>JAESUZ010000806.1:3000000-3453220 GCA_017311185.1 Proteles cristata cristata
GATAGAAAGTAGCTGGATTGGGGCGGGGCGGGGGGTATACTTGATAGGATTTGGTGGTGAATTAGACCAAGGGATATGGAGGAAGGAAAAGGCAGATTTCCAGGGTCGTTGGTTGGTGTGCTTAACATAGGGAATACTGGAGAGAGGAGCAGTTTCTCATTTGTTAGTTTCTGGGAAGCAGAAAGAGTGCTGATGATAGTTCAGTTGGGAATTGTCAGTATATGGCTTACAATTGATATCTTCGTGTGGGCGGGATGGGATGAGATTGCCTAGGGAGAGAGATGATAAAGGGATATTGTAGTCCCCTATGAATCTTCAACATTAAACATTGGGGAAAAGAAATGGATCAAAGGAGACTGAGAACATGTAACTAGAGTTGGAAAGAAATTTTCATTGGCATCACTGAAGCCAAGGCAGTAGACTGAGAAAGGGAGTGGGTAATCAACTATGTCAACTATACTAAATCAAGCTGAGAAAGCAGTTAAGTTGGTAACTAAAAAGTAACTTTTGATTGAGCAACGTGAAGGAAATTTTATATTTCTCAGTAGTTGTCCGTCCATAAACTAGCTGATGATGAATTTTGTGTTAATCTGATAAAGCAACAGTCCTAAATTTAGGATAAAATTATCATATCTATAGCATGAGCTCTCTTCCATCCTCGATTCAGATCCATGTTTCCATTTGTCACCATCTAAATGTTCTATAAGCATCTCACATTTTTTCTACAGCTCGTTTATTCAGAGCATATTCAAATAATATGTTTTTTAAGTACTATTTATCAGGCATTGAATACTAAACTTTTAGAAATGCAAATACACTTCAGAAACTAGGGGTAGTGGACAGTTAAATACTGTTATAGTGTGATTAGTGCTGTCATTGCAGCTTATTCAGGTTGCCTGGAACCACAGAGAAGTGGCATCAGAGAAGGCTTTCTTAGGAAAATGACACTTGAGCAGAGTGTTTCTGAACGACCAGTGGAGAGGTGGAGAGAGGGCAATGCAGTAGTGAGAGGTTCAAAGAAATGATACTTCAGGTATTTTGGAAGCATGCCAAGGCAAGGAATTGTGGCTCTAGCATGTACATCATAGGTTAGAGAGCTTTGCTGTGCCATTCAAAAGTTTCTTGTACTTGTATACCTCTTCCTGTTTGCCGATTTGATTAATATGATCACCACCCATGTAGGTACCATTCATGGAGATATCTGCTGAACATCTTCAAAAATTAGAGGTTATCTTTGTTGTAGCATTTCTTGTCCAAGGTGAAGTTTTATTTTTACTGGTTAGCTTTATATTTTATATGTTATACTCACAGAATCATTAAGTAATTGATAGCATAATTTAAAATATCTATTATGCTTTGGTGATTTTGTTTTTATAGGAGAAATTTTATATGTATAACTTTTTCTCAAATGTAGAGAGTTGAAAATGAAGGCCTTGGTAAGAATAGCTAAGATTTTGCTACTAAGCCTCAGGTATGTGCTCAGAAACAGTACCCTGATCATAAATACTATTTTAGATGTCTAAACGTCCCTGGATGTACCCTCTTGCCCCATTGTAGAACACAGTTTATCTGCAGGGATTACCTTCTGAAAAATATTGCAGTTGACAAAACCTAATTGGCAAGATCAGTTTCATAGAAAATAGTGTATTAAAAGGGAAAATGATGTTAAGTGGATTTTAAAAACATAGTAAATATTCTAGAATTCATCTGGTTATGTTTATGTATTTATTTTGAAAGAGGGAGAGAAAGAGACTGTATGAGCAGGGTAAGGGGGCAGAGAGGAGGGAGAGAAAGAACCTGAAGCAGGTTCTGCGCTATCAGTCCAGAGTCCAACGTAGGATTTGAACTCAGGAACCGTGAGATCATGACCTGAAACAAAATCAAGAGTCAGTTGTTTGATCAACCAATCCTCCCAGGCACCCCTAGAATTCACCTGCTTTAAAATAAGAGTGGAATGGGCTTTATCAAAATTTGTTTCTGAATTCAATGAATTATTGTAGAAATGTTGCCATTCTTCCCTGCCCCCCAAGTTTGTTTATTTATTTTGAGAGAGAAAGAACTTGAGTGAGGGAGGGACAGAAAGAGAGAGTCCCAAGCAGGTTCCACACTGTCAGTGTAGAGCCTGATGTGGGGCTTGAACTCACCAACTGAGATCATGACCTGAGCTGAAATCAACAGATGCTTAACCAAATGAGCCACCGGAAATGTTGCTATTCTTTTTTTTTTTTTTTTTTTCTAGGATAGAGAGAGACAGCGTGAACAGGGGAGGGTCAGAGAGAGAGGGAGACATAGACTCTGAAACAGGCTCCAGGCTCTGAGCTGGCAGTCAGCACAGAGCCCGACGCGGGGCTCGAACCCACAAACCGCGAGATCATGACCTAAGCGAAAGCCGGATGCTTAACCAACTAAGCCACCCAGGCGCCCCAGGAAATGTTGCTATTCTAATCTACTGAGTGGTCTTCCTTAAATTTTGTATCAAGAAAACTTGTAAAATTTTGTAACTTTTTAAAAAAATTTATTATGTAAGAAAATTGTAACTTTTTAAAGTTTTTTAAAATGTTTTATTTATCTCTGAGAGAGAGAGAAAGAGAGACAGCATGGGCAGGGTAGGGTCATAGAGAGAGGGAGATATAGAATCTGAAACAGACTCCAGGCCCTGAGCTAGCTGTCAGCACAGAGCCTGATGTGGGGCTCAAACCCACGAGCAGTGAGATATGACCTGAGCCGAAGTCGGATGCTTAACCGACTGAGCTACCCAGGCTCCCCAGAAAATTTTAACTATTAAAGTTTATTTTTATTATTATTACTGGCTTTAATATCTTTTGCTATTGCCTTCTCCCTGGTTTTTAGTTCTTTAAATCTTACTAAAGTCTCATAAAACAACTGTGTATTTATTATATACTATGGTGAGTCTTACACTGTCCTTTTTCAGGCCTTTAATTTATATCCATGTATAGACCTCCTCTGTGATATTCTTCAGATTTGCCTACGTGCTCTAAAGGAGGACAGAATAATTATTAGTATTATATCCTGAATTATGTTCTATAACTACTGTATGTGAAATGAAACTTTACATAGGCAAATGATAGCAGATTAAAAAATATTATCTACAAATATAAAATTGCATTACCTCAAACTATGGTTGGGATAGGTTGTTTATATACCTAGAGCTAATGTATGATGGGAGTAATTCATCTGTACTATATGAATATGCCTAAGACTTATTCCTTTGAGGTTGTCATATTTGCTTTCATTCTTTATTTGACACAGGAATAAAACTAATTAGGAATGACAATTTAAAAAGAGGTGCTTACTCTCCTATTAAGTAATGTAGGATCTCAAAGGTTGTAGTATGACTGAAAAGTAGTATGACACTTAAAATACTAGAGATTTATTAGCAAAGAAGGAACCATTGTCTCCTCTCTGGGTATGTTTTTTGAAGCAAATTTAACAGTTTTCTATTGTGTGGATACATTTGTGCCTCTCTTGCTCCCCCTGCCAAGGGAATGTGTGTGTGTGTATACATACACACACGTATATATGTTTATATATGTATACATGTGTATATATGTGTGTAAGTTCATGTATGTATATATGTGTATATGTAATGTGTGTGTGTGTGTATATATGTATGTATCTATATGGTAAGGAGGGTAGCTGACTCAAGGCACTTTTTTTCAGTTGTAATTTGGTTATAATTTTTGCTGTTTTAGTGGGAAATTCCCCTGATTGTAAATAGTTTTCATCCTGTAAGTGAAAACCAAAAACAAATCCACAAAACTATTGAATATAAATTCATCCTGAAATTGTCAAGGCATGTATTGACACAGGAAGCTTCCAAATACGGAAATTAATTCAACTTGATTTAATTAAAATTTTGGTAGCAATCAGGATCAGTTTAAACCTCTTTTAACTGGTTATTCAGCGTGGCAGTTGAGCTTCAAGTTTAGTATACCCAGTTTCATTAGAGCTCAAGTGGAGTGTGGGCATACACTAAGTGGATTGGTCAAAGAAAATCTTTTATGTGAGCATTTTAACAATGGCATTTGAGAACTGGCTTGAATCAAGTGGTATTTGGGAGTATCTTGGTTTATGGTTTATTCTTGGTGATTTTTATTTTCTCAGGTGTCTTATTTTCACCATTGTTTTGTTTGTTTGCTTCCCCCACTGTAAGTCCCTTATCAAAAGTTTCATCATCAAATTGTCTAATGAAGCCACTATTTTTTCCTAACAAAGGCCAAGTTTACTTGAACGTGAATGTGAGAAACTGACAACTTAGTATGGTGTATAGGCATTTTTACATGGAATTTTCTCATAGACCATTTTGATTTAAAGAGAAGAACTCCTCCTACCCCCCACCCCCACCTTTTGAAGTTTTATTTATTTACTTAGAACGGGAGAGAGGCAGAGAGATAGGGAGAAAGAGAATCCCAAGCACACTCTGCACTGTCAGCATAGAGCCCAATGTGGGCATAAACTCATGAGCTGTGAAATCATGACCTTAGCTGAAACCAAGAGTTGGATGCTTAACCAACTCAGCCACACAGGTGCTCCAGAACTGCCCTTTTTAAAACTTTTATTTTAAGGTTTGTTTATTTTTAAGAGAGAGAGAGAGAGCGCGCGAGAGCGCACACCAGCAGGGGAGAGGTCAGATAGAGAAGGAGACACAGAATCTAAAGCAGGCTCTAAAGCAGAATCTGCTGTCAGCACAGAGCCTGAAGAACTCCCACTCACGGATGGTGAGATCATGACCTCAGCCTAAGCAGGTATTTGACTGCCTAAGCCACCCAGGCGCCCCCAGCACTGGCCTTTTTTATACCACTTTTATCAGACACTGTGTCAAGTACATTAGATATTTTATGCCTTTAGGTACAGATAAGGTTTTGAATTGTACTTGCCATCAATTACCAGATGCAGTATTTTATGTACCCCAGGGAGAGAAAACACCATCAATTATAATTGTAAAATGCCATCAACTTTAGAAATGTTGACATATGGGGGGAAAGTGAGTATTTTAGAATTAATGAAATGTGGCGTTAATGCTGCCTCATTTTATGGTTATCACCCCAGACCCTCAAAATACTAACCTCCCAAGATGAGATGAAAATTTATCCTGCTTTACCTCAAAGCTTCCTAAATTCTAAAATTCTGCTGCACTCTAGAATTCTAAAATTCTGCTTTACTTCAGAACTCTCTAAGCAGCATAGCACAGAGGTTAAGAGCATGCATCCTGACTGGTATTTAACAGCTTTGTTAATTTAAGCAGTTAGTTACCATCTCTGCCTTAATGTTCTCATCTATAAAATGGAAATGATAACAGCGCTTATCACTTGAAAGCGTTATATAAGAACTAAATGAGTTATGTTTACATATAGAATAGTGCTTTTTACATAATTAAATGTGTAATTGTTGGTTAAATAGGAATAATATTGCTATTTTTGATTTAGGATATATAAGTAGATGATTTGCTTAAGAGGGAGGGAAAAAGAACCTTATCAAATGGGTCATTGGTATTTGGGGCACCCAGTGAAGATTAAGTATTTTGTTGATTTATCTCTTAAAACTAATTTAAGATAGCAGTCTTGACAACTTTGATATCTTAAATTGCATTTCTATTTTCCTAAAAATAATACTATATAAAGTTTCAGCTGAAATCTCCTTTTCTTTCTACTGTGTTATGTCTACTGTGTTATGACACTTACTCAGAATACTGACATGCTGTGATGGATGTCTTGAAAATAACCTGTGATATACTTATGATTCCTGTCAACCCCATAAGGAATTCATTCAGAAATATTTTCAAAGGGTTTCAAACTAAAGAACCATGTTTTAATTTTAGTTAAAACCTCCTATTTCTGCATTGTGAAATAAATGGAATAAAAATACTGAGGCAGTTTTTGTTTATTTTGATGGTTTCATATATTGATGATTTGTTGGTTCTTTGAGATATAAAATCTTATCATATACTTTAATAATAAAAATAGGATAAGGGACGCCTGGGTGGCTTAGTTGGTTTAGCGTTTGTCTTTGGCCCAGGTCATGGTCTCATGGTTCATGAGTTTGAGCCTTGCATAGGGTTCTCTGCTGTCAGCACAGAGCCCACTTTAAATCCTCTGTCTCCCTCTCTCTGCCCCACTCCTGCTTGTTTTCTATCTTGCTTTCTTTCAAAAATAAGCATTTTAAAAAATAGGTTAAGATTTTCCTTTGAACTTCTTGATTTTTCTCATTCTCACTTTTGCTTTGTTTTTATTTTTTCTGTTTTGAGCTCATATCATTTCATTTATTATATAGTTATGGACCAACTGTTAAATATCAGGTTCTGTGTTTACAGTGATGAATTGGAAATAGCCCTTAACCTGAAAGTCTCATTATTTGGGATTTATTAGTACTGTCTAGCAATTGAGTGCTTAGGCACAGTGCTGTAAGCTACATATGCACTCTTTATTTTAATCCTCCTAACTACTCTGCTAGGGTAGGTCATTAGTTTTCAAATGTTTCTTCTAAATGATTGGCAGAAGATTGAACTCTTGGCTGATGGGACGTGAAGATCTGAGTGTTCCAGGTAATAGTGGAGGGGGTGAGAGCTTTCATGTTAACGTTTTTTCCTAACTTTTAGTGTTTTCTCCTGAAAAGGATTTGACTTTTGGATTCTGTTATCTTAATACAGCATTCTTTGTTTTAATATAAAAATGTTTTTAAATGAGCAAGAAAGATTTAAAAAAGTGTTCTGTCCTAATTTTAGACTGGAGGGAACATGGCACTGAGAACAGGATTTTATTACAGACATCCAGGAGTCAAGGTAGTTATTTATTTATTAAATCTTTTTTTAATTTTAGGTAGATTTTTACTGAAGTTTAATATCCTCTTGAAGACATGCATACGGCATCATATAGCATGTACACCTTTGTGTCTTGTTTCTTACCCAAAACATTTCTTTTTATATGATTCATTCATGTAGTACATAGCATAGCTTATTCATTCTCATTGTTCTGTAGTATTCTGTTCCATTCTATGACTATATACACCATGTTATCCATTTTACTGTTAGTGGACATCTAGGTTGTTTCCAGTGTTGAGCTACAGTGAATAGCGCTCCTATAAAATATTCTTGTATGTGTCTTTTGCTACATGCAAATTTCTATGTTTCTGTATTATAACCTATAATTCTGTAAGTTATGTTCCTTGTAGTGAAACTGTTGCATCATGGTGTTTGCTTGTGTTCAGATTTAGTATGTATTATCCAGTGTTTTCCAAAGTGATTCCTTTCCCCACTCATACCCACATACCCTCCCACATGCATACCCAGGAAAAGTAGAATAGAGATATGTTTATTTTTATAAAACCCATCAGATGATTCTGGCTGCCTTGTCAGTTGATATGATGCAGAATATAAAACAAATTTAAGTATAATTTAAGGAAAATGAGTCTGTCATGAAAATGATAGCTTCACTATATAGTTCACTGACTTTCTGACAGATGGCACATTTCTCCCTAACTATTGCTAAACACAGGAATGGTTTTAAGATTTTGCAAGCTGGTGAAAAGTTTTGTAGGCTAGCTTATTGAATGAGTCTGCAACATTGGCTCAAAGCTCTTATTACACTATGCTGGAATGCACTTGCTCTTACTTGACTGTCTACCCAGATTGTAGGTTGTATAGGTTCAGTGTGTGTGTGTGTGTGTGTGTGTGTGTGTGTGTGTGTGTGTGTGTGTGAGAGAGAGAGAGAGAGAGAGAGAGAGAGAGAGAGATTTTGCTACCCCTTAAATAAAGGAAACATTGTCTACACAGCAGAGCTTACTCAGCTTTCAGATCTTGAAAGTTAAGAAAATTTTAACCATATGCCCACAGCATGCTGTATTCTGTTTTATATTTAATTTCTTGTTATGTGTGGAATTTTCTTATGTCAACAGAAGGCAGTGTTGCTAATATATTTTTCATTATCAAATAAGGTAGTAAAAACCAGGGATTCAAAAACTATTTCCACTTTTATATCCTTTTTAGTATTAGGATTGTGGTTATTCCTCACTCAGTGAATGTAGATCATGTTAGAATAATAGGTAGGGAATTATGGTAGAAAAGTGCCATTCTTTTATCTGTTATTCTTAATTAGTTGTTGATTTCTTCTTTTAAGACACACAGAGACTCATATATTGCAGATAAGAGAGTTTTCCCTTTTTAACATTTTCATATGTCTTTTTTTATAGCTAATATATGCATTTTAAAAGTAAGTAGCTTCCACGCTCAGTGTGGGGCTTGAATTCACAACCCTGATATCAAGAATCTCAGGCTGAACTGACTGTGCCAGCCAGGTACTCCTATAGCTTATATTTTATATCTGACTTTATTTCTTATTGCTTCAAAATACTGTTCCTGGGTAGAGCAGCCATTTGATAAATACTTGTGCCCTCCATATTCGTAAGTAGTTACTGATTATTGCTAGTCATAAGAATCTTGGAATTATTAGCTCATCAGAAGAGCCGAGATGGTATTCAAGTCCTTAAAGTGTTCCCATGAGGTGCAAAAATGATTTAGTTTATTTTGCAAAGCATTTCCTTGTGAGAGAGGAAGGGCTGGTAAGTATATGGAAACAATCTCCTTTTATTAAGTCCAGTTCAACCGTGCGCTACATCATTTCAGAAAAGACTGGCTTATGGGGCACCTGGGTGGCTTAGTCGGTTAAGCGTCCGACTTTCACTTAGGTCATGATCTCACGGTTCGTGGGTTCGAGCCCCGTGTCGGGCTCTGTGCTGACTGCCAGCTCAGAGCCTGGAGCCTGTTTCAGAGTCTGTGACTCCCTCTCTCTCTGACCCTCCCCTACTCATGCTGTCTCTCTCCTAGAAATAAATAAAACATTTAAAAAAAAAAGAAAGAAAAGACTGGCTTAAAACCCAGGATCTCCTAACATGTTGTTTGTTCTTCATAGGTCATTTTGCTGTATTTCTTTCTCTTTTCCTTTCGATTTCTTTTTCTTTTTTTTCTTGTAAACTAGCAGCTGTGTGAAATGTTTTTCTTCAAGAAAATGTTTTTCTTTAAAATTTTTTAATGTTTGTTTATTTTTGAGACAGAGATAGAGTGTGAGCAGGGGAGGGGCAGAGAGAGGGAGACACAGAATCCGAAGCAGGCTCCAGACTCTAAGCTGTCAGCACAGAGCCCGATGCGGGGCTTGTACCCATGAACATCAGATGCTGAACCAACTAAGCCACCCAGGCACCTCAAATAACTGATGTATTGAGTGGGAATGTACAGTCGGCACCTAGTGTTGTGTCTGGTGCACAGAAGGCACTCAATAAATTAGCTTAATGTGTATGAATACCAATATGAAACTGAAAGACAGACCTAGTTTACAAAACATGAACTATTCAGAAGAGCAGAGTGAAATTTCCTTAAATATGTATTTCAGGTTTTATTTTTACTTAGCTCTGCAACAAGTATCACATCAGCTATTAACACCATTGCTCTCACATTGCTTATCTCTAACAGCTTCCATTTCCATTTTAATGTAAGTAAAGTGGAGGTATAGTTGGAAAAAGACAGGCTGATGTCCAAATGTCTCTCTGGCATTATGTAACATTTACAAGAACTTTCTGGAATAATGAAAATGATGATTACCTTGACTGGGCTGTTGTTATACAGGTGAATACACTTCAAAACTCATTGAAATATAACTGGAAGACCTATTTATAAAACAACACAAATTTAAAAAAAAAATAGGACTTATAACCCTTGAATAAGTACTTTCATTTTCTGGCCCTTAGCTTTCTCATCTTCAGAAAGGGAATACTTTCCTCACTCAGAATGATTTTAATGACTATGAAAGAGATAAGTTCTGTAAAGTACTTACAGTAGTTTCTACAGTTTGTGTCCAACTCTGGATCCACTAAAATTAACCCTAGACACTTTTCAATTTTATCTGAGTCCCAAAACAATTATCCGAACAAATTAAAAGCTATAGTATCTCCTCTTCTTTTTCCTACTTTTATCCCAACCCATTTGATTAAAGCTTTTACCCCCAGTTGTGTTTTGTTTTTTGCAAAATCATAATGGAATCTTTTCCATTTTTCATGTTTTTCCTCCTCATTTATAGAGGATCAAAAATGTTAACCTTAACTAACTGAAGATTTCTTTACCCATCTTGCCCAAAGTTAATCAAGCTGCTACAGTTTCTTCCTCTAAGAGCTTAATGCTCCAATGACAGGAAACAACACAGGAAGCCATTGCCAGAGATTAGAATTGTAAAAATTGCTTAAAGATCTGAAAGATACACATCAGTTTTGCAATGTTCTACTGCCAATCTCTAAAAGTCAAGAAGAGTCCTCCAAATAGCTTAATTACCCTTTATAACCCATTAAGAAACTACCATCCACTGATATATGTAGTTATATAATTCATTTCCCATATTACCGTTTCAAATACAAACATCTCTAATTAAAACGGGGTAATTCCATTCGTTGAAAATACAATTGTGTTAAAGTAACAGTTCCTTTTTACTAGTTTTTAAATCATTTCTTTAAAGTGTCTAAGCAACGCTCTTTTATCTAGGATTCCAGGGCACTGGTACAGTTTCACATTCGCCTAGCATTTATTGAACAAACATTCATGAAGTATGTAAACAGGTCAGGCACTGGAGCAGCAAACATAAGGTCAGAGAGGCAAATAAAAACTAAAACAGATAAAATAGAACTGCTAAAACAAGGTCCTTTTCTTTTTTCTTTTTTTAATTTTTTTTTTTTCTGAGAGAGAGACAGGGTAAGCAGGGGATGGTCAGAGAGAGAGGGAGATACAGAGTCCGAAGCAGGCTCCAGGCTCTGAGCTAACTATCAGCATAGAGCCCAACACAGGGCTCGAACCCATGAACTGTGAGATCATGACCTGAGCCGAAGTTGGACGCTCAACTGACTGAACCACCCAGGCGCCCCAGACAAGGTTTTTTTCTTACATCTGTGAAGAATCTAGAAAAAGGGAGTTGGGAGTAAAGTTCTTCTGATTTTGTGCTGTTGCTTCCAGACCACTTTTCTATCCTTTTGCCAAAACTGAATCACAACCGTATGAGTCCAATGCTACATTCTCTTACTCTCTTCTCCCTTCTATCATCTTGCCTCTCTTCCAGGTTGGCTCCTTTACGGAGGACTTCAACACCTGCCTCCATGTCTCCTCCGCAGTTCCTGCCATCACCTTGGATGGCTGCACTCCTCTGGACTTCCAGTCTACCAGCAGCAGAGTTCCTTAATCTTCCTGACTGGTCTTACCCACTTGAAATTTCAGCAACTTTTTTCAGAGATTCTGACTTAGAACTTCCCTAGAATAGCTTGAGCAACTTCAGGACATCATTTTTATAACAGAGCTAATTCCAGTCTGTCACCAGTTTAATCCCCCAATACTTCTTATTAACAGCACTTCATTAGCCCTTCCCATTCCTAAGACATTTTGGCTTCACTTCCTTCTCTATCAAACTCAAACCTACAATGCCCTACTTCAAACACTCTCCAGCAAACATGCTTAACATTTCTCTCCTTTGTTCTTTTACTACAGCCTTTCTGTAAACCCTCCACTCCATGTCAATCTAACTACCCATTGCTCCTTTATTTGGGTTTCTGAGCAATGGTGTAAAAAGTCTTTATAAGCAGAAGAGTAGCTTCTTAAGTGGATGCTTTCATTAAATACATATTTCTGTTTTTAACTATCTGTTGTCAAAAGGGTTTGTTGCAAAGTAAGTCTTACAAATTAATGATATAGTTGTTAAAATGAATTAGAAATTCAGCTACTCAAGTCGTACTAGACTCATTTTAAGTGTTCAATAGACACAAGTGGCTAGTGGCTTATCGTAATGGAAAGTGGAGATTATAGACCGTTGCCACCATTGCACAAAGCTTTATTAAACATTGCTGCTCTACACATTCCATGGCATAACTACGAAGCCACTATTCCAGCTCATATAACCTATAATTTCCCACTATATATTGCATTCCTTTTGACTTCACTCTTGCAAGCTAAGCACCAACCGTGGAACAGGCTGGTGCCTAATGTGGTCAATAAGGGCAGTGGGATCATAACTATCTTTTACCATCACCTAAGACCAAAAGGAGTTTGTTGCCTCTAGTCATTTATGTCCCAGCCCACTTCTAATCATGGAAATCCCCATCCTCATACTGTCATTAAAGGAAGGTATTGGTTACACTTTATCTGAGAAGGTTTAGAAAAAAAAGAAGCATACTCAGTAAATTCCTTTCAGATTTTACCAACTGTTAAAGACAGAACTTATTAATGCACGTGTCTCACATATTACTAGAGCATGGCAGCAGCTGGAAGTAAAAATTCCATACGATAAGAGAAAGTAGACTTTTTGGACCTTTTAGTTATTAAAATCTAGAGGGAAAATTGGCAAAATAGTATGCCTTAGGATAAATGGTAGTAGGGCTCAATATATCTACATCATTAGATACTGCATGTTCATCACCATTAAAATGACTTTATTTTCCTTAAAGAAAAACATATTCTTGGGGCACCTGGGTGGCTCAGTCAGTAAAGCATCTGACTTTGGCTCAGGTCATGATCTCATGGTCTGTGAGTTTGAGCCCCACATCGGGCTCTGTGCTGACAGTGCAGGGCCTGCTTGGCATTCTCTCTCTTTCCCTCTTTCCCTGCCCCTCCCCCACTAGCTCTTTCTCAAAATAAATTAACTTTAAAAAAAATTTAAAAACATTTTCAGGCGGCCTGGATACTCAGTTGTTTAAGTGTCCAACTTCAGCTCAGGTCATGATCTCACGGTTCATGGGTTCAAGCCCCATGTCAGGCTCTGTGCTGACAGCTTAGAGCCTGGACCATGCTTTGGGTTCTGTGTCTCCCCCTCTCTCTGACCCTCCCCTGCTCACGTTTTGACTCTCTCTCTTTTTCTCTCTCAAATATTTAAAAGACATTTTTTAAAATACACCAGGCATTTGAGGTGGTTATCATATATTATTCCGTTTTTTGAGATATTACCATTTAGTATCATCATCATCATCATCATTATCATCTTACAAATAAGAAAACTGAGGTCAAGAGAACTCACACAGCTTCAGAATTTGAACCTAAGTCTAATATCAGAAACCAAATTCTTAACACTGGTTGTATTTCCTGGATTATTCTGTAACACTAAATTATATTTGGTGCTTTGTTTTTTAAGAGGCATTAAGTTATACACTGCTAGGAAATACGTAATACTTTTCCAGTAGTTAACTTCAAATCCAGTTGGTGTATCTTTGCTTACTGTCTGCTGCCTTCTTTATGAGGCCAGTGGTTACGTAAATGTGAAAATGTATCAAATAGCATATTCAATCAATTAGAAAAATTATAGTATTGTCAATTAAAACATATTCAATTTGTGGCTGTCTATATTTTGTTGTTGTTTCTTAACTGTATGACCTTAGATCACATTACTTCCATGTTTTAGTTTCCCTATCTGTAAAATAGAAGTAACTGCTTCACAGGGTTGTTTAAGAGGATCAAATGAGATAATATGTGTTAGAGTAAAGTTCTAAAGTGTGAGGTAAAATCTTAGGGATTTTTACTGCAGTAAATTTTATACTGTGCAAGAGGCATTGGTTATAGAAGTATTTGAGTAGCTGGAGAGTAATTCTTTTTTTTTTTTTTAATATTTTTATTTCTAGGAGAGAGAGAGAGAGAGATAGCGTGAGCAGGGGAGGGTCAGAGAGAGAGGGAGTCACAGACTGAAACAGGCTCCAGGCCCCGAGCTGGCAGTCAGCACAGAGCCCGACGCAGGGCTCGAACCCACGAACCGCGAGATCATGACCTAAGCGAAAGTCAGACGCTTAACCGACTAAGCCACCCAGGCGCCCCGAGAGTAATTCATTTTACTGAGAAAAATGGTATGGGATTATAGATTGATTAGTAAAAGTTCTGAGGAAGAGGTGGCAATTAAGATGGACAAAGTAAAAAAGTGCTGGTGCTTTGGGATGCCTGGGTAGCTTAGTCGATTAAGGGTCTAACTCTTGATTTCCACTCAGGTCATGATCTCATGGTTTCGTGAGTTCGACCCAGGTGTTAGGCTCTGTGCTGATTGATAGTGTGGAGCCTTCTTGGTATTTTCTCTCTGCCCCTGCATTGTTTGCACTCTCTTTGTTTCTCTCAAAATAATTAAATAAAATTTAAAAAAAATGTTGGTACTTAAAGAAGGGATAAGATTAAATTATCATTTGTTAATTGAGATATTATTACTGTTCTGAGTTGGGTAAAAAAACTGTGGGATACTACTGTAATATATAAATTTGAGTTTGAATTAAATTAACTTTGAGGGGCCCCTGGGTGGCTTAGTCAGTTAAGCATCTGACTTCGGCTCAGGTCATGATCTCGTTGTCTGTGAGCTTGAGCCCCGTCTTGGGCTCTGTGCTGACAGCTCAAAGCCTGGAGCCTGTTTCAGATTCTGTCTCCCTCTTTCCCTGCTCCTCTACTGCTCACACTCTGTCTGTCTCTCTCAAAAATAAACAAACATTAAAAAAATTTTTTTTAGTTAACTTTGAAAATTTTTGTTTCAAAAATTTGTAGCATGTATATATTTCCATGCTGTTTCACACATGTTTTACATAATTATGCATAGGTAAATTCTGATTGTTTTGTTAGGAGCTTTAAGCCACTGCTGAAATGTTCAAACCTTAATAGGCTAATGCCTAAGTAAACTCAAAGGTAATGCTTAGGTATTAAGAGTATCTGGATGATCTTATTCCCTTAATCATGCTTTTGTTGCTTAAAAATACACCCCATACATACACGTTTGAGTATCAACGTTCAGTTTCAACTTTTTGAAATTTTTACCCAAAAAGATATTATCAGGTTTTTGTTTTTTTTGGTTTGTTCTTGCACATATGAAGTTATAGAAGATCTTCCCTGGGGGACCTATGAGATCTAGTTCAAAGTATGAGGTCAGGGACCGTCTGTAATCCTTCCTTGTTTCCACTGGGCCAAAGTGTAGGTTCCCCAGTTGGTCAGTGAATAAGAGAGTGAGTACACTAATAAATGAATTATTAAAAAAAAAAAAAGAAACAACTGAGATGCTTTGCAATTTAGCCACATTGAATAGTCTCCTGACTGCTAGTCTTAACCCCTTTTAAAAACTTCACCACAGTTTATATATTACTACAGTTTAAAATGATTACCTTATGAGGTTCATTAACCATGGTTAAAAACTGATGATAAATAAAGTTGATTTTTAAAAACCCTGGTACTGTCTTTATAAGATTTCTGGAAATAACCTCCTTCTAAAAAGTGAAATATTTATTTGCAGACAGGCTTACATTTTTCTTATCATGCCTTGTATATAATTTTTTTCCATAAGTAATGAGACAGTTGAACTAGCAGGACATAAAATTTTAGTTGTTTGCAAATGATTTAAAAAAATTTTTTTCTTTACTTTGTCGTGCCAAAACCAGGAATTAATCTTTAAATTTTTTTAATGTTTATTTTTGGGAGAGAGAGAAATGGAGAGAGAGAGAGAGGGATAGCATGAGTGGGGGAGGCACAGAGTGGGGATAAAGGATCCGAGGCAGGCTTTGTTCTAACAGCAGAGAGCCCAATACAGGGCTCGAACCCACAAACCCTGAGATCATGACCTGAACTGAAGTTGGACACTTAATCAGCGAGCCACAAAAGTGCCTATGAATGATGATTTTTAAAAGTGGCTCCCGAAGATCCAGTGCATTCTTAATATGTTATGGTGTAGGAAATGCAATAGGTTCTTTATGATATATAGTTGTTGTTGTTTTTAAAGAAGTTCATTGCAGTGTGAAGAAATTATGTGGTGATATCAAGTCTTGGTCTACAGAGTTTAAGTCTTACTATATTAACTTGTAGAACTAGATGGGACTTAATGATACTTGCCTCAAACTCTTTTTATAGCTAAAGTTCAGTGATGTGCAAAAGGGCATGGGCCTGAACCCATTTTAAAATCTAGGTCTCTCAACACATGGGCCCCAGAGCCTTTTTATCGCTTCCATTTTTATCATTGTTAAGGAAGATAACATATTATGTCTATATCTAGAAGTGTTGTTAAATGACTTCTTACTCTTAGTCCTTTCTTTGAAAATACAATAAAGTAACAAATACAGTGATTTTTGTGGAGCTACAGTGTGTGTACACTGGGTTTGCCTTTAGTTTGCTCTTGGTTTTTGTTTGTTTTCAGGGAGAACTTTGGTATTCAATGACAAGGCAACAGTAAGCAGAGGCTTTACATCTCTGTGCAGAAGACTTCACCAGTGTGTATTAATGGCCTTTAGGAATTGTCAAATAGAAAAAAAAAAAAAAACCTTGGTATTAAATGTCCCTAAGTCTTTTGCCTTTCTTTATAAAGTTTTAATGTGTGCATGCAATTAAAATTTTCAGTTTACTTTTTGTGTTAGAGGATGTTGTGGATTTCAAAAGAGATTCCACAACACTGGAATAAGACCCTGGAACAAAGAAATTGAAAGCTAGCTCAATCTCTCAGGATACTACTCCAGTAAAATGGAAGATTTAGTCAGAGATAGAGGCCACATGGATAGCTAGGGAAATGAGGATGAGGTTTTACATTAGTTGTTTTAATAGCTTTTTGGTCTAACCCTCAGACTAGAAACAGTGGTTCTCAAGGTGAGATTCCTAGTTCAGCAACACCAGCACCTCCTAAGATCTTTGTTAGAAACGCACATTCTAGGAACACCTGGGTGGCTCCATCGGTTGAGTGTCTGACTTCAGCTCAGGTCATGATCTCGCAGTTTCAGGCTTGAGACCCACTTTGGGCTCTATACTGACAGCTCAGAACCTGGAGCCTGCATCAGATTCTGTGTCTCCCTCTCTCTGCTCCTCCCTTGCTTGTGTGCCTGTGAGGTCACATTCTCTCTCTCCCTCTCTCTCTCTCTCAAAAATAAACATTAAAAAGTTAAAAAAAAAAATGCACATTTTAGGGCCTGACTCAGACCCACTAAATCATTAACTCTGAAGCTGAGTTCCTCGTTTTCTGGCTAACAACACTTTCGGGTGATTCTAATGCACACTTAAGTGTGAGAATTGCTGCGTTAGAGAAATATAACCTGTAAGTCTACCATTTATAATCAATTAGAGACTGGGACTATTAAATTGGACCCTATAAAATTATCAGCATTCTCCTGCTTTTGATTTACAAAAACTTCAAACTTGTCAAGCTTTGAAGGAAGGGCATCCTTTATTTGGGGCAAAGAGTTCAAACTATAAAACAGTTATTTACTTAGGCCTCTCAGTAGTCAAAGTAGGAAAGAATTAAGAGTCCAGGTAAGTAAACTAAAAGATAAACAAAGGTATTGGCCCAACCTCCATGTGTTGATTTTTCTTTTTTAAAACTAAGGCCTCAGGGTACCTGGTGGCTTAGTCAGTTGAATGTCAGACTTCAGTTCAGGTCATGATCTTACAGTTCGTGGGTTCGAGCCCCACTTTGGGCTCTGTGCTGACAGTCAGCTCAGAGCCTGGAGCCTGCTTCAGATTCTGTATCTCCCTCTCTCTCTTACCCTCCCCTGCTTATACTCTCTCTCTCTCAGAAATAAATAATAAAAAACATTAAAAAAAAAAATAAAACTAAGGCCCTGTATAATTGCAGCAGCAGCAACAGCCCTGGCTCCTGGATGCCCATGTTCTTCCACTCCCTCTAGCTCTTTTGGTTTTCCCCTTGTAGCCAAGAAGAAGGAATGATCTTCCCATCCCTAGCCAGTTTTTCCCTTCAGGCTTTAAAATATTGCCATTGGGGTGCCCGTGTGGCTCAGTCGATTGGGCGTCTGACTCTTGGTTTCAGCACAGGTCATGATCTCACAGTTTGGGAGTTTGAACCCCACATCGGGCTGTGTACTGACAGCCTGGAGCCTGCTTGATATTCTCTCTCTCTCTCTCTCTCTCTCTCTCTCTCTCCTCTCTCTCTCCCCCCCTCTCTCCCCCCCTCCATCCCCCTCCCCCCTCTTTCTCTCTTAAAAAATAAATAAATAAACATAAAAACATTTTAAGTATTGCTGTTGCTGTATTTTTCATCACCCCTTGTTCTTGCCCCCTAAAATTCTTCTTTTTTTTTTTTAATGTTTTATTTATTTCTAGGAGAGAGAGAGAGACAGCGTGAGCAGGGGAGGGTCAGAGAGAGAGGGAGTCACAGACTGAAACAGGCTCCAGGCCCTGAGACGGCAGTCAGCACAGAGCCCGACGCGGGGCTCGAACCACGAACCGCGAGATTATGACCTAAGCGAAAGTCGGTCGCTTAACTGACTAAGCCACCCAGGCGCCCCGCCCCCTAAGATTCTTCTGAGTAGAACCTGTGTCCAAATACACTGTCACTGAGTCAGATTGTTCTACCTAGAGTCAAAGCTGTTTCTGTTTGGAAGAGACTTTCTCTCGTGGTATGCACATTTTAGTGAATTTTAGATTTTCAGGTGATCAGAACTACAAGATGACTTCTGCTTTCATGTGTAGGTCTGAATTAGCTATTCCATTAATTCCCTCAGACCATATAATTAGTCCCTTCACTCTTAAGCACACACTGAGGTTTTGCAGTACAGAAATAGACAAAACACAAAAATCTTCCTAGGGATCATAGTAGATTAGGTAGTAAAATGCAGTAAATGAACGGAGTGATATAGGTGGTTAGAAGTATTTAATGTGAGCTGACTATAACCATGAGTAATCAATTTCAGTTTCTAAATGGGCATACTGTGTCATGTACTGTTATAATACTTCTAATACCATACTTTTTTAAAAATTGAAGTCATAATTGTGTTGAAATTCATGTTCCATGAGAGTGTCAGGATAAGAAGTCACCTTCCCACTCCCAATTCCACTTTTGCTGGAAATGGTGCCTCCTTTTATTTCTGTTAGTGGGTTTTATTAATAATATATTTTTTGTTTATTAGCTCTGGACAGTATTACCTCTGTGAATGAGAGTTTTGTTCCTCTCCTTACTCCCTCCATCTCCCATTTATTCATTGTTAATTTTATATCATCAAGGTATTTCTGTTTTGTTTTGTAGCTATAAATTCTTTTTTGCTTTATTTACACATCAATTGTAAAAATTTTAAACCTTAAAATATTTATAATGTGATTATATAATACTGTAAAACAAAGTAGAATGGTCTCCCAGAGAATGAAATATAATCCTATGTACATTAAAACTTTACCAATTGAAAAAAATTTTCCAAATTCTAGTGTATTCTTTTAGTTTTTTTCAATTTCCTTCTCTTCCTCAGAGACCTGTTCAGTTTTATTGTTTTTCAGTTCCATGTTTTTTTCCTCCTTGGATTTCTTTTTCATTTGGTTTAGAATTGTGGTCTTCAAAATGAGGCACCCATTCACATTAAAGGGGGTGCACAAGATAATTTTAGGAGGTTTCAGAGTGTATTGTAAATTAGATAATAAGTTAATTTTTATCTGATTAAATTTCATACAAAAAAGCTTAGATTTCATTGGGTTCAGAATATCTCACTGAGTAATTCTCAATAAAGGCTGGCAAAATTTTCAAATGTTTGCTGTCTGAAAATATCCTTTATTTGGTTCACATTCTTGAATAAATTTCAGTATGGAATTCTAAGTTTAATTTTTTCTCCTATAAATCTTAAAAGCATTTATGGCATTCATATTTCAATGTGACTTGTTGCTTTGTAGATGACATGTTGAAACTCTGAACAGTTTTACCAGGATGCGTCTAAGTATAGATAGCTTTTTCATTAAGCATTTTTGGTACTTGGTAAGGCCTGCCTTTGAACTTGTCTTCCTTCAGATCTCCCCCCCTTTTATACGTCCCTGTTTTTCCTGTTTTTATCCACTCCAGTAGCACCTATAAAGTGAATATTGGATCTCTTCAACCTGACCGTCATGTCCCTTGTTTCTCTTATTTCCTATATTCTTTGTGTTTTTAGTTTCCTCACAAGTAGTCTTTATCTTTTATTTTCCACTTATGCATCAGTTATGACCTTGTTTTTCTCACTCTGAACTTTAAAGAATTCTTTCCTAACCCTTTTTTCAAAGCAGCTTATTGTTGTTTTATTCATCTATACTATAGGAGAATTTTTTTTAAACACAGTCTTTGCAACTGCACATGTAAGTTTAAAAAAATTTTTTTTTAATTTATTTCAGAGAGAGAGAGAGACAGCGTGAGCAGGGTAGGGTCAGAGAACAAGGGAGGTACAGAATCCAGTCTCTGAGCTAGCTGTCAGCACAGAGCCCGATGCAGGGCTTGAAACCACGAACCATAAGATCATGACCTGAGCTGAAGTCGGACACCCAGACGCCCTTACGAGAATTTTTTTTGTAAGGTGTATTTATTTTTGAGAGACAGCATGAGTGGGGGAGGGGCAGAGAGAAAGGGAAACAATCTGCAGCAGGCTCCAGGCTCTGAGCTGTCAGCATAGAGACCAATGTGGGGGTCAAACTTGAGAGCCACGTAACACTGTTTGAGCCAAAGTCAGATGCTTAATGGACAGAGCCACCCAGGTACCCCTTTTTTTGAGTGTACTCTGCTGTGTTTGGTTTCCATTAATGTTTTGGGGTGAAGAACTAAGTTATTAATAATGATGTCTGGCTGGCATGGTTTTCCCTGAAGTTGCATAGCTCTGTTCTCCACCAGGCTTCTTCCCTGAATGGAAAGGCCATGGACGCTTTCAGTGTAAGTGGGCAAAGTGTTTCAACATTACCTACTTATCTCTAGGTTGTATGGGTAGGTTGGGGACCCCCTGTCCCCCATGACAAAGTAAAGAGGACTTTATTTTGTGTGGTAGAGTATTTAATTTCTGTTAGGTATCATCTCTTCTTGTCCCATTCCTAACATCTCTTCCAATATTCAGAGTTAGTCCAGTTTGTGTAGTCTCTCAAGCACTTGACACTCTTATGATATACCCAGACAGGTGGCCAACTTCCTTTAGAGAGTAATTCTTCCGGCTTTGGCATGATGATAAAAGCCACAACTTCCAGCCTTGGGAAAGGGGAGGTTCCCAGCTGTCTCAGCTAGCCCAAATATTATTTCTAAAATAATTAACCAACCTTATGATTGCCACTTGACCTTTTCCTGCCCTTTGTATTTGATGAAAGGTCAGTTCTTTGGGCCCCCTTGAAAGAACTGCGAATACCTCTAGTGTCTTGGATTGTGATTTTTTTTTCCCTTAATTTCTCCACCGATCTCTTCACACCTAATTTAATTTTTTTTGCTAATTTCCCATTTATGTGCCTCGATTTTCTCAAAATGTCTGAGCCACCAATATCACCCTTATTTTCCAGCCCTGTTAAGGCTTTTATTCTTTTGTAAGCACTTGTCATTTCATTGATAAATTAAAAGATAAAAGATATAAATGTGCCCACTTGTCTGCCTAGAAGCATGTTCTGTTTTCAAAGCTCCATCTTGGTGCAATATCTGATCCAGGTATTTAGAAATTAGAAAATTGATAGAAGGCTTTATATCTTTCACATGAGTTTGGAAGAGGGAATATCCTTTTTGTTCTAGGTTTTTTAACCAGGCTTTTTGTTTGTTTTTCCTTCTGTTACTGACATGCTAGAAAGGGTATCTTTAAGAATTTGGTATACGCTTAGGCTCACATTAAGGCTGGTATTGCCATGTTTTATTTAGCATTAAAATCTTGGGCAGGTTTCATAGTTTTTTGCATCCTAGTTTACTCATCTGTAACATTGGCAGAGACAGTTACTGCTTTCCTCATGGAGTTATTTTGAGGATAAATTAGATCAGTAGTTTGGCATGTGGAAAGTCTTTACAAAAGATCTCTTCTTGCCATTATTAAATTGCTTCTATTAGGAAAAAGTTATACATTTTATTTTTTCTTTTACTTTTTAAGTTAGTTTTGAGACAAAAGAGCATATGTGCAAGTGGGGGAAGGGCAGAGAGAAGGAGAGAGAGAATCTCAAGTAGGCCCCACACTGTCTGTGCAGAGCCTGATGCAGGGGTCAAACTCATTACCTGCGATATCAAGACCCAGGCCAAAATCTAGAGTCGGACAATTAACCAACTGAGCCACCAGGCATCCCAAAAGTTATACATTTTAGATAGCACTTTCCTTACAGAACAGGTAAGTTTCCGAAATCTTGGCTATTAAATGGATTATCGGAAAAAAATTAATATGATTCTCTTTGTAATACTGAAGATGTGTTTGCAGAGAAAAATCGCTTTGTTATAGGAATTAAAAGCTTTTGGTGAAGAAGTTTGTTAGTGGTTTTCTAGAATCTATAACAAGCATGCTTGCAGGGGTTGCCTGCTAGAGTCTTGTTCCTTCTTAGGAAATGCCTACTGGAATAATAGAACTCTGCATTATTGTGCTCATGGGAAGCCAATAAATAACACTCATCTGATTGTCTCATTTTTCTCTCTGCCCACATCTGTAAAGCTATAACAAATATGATGTATATATTTTTGGTCTCAGAATATGTTTGTAATTCTACCTCTCACCACCCCCCTCACTTCCTATATAGCTCAAACTCTTAAGTTTAAAACCTCAACTTCTTATTCTGCCTGACATAAACCCTCTTCATCATTCTAAACTACAAACCTTGATATCATTCATAATTTCCCAGTATCTTTTTATTTATTTTTGAGAGAGAGATAGAGACAGCATGAGCAGGGGAGGGCCAGAGAGAGAGAGGGAGATACAGAACCCGAAGACAAGCTCCAGGCTCTGAGCTAGCTGTCAGCACAGAGCTTGACATGGGGCTCGAACACACAAACCGTGAGATCATGACCTGAGTTGAAGTCGGACGCTTAACCTACTGAGCCACCCAGGCGCCCTCTATTCCAACTTCTTATATCTTAGGTTAGTTTCCCCTGCTTTAAAACTTCGTCTGAATGAAGTCATACAGCATTTCTGACTTTTTTGTCTTAACATTATGTCTGTGAGATTCATCCATGCTGCATTCTCATTGCTGTATAGATTTCCACTATATGAATGTACCACATTTTTTTTAAATTTTTTTTTTTATGTTTTTTTTATTTATTTCTAGGAGAGAGAGAGACAGCGTGAGCAGGGGAGGGTCAGAGAGAGAGGGAGTCACAGACCGAAAGAGGCTCCAGGCTCTGAGCTGGCAGTCAGCACAGAGCCCGACGCAGGGCTTGAACCCACGAACCGCGAGATCATGACCCAAGTGAAAGTCGGACGTTCAACTGACTAAGCCACCCAGGCGCCCCGAATGTACCACATTTTATCCATTCTATTGTTGACAGACATTTGGGTATTTTAAAAAAGTTTTTATCTATTGCAAGAGCTTTATCACTTTATTTTATTTATATCTACAGTCCACCTGTGAACATTCTTGTACATATCTTTTGATGAACATTAGAATGTACAACAGACATGGAATTGATGGGTTATAAACTGTTCACTTGCTTAATTTTATTTTTTTTAAAAATTTAATGTTTATGATTGAGACAGAGAAACACAGCATGAGTGGGGGAGGGGCAGAGAGAGAGGGAGACCCAAAATCTGAAGCACCCTCCAGGCTCTGAGCTGTCAGCGCAGAGCCCAACGCGGGGCTCGAACCCACGAGCCGTGAGATCATGACCTGAATCGGACACTCAACCAACTAAGCCACCCAGGCGCCCCCATTTGTTTAGCTTTAATACTGCAAATATTTTTCCAAAGTGCTTCTGTTAATTTATACTTTCACTGTCCTATAATTTTAAAGACTCAGTTCTCCTTATCTGCCAACATTTATTGTGTTGTCTTTTAAGCTTTTAGCCATTCTGTTGCTTGAGTAGCGGTATCACATTGTTGTTTTAATGTATTTGTCTGGTAACTAATGAAGTTGAATACCTTTCCATATGCTTATTGACCTTCTGGATGTTCTTTTCCCTCCCTCTCCCCCCTTAACTTGTGCTGTGTTTAAGTATTTGACCAATCTTTCTGTTCATTTGCTGCATTTTTTTTCTAATTTATGGGAATTACCTATGAATTCTGGATATAAGTCCTATATTAGACTTATTTTTCCCTTTTATTGCTTTACTTTCATACTTATATGAAAGTATATATGGAATTGATCATTGTATATGATATAAGAGTCAGGATTTTATTTTTCTACATAACTGTCCATTTTACAGTGCTATTTATTAAAAGACCTTTTTTTAATTGCAGTTCATTATTACCTTTGTCATAAATGAACTAGCTACATGCAGGTGTGTTAGTTTCTAGACACTTTATTTTCTTCCATTGGTCAGTTTCTCTGTTTTTGCACAAGTACCACTCTTTGTCTTAATTTCAGTGGCTATATTTTAAATCTTGATATTTTATACTTACGTTTTATATTTAAGTCTTGGTGTTCTATATTTGATCTTTTTAGAGTCCTTCAGCTTTGTTGTTCTTTCAAAATTCGGGTGTTCTCGACTCTTTTGCATTTCCATATACATTTTAGAGTTCACCTGCCAGTTTCCATAAAGAGCACTATTAGTATTTTGATTATGATTACATTGATTTTATTTGTCAATCTGGGGAGAGTTCTTCACAAGATGGAATTTTCCATTTCATGAACCTAAGCTTATTCCTCCATTAATTTAGCTTATCTTTACTCTTTCACACCATTTTGTACTTTCAGTGTAGAGATTGTGAGCATCCTTAATTAGATTTAATTTCTAGGAGAAGTGGGTTTTTTAATTATACTATAAATGTCATCCTTTAACATTTTTATTTTGATTGTTGCTAACATAGAAATAAAATGGATTTTTGTATGTTGACCTTGTATGCAACAACTTGGACAAAATTGCTTCTTAATTCCATTACTTTGCACACAATCATGTTATCATTGAATGATGATCATTTTCTTTTCTTTTTTGGTTTTTATACCTTTTCTTTTTATTGCCTTAAGGTACTGGTTTGGGCTTCTAGTACAGTGTGGAATGGAAGGGCTGATAGTGGTCCCTTATCTCATCTCAATGGCAACTCATACTCTAGTATAGGTGTGTGTTTTAAGACATTTGTAAAATTAAGGAAGTTTTTTAATCCTAGTTTGTAAAGAGTTTTTGTCCTGAATGGGTATTGAATTTTATCAAACACATTTTCTGCATAAGATGATTTTTTTCCTCTTTGTTAACAGGGTGATTACATTAATAGAGTCTAATATTAATATCCCTCATATTACTTGAATAAAACTGTATTGGTCATGAAATAGTGTACTTTTTATGCAGTGCTAGGTTTGATTTGTTGTTAGTTTGCCTAGGATTCTTACATTTGTGTTCCTGAGAGATTTTCTTTATCTTCCTTTCTTCTAATATGCTTGACAGGTTTTGGTATAAAAGTTAACACTGATTTCATCGAACAGACTGAAGTTTGTTTTTGTCTCCCATTCTGTGGAAGAGATTTTGCACTGAAGCAATCTGTATAAGTTTTCCTTGTGGTAGTTTTTAAATAACGGATTTAATTTTAATCAAAGTAGGACTGTTTGATATTTCTCTCTCACATTGTGTGTCAGTTTTATTAAGTTATGTTTTTCAAGTACTTTTCTCATTTCATCTAAATTATCAATTGTTGTAACATTGGGGTGCCTCTAACTCTTGATTTCAGCTCAGGTCATGATTTCCTGGTTTGGGAGTTTGAGCCCTGCATTGGGTTCTGTGCTGGCAGCTTGGGATTCTCTTCCTCTCTCTCTCTCTCACTCACTCTCTCTCTCTCTCTCTTTGCTCCTCCCCAGTCTCTGTCTTTTAAAATAAATTTAAAACCCTAAAAAAAAATAAACTGTTGTAACATTTTCATGATAGCTTCATCATTTAGGGAATCCTTTTTGGTGTAAGAAATTTGTTCTTTTCCCTGATTAGTCTAAAGCTATTAATTTTACTATTTTTTCAAGACCCATCTTTTGGCTTTATGTTTTCTGGTGTGTGTGTGTGTGTATACACATGTATATATATGCACATTTATATACACATACCCCTCCCCGCTCTGTCATTGGTTTCTGCTCATACCTTTATTATTTCTTCTGCTTTCCTTGAGTTTGACTTTTTTTCCTAGCTTCTATAAGATGGAAGCTTAAGCCACTGATTTTCAGCTTTACTTTTCTGGTATATTCATGAAAGGCTATAAATTTCCTAAACATATATGTTAGCTACATCTTACAAGTTTAGAAATGTCTTATCTTTAATATTAAGTTCAAAATATTTTCTAATTCTCATTGTGATTTCTGTTTTCATGAATAGATTTGGAAAGCTATTTACCTTCTGAGGATCTAGGTGTCTTCTAGTTATCTTCCCCCTATTGATTTTTAACTTAATTTTACCATGATTAAGGTTCACATTATGAATGATTTAAGTGACCTGAAATTTGTTTGCAAGGCTTTCTTTATCGTGCAACAATATGGTTAGTTTTGGTAAATGTTTTTTTCTGTAGTTGAGAAGAATTTTCGTTCTTTTGCAATTGGGTTCTCTTTCTGTATATGTATGTATATATGTCATTAAGGTTGTTCCTTCACCTGTTGAGAATTAAAGTCTTTTGCTATGATTTTTAGAAGCAATCCTATGATAGACAGACTTAGCAATATGTTCCTGTGATTGACCATTTTTTGTCTTTTTATTACTTTCCTTTTTATCTCTCCTAACGCTCCTTGCTTTAAAGTCTGTTTTGTCTGATCCTACTATAGCCATATCTGCTTTGTTTTAGATAGGATGTGTAAGGTATACATTTTCCCATCCTTTCAGTTTAAATTTTTTAGTGCTCTTGTGTTTATGTCTCTGCAAACAGCAAATGGTGGCATTTTTTTCTTTCTTCACACAGCTTCCCATGTTAACACTATATTAAGACCCATATTAAACAGCAATTAAATGTAAATGCTTTGTTATTATGTTGAATAAAATAATGTTAAATTGAAAAAAACAAGAAATTAATATTGATATACTCTTAACTAACTGAAGACTTGAATTAACATTTTTTACCAGCATTCTACCACTTTCTTTTTACCATTTCAAGATGTGGCAGTGCCACTTAGTTGAAGATGTGGCAGTGCCACTTAGTTAAGTCTTTGAGTATTTGTTTATTTAATCCAATCTGATAATTGGCATAGGTAACCTATTTACATATAAATGTAATTATTTATATCATCTTCCATCTCACTATTTCTTTTCTATATTTTTTCCTCTTTTTGTTTACCATTTCCCCAAGAATTCTAGAGCCTTAGAACACTTACCCATTTATCCTCATGTCTTTTAGATTATTGTTGTCATGCATTTTAATTGTACATATATTTAACTCCTAAAAGACATTATAATTACTGTTTTGCTGACTAGTTTTGGAGAATTCTCAGTTATCTTTTCAAATGTTGTAGATTCACTCAAACATATATTAGACTTCCACTGTGTCTTACATTTATCCTGGGTTCTTTTTGGATTTTCCATAAATTTTTTTCTTGTGTTTCAGTGCAAATATCTTTTATTGCTCTTTTAAAAAGTTTTCTAGTTGTATCTTGCTGTTTTGTCTGCTGTTAAACTTCCATATTAAGTTGTTTTCCAGTTCTGGAATTTCCACCTGATGTTTCTTAGGGAATTGAGATAAAGCTGTTATTCTCATCTGCTTACTCCCATCTTTCAGCCTTAGCTTTCCAGTACTTCCAAATGAGAATTTTATGTTCTTACTCAGGTCCCTTTCTCTCTCTGATCCTGAACTCTAGTCCTTCCTTATCTCCTCAACAATATAAAATATCTGAAAACGTTGCTGTGCTTTTTGGAAGCTTTTTTCTTGGCTTCCTGCTCTGTGCAAGGTCGGCATTTGGCAGAAATCTTAAAGGACAATTTTCATCAAGGTCTTAGACCCTCTAGTACCCTATTTTTATCTCCTACCCTACAAGGAGAAAAAAATACTTCCAGATACTTCTATCTCTTGGCAGCAGCCCCTGGCCTGGGCAAGGCCTGGATTCTCACTCTATATTATAGATAGATTGAGCAAATACTCTTAGGAAAAAAACATAGCTATAATCTGTCAGTTTACCCTTCAATTATTCTCCCTCCTTTGGAATCTTGGGATCCCCTGTCCAGAATGCTTCAGCAGCTCTCGATGTCTTTAAACAGATTTTTTTTTTTTTCAATTAACTGCAGAACTTGAATTACATGTCAGGTATTCCATTATCCTCAGAAGCAGAAGACCCTGAGATAGTCTTTAAGTACCTTTTACATACATTAATTATCTGTTTTGGTTATTATTGCCTTTACCACCACTGCCCTTACCCCTAGTAATCCTCAGATGTCACTTGTGAAGTTTTCATTATTATATGTCTATTCTAGTATTCAATTTTTGCTAAATGTAAGTATACACATATGCACACACACATTTATTCTTGCAAAGCATAGGGAAATGAGGTACTATAATCCTTTAATAGAGAAATGACCAATGTGTGTAAAGTCATGTAATAATACATGACAAAACAGTGATTTCCACTGGTCTCAGTGTAGAATGCTTGCTGTTAAAATCTGTACTATAGTTTATAGTTTTTCTATCATTTGCTTCCTTTGGAATCCAGCTCAGGTTCTGTCTTCTGGATATCCTTCTTGCCCTGATTCATTATTACTCTGTCATAGTATCATATTGGAAATAGGCTAGCATGTATCTTTCTCTCCTACTATATTATCCTCTCCAGAGTAGAGACTATGTGTTATTTATCTTTGTAGATCAAGGCCCATTAGAGTGAGTGATAGGTCTAAGGGTATAATAAATGCTTATTGCATTCCCATGAAGTCATCATATGCTTAATTCAAAGAGATTTAAGAAATGTATGAAACATGTATTGTTAATTTTATCATTTTTATAAATATTTATTACTGTAATTATTCTTCCTGATAGTAGTCTTAGCAAAAGTATTGAACATGGTATATTAAGTTACATATTAGCTCATATCCTTTAATTTTGTAATCATAATCATCATATATTATAAAATTGCTTTAGGGGAGCCAGGCATCCAGCTCTTGATTTCGGCTCAGGTCATGGTATCAAGGCCCTGAGATCAAGCTGAGCATGGAGCCTGCTTAAGATTCTCTTACTCTCTCTCTCTGCTTTTCCCCCTCTCTAAAAATGTTTTTAAAATAATGAAAAAAGCTTTGGCCATTTCATACGGTATTTTCAGTTTTAACTTTATGAAGCAGCTCAGATAACTTTTAGCATAAATAGGTAGTATTTGACAATTAAATGAAGAATTAGTAAAAATGCTAGATGATTGATATCACAAAGTGGCATCTGATTAACATGGTAGTCACATTTTATAACTGAATAGAATTTTGATAATATTCTTCACACAGTGAGTTTTAAAAAAGAACAACTCTACTTTGCTATTTAATTCATTTATTTCATTAATGGAAACATGATAGGCTAACACACCTGGAATACTCCCTAATTGAAAAACCTGTTTTTGTTTTAAGAGTCATTAAAAACAATCTGTCTAGGACTTTATTATCTAATAATGGCTAGTTTAGACTCAGCAGTTACAGAAGAAATTTTATAGTTATTTCCTTTACTTTTTAATCAAAGAAAAGTATGTATATGTGGATATGGACATGTGTTGCATATGTTTTTTTTAATGAGATAAAATTCAGATAACATAAAATTCAGTGTTTTAAGTTTTAAAGCGTATATTATATATGGTTCAGTGGTGTTTAGTATATTCGTGATGGTGTGCAACCAGCACCACTGTCTGGTTCCAGAACCTTTATTCAGAAGGAAACCCCATACCCATTGAACACTGAACTCCTAGTTCCCCCTCCCTCCAGCCCTGTCAACCACTACTCTGTATATATCTGCCTATTTTGGATATTTTATGTAGGTAAAATCATACAGTGTGTGGCCTTTTGTGTTTGGCTTTTTTTCACTTAGCATGGTCTTTGTATTTAGTCCATATTGTAGCATATATCAGTACTTCCTTACTTTTTATGAGTATAAAATGAATAATTTCAGTACCATATTGTCCTGATGACTACAGCTTTGTAATATAGCTTGAAGTCCACAATGATGATGCCTCCAGCATTGCTTTTCTGTTTCAAGATTGCTTTGGCTATTTGGGGTCTTTTGTGGTTCCATACAAACTTTATGCTTGTTCTAGCTTTGTGAAAAATGCTGTTGGTATTTTGATAAAGATTGCATTAATTGTGTAGATTGTGTACAATTAATTGTATATTCCTTGGGAATATAAACATTTTAACAATACTTATTGTTCCAATCCCTGATCATGGAATGTTTTTCCATTCTTTGTGTTATTTTCAATTTATTTTCATAAGTGTTCTGTAGTTTTCAGAGTACAGATCTTTTACCTATTGGGTTAGGTTTATTCCTAGGTATCTTATGGTTTTTGGTGCAGTTGTAAATGAGATCAATTCCTTGATTTCTCTTTCTGCTGCTTCATTACTGATTTATAGAAATGCAGTAGTTTTCTTTACATTGATTTTATATCCTTCTTTGTTCTGTAAGTTTTTTGGTATCAAGGTAATGCTGGCCTCATAGAATGAGTTTGGAAATTTTCCTTCCATTTCTGTTTTTTGGAACAGTTATAGAAGGATAAGTATTAACTCTTCTTTGAATGGCTGGTAGAATTCCCCTGGGAAGACATCTGGCCCTGGAGTTTTGTTTGTTGTGAGATTTTTTTACTCATTTCTTTGCTGTTTATTTATCTGTTCAAATTTTCTATTTTTTCTTGTTTCAGTTTTGGTAGTTTGTTAGTTTCTAGGAATTTGTCCATTTCGTCCAGATTGCAGTTTGTTTGCATCTAGTTTTTCATAATATTCTCTTATAATTGTGTTTCTGTGGTGGTTGTGATCTCTCCACTTTCATTAATGATTTTATTTGTTTGGGTCCTTTCTCTTTTCTTTTGATTGGTCTGGCTAGAGGTTTATCAATTTTATTCTTTCAAAGAACCAGCTCTTAGTTTTGTTGATCTGTTTTACTGGTCTTTTTTGTTGTTTTTATGTCATTTATTTCTGCTCTAATCTTTATTATATCCCTTCTTCTGCTGGCTTTAGGCTTTATTTGCTGTTCCTTTTCTAGCTGCTTGAGGCATAAGGTTAGGTTATATATTTGAGACTTTCTGGCTTCTTGAGGTAGATCTGTATTGCTATGTGCTTCCTTCTTTTGTCACATCATAAAGATTTTAGACTGTCATGTTTTTATTTTCATTTGCTTCCATGAATTTCTTTATTTCTTCTTTAACTTCCTGGTTAATACATTCATTCTTTAGTAGGATGTTATTTAATCTCCATGTATTGGAGGCCTTTCCATATTTCTTCTTGTAGTTGACTTCAAGTTTCATAGCATTGTGATCTGAAAATAATGTGTGGTATGATGTCAGTCTTTTTGTACTTGTTGAGGCCTGGTGTCTGACCCAGACTGTGATCAGTTCTGGAGAATGTTCCATGTGTATACTTGGAAAGAATGTGTATTCTTCTCTAGGACGATCGTTCTGAATATATCTGTTAAGTCCGTCTGGTCCAGTGTCACTCAAGCCATTGTTTACCTGTTGATTTTCTGCTTCGATGATCTGTCCATTACTGTAAATAAGGTGTTAAAGGCCTCTACTATTATTGTATTATTATCAATGAGTTTTTTTAATGTTTGTTATTAATTGATTTATATAATTAAGTGTCCCAAGTTGGGAGTGTAAATATTTACAATTATTAGATCTTCTTTGTTGGATAGACCTCTTTATTTTGTTACAGTACCCTTCTTCATCTCTTGTTACAGTCCTTGGTTTAAAATCTAGTTTGAAAGAAGTATGGCTACTCTGGCTTTCTTTTGACATCTATTTGCATGATAGATGTTTCTCCATCCTGTCACTTCCAATCTGTAGGTGTCCTTAGGTTTAAAATGAGTCTCTCATAGGTGCCATATAGATGGGTTTGGTTTTTTTAATCCATTTTGATAACCCTGTTTTGTTTTTTTTTTTTATTGGAGCATTTAGCCCATTTGTACTTAATGAATTTAATGCCATTGAATTTAGCGCCATTGTATTACCTATAAAGTCAGTGTTTCTGGAGATTTTCTCTGTTCTTTGCTATCTCTTCTGCTTCCACCCCCACCCCACCCCCCAAAATCCCCTTTAATATTTCTTGCAAGGCTGATTAGGTGGTTATGAACTCCTTTAGTTGTTTGTCTGGGAAATTGTTTATCTCTCCTACTCTAAAAATGTCAGCCTTGCTGACAGCATTCCCATTCAGCATGTCCAGTATCTTATGCCACTCCCTTCTGGCCTGCTGTTTCTCTGTGGAGAAACCTGCTGCTAACCTTATTTGTCTTCCCTTTTAGGTGGGGATTTCTTTTCCTTTGCTACTTTCAGGATTCTTTCCTTATCTCTGTATCTTGCAGATTTTACTACAACATGTCTTGGTGTTGGTCTGCTTTTGTTGATTTTAATGGAAATTCTCTGTGCCTCTTGGATTTGATGTCTCTTTCCTTCCCCAGATTAGGAAAGTTTTCAGCTCTGAGTAGCTGAAGTAAGCCTTCTGCCCCCTTTACCCTCTATTCTCCTGGGACTCCTGTGATTTGAATGTTAGCACACTTTATGGAGTTGCTGAGTTCCCTAAGTCTGTATTTATAATCCAGTATTTTTTTCCTTCTTCTTTTCAGCTTCATTATTTTCCATAAATTTATATTCTGTATCACTTATTCGTTCTGCTGCTTCCTCCATAATTGTGGTCATTACAACCAGTCAGTTTTACATCTCAGTTACATCATTTTTTATTTTAGACTGACTAGTTTTTAGGTCTTTTATCTCTGTGGTAAGTGACTTCCTGGTGCTTTCTATGCTTTTCTCAAGTTCAACTAGTATCCTTAACGATTGTTTTATATTGTTTTATATTCTGTAACAGGCATATTTCTTATTTCTGTTTTGATTAGATCTCTAGCCTTGATCTCTTATTCTTTGTTTTGGGATGAGTTCCTCTGTCTTAGCATTTATCCTAAGTCTCTTGTCTTCTGTGTGTTAGAAAAGCCTGTTATGTTTCCTGCTTCTGAGAGTAATGTCTATATTAAATCATATGCTGTTAAGGGCCTGGCACTTTAGGAAGTGTTTCTGGTTTATGCTGTGTATACTCTGCTGTTGTGTTTTGGCAACTCTTTCCCCTAGGTCAGTCCTATAGAGTTTCTCCCTGCCTGCAGTAGGAAGTATTTGGATATTGTCTAGTATTCAGTGAGTTTTAACTAGGTGTGTTTTGGATCCTAGTTCCCCTAGAGCTGAATCTTTGCAGCACTGTATGGTCAGGAGACTTGGTGCATTGAAGGGGGTTTGTGCTGGTCATCTGGGGAGAGGTGCCGATTGCTGCTCTGACTCTCAGGTACACCTGCCCTAATTCAGAAGCACCTGCAGAGCACAGTGGAGCAGGCTTGGCATATGACACCCAAGCCTCCACTGTGGGCACTGTGCTGTTCACTGAAGTTCGTCCATGATGATGGCAGGGGATAAAAATGGTGTCAGCCTGCTCTCTCATCCCCAGAGAGGGGATTTCATGCCTGTCGCTGTTTAGTAAGCCCACAGAGATGAGCAAACAATCTCTCCTTTCCTTGTTTGTCCTAGGCATCCCTCAGATCCCTGCCTTCACACCTTCTGTGTCTGAGCCCACTGCCTACCTGCCATGAAGTCCCCCTGTGTTTTATCTCAGGCACATTGGCTGGGTTTCAAAACTCCAAACCTTAGAGATTCATGCTGATCCTCTAGGGGAGGGTGTCACTGCACTGGCTGGTGCTGGGTTGTCCCAGAAGGGCAGTCACATGAACATGCAGGGGCTTGGAGCTTATGGTATAGCTCAGCAAAAAGCCAGTGTCCAGGTTAGCTGCCATCAGCAGGTGCCTCTACTTATCTAATGAATAGGGCCTCTCAATGGTGCTTGCTGGCTTTTGTCCCTGGAGAGGCAGTGCCACCTCTCCTGAATGCACTCCAAGAAGGGGAACTGTCTCACCCAGTGTGACCCAGAGAATCCTCAGACCATGCTGTCTGCTCCTGGGCCTATGGCCCTTCTCCATAGGAGCACCTCTACAAACACCACACCACACCCCACCCATTGATGGCACAGCTTCTAAAACTTCAAACCTTAAGCTCCACTGCGTGTATTGTGATAATCAGCTCCTCTTGTTTTCCCTGACTGTGGTTTTGGGGAAGTTTTTCTTGTGCAGTGCCCTGCTCCCTGCTCTCTCTCTCTTTCTCTCCTTTCTCCCCAATCAAGGCTCACTCCCCTCTGCAGCACTGGTGATTCTCTCTCCCCTCCCCCTGCCCCCACCCCCAAATTCTGTCTCCACACCTCCTACCTTACACAGTTTGACCTCTTTTCTGCCTCTCGTTATGTAGTTTCTTTTCTCTTAGTACTCAGATCAATTTTCTGGGTGTTCAGAATGATTTGATATTTATCTAGCTGTGTTCAGGGGACGAGGCAAGCATAGTGTCCTCTTGCTGCTCTGCCATCCTAACTCAACAGTGTTAATTTCCTTTAATAAGTAAAACTAGGAGACAATATACTTAAAATTTTGAAAACCATGTATGTAATGTGGAAGAAACTTTTACTTATTTACTAATGTGTGTTGATTATCTTGTACTATTTTTTAGTACTTACTTTAGTTTTGCTCTCTTTCTGTAAGCATTTCTGCAATAACAAGATTAGGATGTCCTGAATGTCCTGGGTGTAGTTGATAGTCTACTGTGGTTTTTTTATTTGTTTTTTGGGCTTCTTTGAGGAGAACTAAAAATAGAATACTGGAAAGAGCACTGAAATGGATATTGGGAGATCTTTTTCTTCTAATATTCATCTAACAGTATAAACTTAGGCAGTTTATTTTTCTAGTCCATTTCTCTTGCCTTGCTCCTCATCTGTATGAGAGCTGAACCAGAAAGGTATGGGCTGTTTCACCTCTCTAAAATCAGAAGGGGTAACTGATTCCATGGAAAGAGTTTAGACTTTGGCTCCAGGTATCAACCATTTTCTGGTTATTTACAATCTTTTAAAGTAAGCTTTCTAATCTATTTGGTCCTTTTCTCATGGTTAAGATGGGATTATTCCCACACATCTCATAGAGTTGTTGAAGAATAAGCAAAGTACATGCCTTGTACCCAGAAATACAAGGTACGTGATGTCTTGTATTAAAAAATATAGCCTCCTTACCAGCATTTTCATACACCCATTCCATGACTGCATCATTTATAGGAGTAGTTGGGGAAAAAAAGCAAAATATCTTTGTAGGTTTTTATTTAGTTGGCATTTTTTAAATGTTTATTTTGAGAGAGAGAAGAGAGCACGCACGAGCACATGTGTGCGTGAATGGGGGAGGGCAGAGAGAGAAGGAGAGAGAGAATCCCAAGCAAGCTTCATGCTGTCAGCACAGAGCCTATCACAGAGCTCAATCACATTAACTGCAAGATCATGATGTTAGCTGAAGTCAGAGTTTGTCACTTAAGCAACTGAACCATGCAGGCACCTCTAGTTGACTTTTATATATGAATTATGTTGTGAGTTACACTTGAAGAGAGTACTAACTCTCTGAAGAGGCATAAAAAAACTTCTGTCTTTTACACTTCTAGTTTTTTTAAATGTATTTATGTTGCTTTAATTTTTTTTTGTTTTTATATTATTTTTGAGAGAGAGAGAGAGAAAATGCAAGTGGGGGGGGGGGCAGGCAGAGAGAGAGGGAGACACAGAATCAGAAGTAGGCTCCAGGCTCTGAGCTGTCAGCACAGAGCCCATTGCAGGGCTCAAATTCATGAGCCTTGAGATCATGACCTGAGCCAAAGTTGCGCACTCAACTGACCGAGCCACCCAGGAACCCCTGTTTATGTATTTTATTAATATTATATTAGTTGGTGTCTTCTTATGAAAATTTAAATATTAAAGATTATGTCAAATTTTCTTTGACTTACCATCTTTGAACATTTCTCAATTTCTACTACTTAGAAAGTGATACATATCCTCACAGACGTTTTCTGTGTGTTCATATGGTGTGCAAATAATTTTGCATGTATATTCTACTTTCAAAAATAATGACTTAAATTTTTTTAATATAAAAATCTCGGAGCACCTGAGAGGCTCAGTCGGTTGAGCATCTGACTTCGGCTCAGGTCATGATCTCACAGTTTGTGGGTTCGAGCCCCACATTGGGCTCTGTGCTGATAGCTCAGTGCCTGGAGCCTGCTTCAGATTCTGTGTCTCCCTCCCTCTCTCTGACTCTCCCGTGCTCATGCTCTTGTCTCTCAAAAGTGAACATTAAAAAAATTTTTTTTTTAAAATCTCACCGCCTAGACATAGCCTCTATTAATATTTACGTTTACATCTTAACAGTGTTGACAATACAGCGATAGGCTACAACTAAGCACATTTGTGTGCCAATGTTTTTCTTCATGCATATGTAACTTGTATTAACTCTATATGCTATTTATAGTTATAAAAGTGAGATCCTTGTAGGTATATTTTTATAGAGATATAAAATTATATATTATTAAATGTATTAAAACTTTTATGTATATAAAAGACCCCATAGATCTTGAATACTTTCCCTGTCATTAAGAAAGTTTAATACTGGGGCACCTGGGTGGCTTAGTCGGTTAAGCATCCGACTTTCGCTTAGGTCATGATCTCGCGGTTCGTGGGTTCGAGCCCTGCGTTGGGCTCTGTGCTGACTGCCAGCTCAGAGCCTGAAGCCTGTTTCAGTCTGTGACTCCCTCTCACTCTGACCCTCCCCTGCTCACGCTGTCTCTCTCTCTCTATCTCCTAGAAATAAATAAAACATTTAAAAAAAAAAAAAAAAGAAAGAAAAAAAGAAAGTTTAATACTCAATGATTTCATAATTCTCCATGAATATCACAAAAATATACTGTGTTCATACTTATCTTTTTTCACAGTTGTAATATTGTGATAAAATTTCTAGGCTGGATCTGATAAAGAATTTCTTTTGCTATTAATAGTAAAATTGTTTCACAAGCAGGCTTACCAGTAATGTCTGCATCTCTGCAATTTTGTTGGCTGTAGAGGTTAATGATTTAAAATAATCTTTGACCAAAATGGAAATAAAAAATTGTATGTGTTCTTTTTGTATTTTATTGATTACAAATGAGGTTAAGTTTTTTCTTAGCTACCAAAAATGATATAAATTGTTTTCATGGCCATCAAGTATGGGTATTTTCAAACTTAAAAAGTATTTAGTTATTTATTAGCATTATTTTCTTCTCTTCTTTTCCTAGAATTTCACCATAAAAAATGAGAAGGGAGATTATTAAAACAACTTCATAATTTATATTCCCACTAGAAATGTATGAGAGTGACTATCCTTATATATTGTCACAATTTTTTGGATTGTTATTGCCAGTCTGATAGGTTACAAAATGGCTTCTTAATTTTGTGTTACTTTGTATTTCTTCAATAATACTAAAGTTCTTTTTCTGTGAATTACTAGCATTGATTTTTTTTAATTTTCAGGAATTTCTTATATTGTGGGAAATTAACCCCTCATGTGCTATAATGCAGTGCAAATACTTTTCTTGGTTTCTGTTTTTGAAATTGTTCATGAGGGTTTATCAGCTTGCTTCAGAGCCAACAGGTAAAAGTATTAACTAGGACAGGGCCCTTTTGCATATTTCTTTTTAACAGGTAAGCCTGATAATTTTTTCAGTACATTTTAGTAAATTTACTAACTGAATTTGCTTAAGAGAAATATCCAGCTCCTTTTTCTCCTCCTATTTCTCCTCCCAGTCCAGTAGCCAAAAAGTGATAGTTTTATCAGTCTGGGGCCAGCCAGGAAAACAGCTTTGCTGCCAGATCAGGTGGATTTGATTTTTGGGGAACAGGAGGCAGGGAACCTGTGGCTTTGTCAGTGAAAACTAGCAAACTAAGTGTGAAGGAAGGAGGCAATCTGCAAGGTTTGCAAACCATCCAAAAAGAAAAAGAAGAAGCCAAGCAGGGACCTCAGCAGCCAGACAGTATTGTGGTAACGGATACTGCAGTTAAGTCCAGGCAACTTACTAAAAACAACAACAGCCCACTAAAAACAACAAACTCAGTTCAGAATCCAGAGTTGCTACGGTGTATTAATCAGAATGTCCAACTCTCAGCCAAAAATTATGAGACAGGAAGCAGGAAACTGTAACACATATTCAGGAAAAAAAAGTAAAAGTGAAACTTAGGACTACATATTGAACAATGGTATTTAAACATCTAGGTAAGTTGTAACTGTAGAAAACAAATGCCTAAATTTGGGGGTAGGAAGGATCTTTTGGGATGGTGGGCAAATTCTAAAACTGTATTGTATTGATGAGTGCACAGCTGTATAAATTCACTAAAACTCATTCATCTGTAATTAATGAATTTTGTGATATGTAAATTATACCTTAATAGGTGCTCTTAAATATGAAAGGAGAACTAATACCTTTACAATGATAGTGTTCTATTAGTGATCTTGTTATGACTGCCTGTTTGCTGTTCTGTTTTCAAATAAAAATAAATAACCATTTGTGGTTTATAAAAGCAATTGAAGATAACTTGGAGGTACTTACAGAGAGGATCTTAATTTTTAATCAGAAATGAGTAATTTTTATTAATGCAATGCTCTTAAGTTATATATTCCCTTTTCTTTGAGTCATGCTTCTGACATCATTCATCTCTATTCTATTTTTGCTTGCTTAGTTAAGGAACATCCACTGGTTTTTCACCCCTGTCCTTTAATACTACTAATGACTTTTATGTACTCCTAATACAATATTCCCAGTATTATTACTCTTTCCTGGTCTGCCTACCTTGCTGATTCTCCCATTGTGCTGTCCTGCAAGTACATCACATGATAGGAACTTCTTGTATGTGAGGAACTTACATAAATATAAATACATTTGGGTGAGTGTATTAGTATAGATGTCATAATTATAAAAGGAAATTACAGGGGTATCTGGGTGGCTCAGTCAGTTAAGTGTCCGACTTTGACTCAGCATGATCTCACTGCTCAGGAGTTCGAGCCCTGCGTAGGTCTCTGTGCTGATAGCTCAGAGCCTGGGGCCTGCTTTAGAGTTTGTGTCTCTCTCTCCCTCTGCCCCCACCCCTCCCCCATTCATACTGTGTCTCTGTCTCAAAAATAGACACACATTTTTAAAAAAATTTTTAAAGGGAACTTACGTAAACAGTCTAATCATAAAGGATTAATTTTAAAATTGTTCCATTTGAAGTATTTCACTATAATTCTCATCTTACTATCTAAATTACGCTGTTACTCTACTACTGAAAAATCCATCAGTGACATCAACCTCATTGGACTCCTTCCTTTTCCTTAAATTTTATCAGATTGTTTCCTGCACTAGGACCTTGGCATTGGCTATTTTTCCTCCTCTCTGACAGACACCTTTCCTTGATGTGTCTCTTCTGTTTTTCTTATCTTTTAGTTCTCAACTCAAATATAAACCCTTCAGAGCAGACTTAACTGTTTTTCTCAGTACCTAGTTGAAGAATTTTCAGCTGTTGCATAACAATTACTTTTCCTGCTTGTTTCCTTTTAGTTTCATTTACTATAATTTATTGTCTTACTTATTTACTGGTTTATGTTTTTGCCCCAACATGTTTCCTGTACTTGAAGAGCATATTATAAATAGTAACTACCAGTGGATGAATGAATTATAATAAATTTGTCAGGTTTTTTTCCTTTTAAACTAAACTTTTGAGTCATTTAAGTTGGTAGTTCCCCCCTCACCCCCCCAAAAAAAGGCCTGGTTTTTCATTTGAATCAGCTGTTTCTTAATCTGAGAGTCAGATGAATGTCACCCTTTCATTTATAGATTTCCAATTATTTCATAATTTTACTTAATATTTTATTCAGTTGACTTTGCCACCGTGTCCTACAAACTGTTTTCATGTCTGTACAGTTTTAAGACATAGATTTGTTGTACATGCTCAGAGGTTTAAAAATCAGAACTGAACATCATGGTGGAGGTTTTTGTCTCTTTCTTTCCTTTTGATTCATCTGTCTTTGGCAGAAAAATAACTTGAGTGAATTCAACCCTTCACCAAATAGCTATGGAGGTGGTTTACATATTTCACATATCTGGAAATGAATTTTTGGAGCTTTAAACATGAACAAAAACATGATACAGTACAGAGTCCTTGTGCTACTGCTTTTTCCCATAGAACTCTTTAGTAATTATCCTGTTACCCTCAGGCATTTAACAATGTGGAGAAAAATAGGGCCATCTTGATTTTTGTTCTTTTAAAGGAACACATGCATACTTGTAACATTTTTTTCTCATTATGAATTTCACAAGAATATATCTCAGTGGTAGTTTGTATTTTATTTATTTTGGGTGCAGATTTATAACATACTTCTTCATTGCACTTTTAAATTTTTTCATACCTTTTGTAGGTCTTTTTGTTTCTGTGCATCTTTCCCAGAGCTTTCTTTATCTTTGTTTTCTTGTTTCACACTATAGTTTCATTGTTTGTAGACACAGAACAAATATTTTCTTTTGAATTTTGGGTGATGTTCCTATGTTTGAAGGTAAGCTTCAAACATCCCCACCCACAGCTCTCCAAATTATACTATATGTAGTTGTTGGATTTTCCTTCTTTCTTTTATACAATTTCCAAGTTGCAGAGTAGCATTTTTTAGTTACTAGTGTCCTGATCAGGTTACGCTGAATTAATTTTATTCCCAAGTGAATTTAGTATGAGAACAGCTAACGAGGAAGAAATTTTATGATAAGGTACATATTATGTGGTAGGGGGCACTCTCATAGGAACAAAATCTTAACAGAGACACTTGTTTGTCTGAGATAGAGGTAGACTTCTGTAGAAATCTATGTAATTTTTAACACAGCATTGCTTCTGAGTTTCCATTCTTTTAGTTGGCCAAAACTTTGACAGATAAATAACTAATATTTGTAGTTTTCAGGACTGTTCTAACTTTGCATCCCTTTTGCTTTTTGTGAATAAATCAATGAAAAGATGAAGAAAGATAAATCAGATATGAAAGTTGACTCTTGAAAAACATGGGTTTAAATTGTGCAGGTCCATTATTTCCAGATTCTTTTTCGATAAATATAGTACAGTATTTTCTCTTTATGACTGTCTTAATAACATTTTCTTTTTCTCTGGCTTACTTTATTAGAAGAATACAGCATATTATATGTATACAAAATATATGTTAATCAACAGGTTATTGGTAAGTGTGCTGGTAAACATTAGGCTATGAGTATTTAAGTTTTGGGGGAGAGTCATATAGGTGGATTTTTGACTGCTTGGAGGTGTAGTGCCCCTAACCCCTACCTTGTTCAAGGCTCAGTTGTAATTGTTGTCAGTAAGCTTCCATGTTATTTTGTGATTTTATGTTTATATGTGGGTTATTTTTTGATTTGTGGTATTTTGATAAGGATACTTTTATCAAATAATGTCTTATCTGTAAGTATTCAGTTTGTTTAAATTTTAAGTGTTAAATGTCCCAAAGAGTTAGGATTTTTTAAATTATTGAAAGAATAAAATCCTTGCATGTTCCCTCATAATCACATTTGAGAAAATAATTGTTTTATAAATTGTTTAAATACTTATTTTATCTTGATCCAAACTTTTTCATCAGCAAATGAAACTTCTTTTCTTTGTAGTAAAGTATTCATCTGTGTGGGATATTGTGTAAATCTTAGAAGACTACAATAAAGTGGCAATGTCTCGGGAACCTACCCCACCTCTCCCTGGAGATATGTCTACTGGTCCTATAGCAGAAAGCTGGTGTTATACACAGGTACATGCTGTTAAAAATGCCTTACTTTATGTTATATCTCTTTAAAATGTTACAGTATTTTGTGAGTATTGTGAAGCACATTGTAATAGTTATTCCAAGTATTAAGAAAAGTGGGTCATAGGATATTTAACATGTGATAAGCTAAAAGCATATAAGTCATCATTTTAAAAGTAGTTTTCTGAATCTCTCAGGTTAAAGTAGTAAAATTTTCCTACATGTGGACCATTAATAACTTCAGCTTTTGTCGAGAGGAAATGGGTGAAGTGTTAAAAAGTTCAACATTCTCATCTAGCCCCAGTGACAAAATGAAATGGTAAGATTTTGGTTTCAAATTTTGTTTTGATGTTTTCTTCAGCTACTTTATAGTTTGGTTGTTATTGTTTCTTTCTTTTTTTTTTTTTTTATGTTTATTTTCTGAGAGAGAGTGTGAGCAGGGGAGGGACAGAGAGAGAGAGAGACAGAATCAGAAGCAGTCTCCAGGCTCCGAGCTGTCAGCACAGAACCCAACACAGGGCTCGAACCCACAAACTGTGAGATCATGATCTGAGCTGAAGTCAGATGCTTAACCAGCTGGACCACCTAGGCGCCCCTGTTATTGTTTCTTAATAGAGATTAGTCTAATTTTATATTAGGTTTATAAGTTCCTAAAAGTATAGAGAATTATAAAGAGCTGGGGATATTGATGGTAGTGCTGTTTGTGATATTATCTCACAACTAATTTCAGTATTGCCTCTCTCTTTTGAATGTTTTGAGTTTTATATTCCTCCATGTGAGCCTATTGTTTTGTTTTAGGTGCCTGAGGGTAAATCCAAAGGGATTAGATGATGAAAGTAAAGACTACTTGTCCTTATATTTGCTTTTAGTCAGCTGCCCAAAAAGTGAAGTTCGAGCAAAATTCAAATTTTCCCTTCTAAACGCTAAAAGGGAAGAAACAAAAGCAATGGGTAAGTGATTTGGAATAAAGAAGTCTCTGAGTTACTACATGTTAATTTACATACTTTTCCCTAGAAAGAATAAAGGATATTTTTCCCCACTGAAGTCTGCTTAACTTAAAACATGTAATGTGACCATTTTACTATAAATGCCAGTGTAGAGTTACGGTTGTTCTGCTAAATCTTAGACTTCATAAGACATGTATAATTTGTTCAAAATAATATTAAAATTTTACTTTTCCATGTCCTAAAACAATATTTACTTGTCACTTAGAAAAATTATTGGTTTTAGGACAAGGTGCCGGGTTCATTTTCTGGCAGATATAATTGATGCTTAGAAAATATTTCTCCCTTGCTATTTTTACCATATAATAAAATCCGAGGAACAATGTGAAAGGAGATTGAATGTTCTGATATTTTGTCCCTAGAATTTTTTTAAGTGGTGGACTAAATACTGACCAAAAAGAAATAAGTTTGTCTTAGTCTCCAGGCCTATTAAATTCATCTCAGGCTTCACATAATATAGTGAGCTGAAACCATGTGGTCTAGAGCTTCATAAAGAGGAGCATTATAGGAAATATACAGTGTGCATAGTAAGAAAATACGTCATGAACTGCCACATTAAATTTTAAATTATTTCTAAAGTGAATCACATGATGAAGTAATACCATTATTAAAAAAAAAAAAACTTCCTCCAAATATCCTTTTAAATAATATCCTTCATTGTCGAAGTAATACATGTTTCACATATATTTTCATGGTGTCTGACATTTACAGTAGTGGAGTGTCTCAGGTTGCTGTAAGAAAGTGCTATAGATTGGGTAGCTTATAAGTAACAAACATTTGCTTCTCACAGATCTGAAGGCTGCAAGTATAAGATCAGAGTGCCAACATGGTACTCTGGTGAAGGTTCTGGTGAAGGCCCTCTTCTGGAGTATATAGACTGCTGATTTCTCTCGCTGCATCTTCATGTGGCTGATAGACCCTAGAGAGCTTTGTGGAGTCTCTTTTATAAGAGCACTGATCACATTCATAAGGGCTCCACGTGCATGAACTCCACCTGCCTGAAGGCCTGTATCTAGCCCCCCCCTTTTTTTTAAATTTTTAAAATGTTATTTATTTTTGAGAAAGAGAGACAGAGTGTGAGTAGGGAAGGGTTAGAGAGAGAGGGAGACACAGAATCCGAAGCAGGCTCCAGGCTCTGAGCTGACAGCACAGAGCCCGACACGGGGCTCGAACTCACAGACTGGGAGATCATGACCTGAGCTGAAGTTGATGCTCAGCAAACTGAGCTACCCAGAGGTCCTTCACTGACCTCTTAGTACCATCACATTGGGGATAGGATTTCAACATAAGAATTTTGAGGCGATATAAACATTTAGTCCTTAACATGGAGTCTTTCAATTAAATTTAGTTTTGGTTTTTCAGCTCCAGGTAATTCTTTGTATAACAGATTATGAATACTTTCTATAGAGGATCTTGTTTATTTTTTAATATACAATTCTGCAGTATGTTGGGCATGTGAAACCTTTACCTCTGGCATTAAGTCGTTTACAAATTATACTAAAACCATCTTTTAGACTTTATGAAAGTTGTTTTTAGGGAAGAAGAGCTTATGTCCAAAGATTTAGGGATGGTAAGAGACTTTATTTAGCTTTTTTTTCTCTACCAATTAATGGATTTTTTTCTCTAGTGGGATAGATGCCCCAAGAAAGTTAAAGGATGCTGTTGTGATTTAGAGCATCCATTTTTAAAGGGAGAAGCAAGAAGTGAGAGGTATGTTTTCTACTCAAGTTCTGAGGAGGAGAAGTATGCCTATACCAGTGTATTTTGATCCTGTTTCATTATTAAAGAGCCTGCATTGTGAGAGACATCTCTTCCTTCTCCAAGAGATTATATCAGGCTTTCTTTTACTTAGAAATTGAGAAATCTGAATGTGAGCTCATTGATAATGACCAAAATCTGAGTAGTGCTGTTAACCAGCCGGGTCCTGCCTGATGTAACTCTTGTGGCATTTTGTTTATGAACACACTTATCTATAATTTTTATTATGAATGTATTGGCCAAGTTTTATTTTTGTACATTAATTTAACTGTGTTATCATTAACATTCTTAGATGATTCTTTTGTTTAAACTTCTATTCTGTTTTCCCCCAGAAAGCCAAAGAGCATATCGATTTGTACAAGGGAAAGACTGGGGTTTTAAAAAATTCATTCGAAGGGATTTTTTGCTTGATGAAGCTAATGGTCTTTTACCAGATGACAAGCTTACATTATTTTGTGAGGTGGGTACGTTTTTTATTTCAAGGAACTCCAAAGTTATAAAAAGCAATAAGCCAAAAACATAAGCTAGAACAATATCGGGTATACTTTTTATTGCAAAGACTTTTAAAATTCAGTATCGGTATAATTGATAAGGTTTCATTTATAAATGTTTTACCAGTAAGACTAGATTCAATATAGTAAGTAGCCCATTCTGAAAAGAATCTGTCATATCTATAGCTATAAATTAGCTATGGTAGTTACACTACCAAATACGAGGTACTTCTTCCTCTTAGAAAGACTGTGGATGTGTATATCTTTATATAAAAATTCCTAAATATCTTCTTCATTCTGATATAGATGGTCACTATTTTTTATCATATTCAGGTTAACCATAAACATGATTAGTAGTTTATCAGTTTGAATACAGACTGAAATAATGTACATGCATACATAATGAAACTACCTAGAAAGATTGAGAAGCTTTCTGTTATACAGTTGGGTTCATTTAATTAAATAGATGTTAGCATTATAAGCAATAGCATCCCCAAATTTTAAGATATGTCCACATCTGTTGACAAATTAGTGAGATTTATTTATTTGCATAGTATTGTATTTTAACAGTTACCAGCATAACACTGCTGATAATTTACAGTTATGATTTGATTTAATTTGAGACTGGAATTTGCTCTTGTCATTGTTATTATTACATGGTTTTATCTGTACAAATTGTTAAGATTACTCTTTGGAGTGACTTCAAAGATTACATTATGCTACTAATACAGTTTATAGAGAATAGACATCGGTAACATAGTTTATCAAAATGTTTAAGGTAGTTGATAATTTTCAAAAGAAAACTTAAATGAAAGGTTATGACCAAGTAAACTCAATGTTAGATATATGTTAATAAGTTATTGTAGATCAGTGAGTATTGTAGAAGCATGATAACTTACTTAACTACTATTAACTTAAGCTTTAATCTCTTTGTAGAGAATGTATAAAATTTTTTGGTAGCATTATAAACTAATATATGATATTATGCTGTGTCAGAAAAATAATTGAAATATGACTCAGAGACTACATAATGCAAATATGGTGCATCTTATTTTCACTTAGACAAGTTAAATGAACTGTAGGATGAATTTGTCATGAATATAATTATTTGGTTGGTAAAGCACATACTACAGTTGTCTTCAGCAGAGTTTATCATTAAATAGTTTGAAAAATATTAAAGCATTTGTTGCCAGTAGACATATATTCAGAGTAGTATTTTAAATAAATACAGGTTATATTACTTAAAATTTTAGCATCCTTCATGTAGACTCTTCAGAATTTTAGGAGTTATATTAAATTCCAACATGTTAATTTTTTAAATCATACAGTCTTTGAATTTAAAGGACCTTTAAAAAGCTATGCAATCCAATTTCAAAAATTTACTGTAGTTAAAAGTTTTTTAAATAAACTCAGAAAATATTCCCTTTTTTTAGATTTGAAATCATGTTTACAGATATTTTCTTAGGCACATTATATTGGAACCTAGTCAACCAAGAAATTCAGAATGAAGGCTGAAATTAAGAAATTTTTCAGTATATAACTTTTGACTTATATTTTTTTTATCCACATGCTAGTAACCTCAAAAAATATAACCTGCCATGACTTAAATTTTAAGTTGGCATTGTTCATATTCAGTTTTGGAGACTATAATATTTTTAGCTACATGGAGAATTCTACCTTGGGCACTGTATTTAGCATCGGTGGGCAAAAAGTACTTGCACGAACATTCCTCATGCCCTCCACCATTTCTTCCATACCTCTCATTGATGCCCTTCCTTCTACAGCACCTCCAGCACTGCTTGCAGAAGAGGAGGAAGCATTGCACTGCCCTACCTAAAGAACTGCCTCCTCCCCCTCCCCTGCAAGTGGTGCTGTAGACAGGTAAGGCAGTTTGGTGCTACTCTTTTTCTGCAAGACATAACCTCATCTTGCAAGTTCCATGCTGTGAATAAAGTAGCCAGAGGTAGATATTTCTAGCAGTGTAAACAGCTCTGCCCATTCTCTCCCAAAGTGATGGAGAAGACAGGAATTGAGGAATAAGTATGAGAAATAGAAAACTTTAGATTAGTTCATCTTTTTTTCCAAGTCCAACAGATTTTAAATCTCATAGTCTGTAGAGCCATACCATCTCGTAATTGCAGAAGATTATACATGTACAGTTAGAAAATATATATAAATTGGATTTTTCATAAAGTTAATTCATTTAGAAGGACACACCTTTTGTCCCATCCTGTTTTTGTTGCCAGGATACCATTTCTGTTTTAAACTACTTGTGATAATGGATGGAAATTAGGTTTTAATCTTTAAAAAGCCCTTTTAAGTTGAGAACCCTATTTCTGTCACCCAGATTTTTAAAAAGGCTATGACAGTCAAAAATCGAAGACCCACTATTTTAGCAGATGATATGAAATGGACTATTGAAAAGTTTCTCACTGTGGAGCCAGTGTGAGGCATGGTTAGGTAGTTGATTGAGTGGCAGAATTTATACACTATGAACTGTTGTAAATCCTTAGTTTTTAAAAACTAGTTTGGACAATTGAGATTTTTTTTAAACTGGAAATAGTAGTCACCTCAGTTCCATGCTATTGGAGACTCAGATTTTCAGGGCAGTCATGGTTTATTAGAGCTTGCACATGTTTGCCTTTAGTTTAAATTATATTCTCATAGTGTAGCTAAAACCAAGCATTTGAAAATGCTTTTTGAGTGTGAGATTTTCCTTTGCAGCATTTGTCAATTTTGAATATTATACCTTTCATTTTTATTTTAAAAGAACATTTAACTGTAGGAAAACTCGGACTTTTTTCTGAATTTTTTATGCTAGGTTCCATTCAGTAAGAATTTTCATTACCTGTATTTGAATATATGCTAGGAAAAAGCCAAAATTTTACCAATTTCTTGATTCTAGGTATCAAGAAAATAACCATCAGAATTTGTTCCATATCAGCTTTTAATTAGATCATTAATTTTTGCCATATAGTCCCTTGAATACCCCTTAGAGTATGAAATGTTAATTCATAGTTGAAATTTGTAGTCCCCATGATAACGCTATGTGGATGTGTATGTCAGTAATATAACTTCTAAATTATGATTACATATACAAGATAAAAATAAAACATCAGTGTCTATTCCTGATAAAAATGGCTGTAATTATTGGTCATTTAATTTTTTCTGTCACCTGATTTTTGCAAGATTTTTACCTTAAATATATTCTTTTGAGTTAGGATAATAGGTAGTAAATAAAATTTAAGAAATCCTTTCCTAAATTAAATATGTTGTCACATTTTTATAAATCCACTGCATACTTTATGCAAGTAATTGAACTGATTCACTTCCTTCTGTCTTAGAAATTTAAGAGTAGTGCTGGATAGGAATAAAGAAATATTGTCTATGTAATAAAAAACTGACCTCTAACTAAACCTTGAATATCAGCACCAACATTTTTATAGTATGAAGTTATAATGTATGGTATAAAAAGGCAAATCAGGTAAGGATTAGTGAAGCTTTTTCTTATTTGTAGTCATTTTAGAAACAGTTTCAGTAATTAAAAATTTAATAGAATACAGAACCTTTATTACTGGATTTTATTTATTTGTTTATACAATATCTTGGCTCCTATATTTAGATAACCATCTCACAAGATTGTTGTAATAGATCCTTTTTGAGCCATAATTGCATTAAAGTAGTACAACTGATTTTAAAATGTATCCAAAGAAATATTTGTGTAATACCAAGAATTTAAAAAAAAAAGAATCTGATAATTATAGGGCTAGCCTTCCTTTGATACTAATTGACAGTGTGATTGACAGATTAGTTACCTTCTTGATCTCCCTTTGAAATCTTTTTATAAAATAAGTTGATTGGATTAGAGGATTTCTATTTGTGTGATTCCGAATGGTTAATAATGCAGGTTGGAAAAATCAAAGTGGTTAATAAAAATATCCACAGAAAAATGAAGGTTTTCTTTACAAGTTTCCATTCATTCCCATTTTATAACTGTTTGTATATCAGGATGAAAAAGGACTTTGAAATTTAGTATTCTCCAAACAGTTTATTGGACTATTATTATGCCTTCTGTGTTAGCATGTTGGTAGTTTGGTCCAGTTCATCCATTTCCAATTTACATTTTCTGTGTAGTTTACTTTATTGGTATGTGTCCTTATTTATTCCTATCCTTATTTAATAAAAGCCTTATGAAATAGTTTTCAATTAATACAGTTATTGCTGCATAACAAATGACCACAAAACTTTGAAGCTTAAAACAATAGATAACTAACTTATAGTAGTAATGGTTCATTTACTCTGAAACATTTGCATTACTCGTTGAGTAATATTTCCTTCATTTTATTAAATGTAACAATATTAGTAGCATAGTTTTTTAAAGTTTTATGTATTTAAGTAATCTTGGCACCCAATGTGGGGCTGAACTCCTGACCCTGATATCAAGAGTCATGTGTTCCTCCGACTAAGCCAGCCAGGCGCCCAGTAGCATACTTTTTCTTTAAAGTATTGCACAAGACTTAGCCAGTAGTGTTTTAGGATTTTATTCAGTGTATAGTCCTCTCTAATGAGAGAAAATTTAATCTCTATTATATTGAAATCTTTATGAAACCAGTGTTTTCATCATACTATCTTTTATTATTTCATAGGTAAATAAAAGATCTACAAATTGAACTAAATTGTATTGTATTGTTGATTATTTTTATAAAAGACTTACATGAATTTTAATGAGTATGATTGCTTTTGTGAGAATTCATGTGCTTCACAACTTAAGTTAATATTACTAGATATTTACACCAGTTATACTTCCCAAGCTATAGTTTTATAACCTTTTTTAATACTATAAAAAGTCTTTGTGAGTGTGTTCTCATGTTTATTACATATGTAATAGAGTTTAAATGTTGATAGGTCTGTGGTGTGAAAAAATAAAAATTAAAGAAATTTCTTCCTTCACCTCACAAAAATGTCTCCTGCTTATTTCAGTTTGACATCGTTATATGACTTTTATTTTGCTGAGAAGTAGTTTTTGTAATTACTTTAATAACAAACATCCTAACCAATCGGTAAGCCATTTATGCACATAAAATGTTACTTGAAAATGGTCTAGTTGTTTCTATTTTTTCTATATTCTTTAAATTGTATCCTTAAATTTAATTCTCAGGTATTAGTATTTTTAATCAGGAGTATTTTGAATTATCCCAATGATTCTAATGATAAGAAATTTAAGGATAGACTTACTAATTACTGATAGTAATTTATAAAAGTATTTCTCTTGCTGTCCATTTTTTTATTAGGTGAGTGTGGTCCAAGATTCAGTAAATATATCAGGACATACTAATACAAATACTTTGAAGGTACCTGAATGTCGACTAGCGGAAGATTTAGGTAATCTCTGGGAAAACACAAGATTTACAGATTGCAGTTTTTTTGTGAGAGGACAAGAATTTAAAGCTCATAAATCTGTACTTGCAGGTACTTTCAACATTTGGATAATATTGTACATTTTTTCCATAAATCTCTGCATTAAGTAATGATGCTTAATGTTGTTACAGCTCGATCCCCAGTTTTTAATGCAATGTTTGAACATGAAATGGAAGAAAGCAAAAAGGTAAACATCATTTAAATAAAGGGTAATATTTAATTTGTACAAATGTAGAATAGTATTTTGAAAGTAATGCTACATGTTCTCATTGTTACAGTAAAATTTTAGAAATAGATCGAAGTAGAAAGGGAAAACATATGATCTGTAGTAGAACAATAGACTCAGCCTAATGTGGGTGAATATTACAATTAATAACTATTTTGATGTCCATCCAGTGGACATTACTTTGATGTCATCCAGTAAATGAGTAATTGTTATCCAAAAGGGTGGTTCTGGTCCATACCTGTTTGAGAGTTCTCTTCTTAAGGTGTTTATTCTTCTCTTCTAAACTGTATGTTGATTTTAGAATTTTTTTTTTTCTAGAACAAAAATAATACCACTAAAATAAGAAAGATTTTTTTTTTAATTACATCAGTGTTATTACGTATTTAGTCAGTTTCTTATCTTTTTGGTTTTCCCAAATGTTTCTCCTTTACCTGTCATCTTGAATAGTAGTCAGATTAGAGATCAGAGATTGATTCCTTGCTCTTTGCGTTACATGTGAGCCTTCAAGCTGTAATGGGACCACTGCAAAATTCGTTTTTGTGGCTCAGCTTCATTCTTTCTGTATAACTAAAGGCTGCATCACATGGCTGCTTTCTTTTCTTTGATTGTTGGTCACCAGGTACTGTGATTAGCCTTTTGACCACTTTTACATAAGGAGACATGAATAATGTTAAATGGTATTGTCAGCAAAAGGGTCAGAAAAAGTTGGTATTGTTTAGTGTTAGATATTTAGCTTTATTGATCCCATGAAAAAAACCAAAAACAAAGATGTAATAGTAAAAAAGTAATACTCTTAGGACTTGAGTATGTTTCAATTAAAGAGGTAATGCCAATGTATAGATAGTATGACATGCCATTTTTCCAAAAGGGAGAGTTCCAAGGTAGTGGGCTTTGGAAGTATCTCAAATACCTGATCCTACTTTTGCTTAAACCCATTGGTTATTGGGTCTTAGGCATTGTATTTCAACCTCAGAATTCAACAAAGAAAAAGTTAATAGTTATCTCCTTCTAAGAAACAGGTCAGAAATTGAACACATGTATTTTGTTTGGCCTGAAGGTTTTTATTTAGTTTTGTTTGTTTGTTGGTTTTGTTTTTCCTTTTTTAATTGAGAAATTGAGGTTTTCTATATCCACGTGTTATTGCTTGACTGGGTATACTTTTCCTATTAGACCTGCTTGCTTCACTTTGCCTGCTTAGGTTACTGAAGATTTACTTACCTCCATTTTAAAATAGAGTTCTTAAGTGCAAATTTAGTTAAATTATTGTCAAAGTTTCTCTTAGGTTCATTTGTGTGTGTGTGTTGTTTGAGTATAACTTTTGTGTTGTTTTCAATATCAGAATCGAGTGGAAATAAATGATGTAGACCCTGAGGTTTTTAAAGAAATGATGAGATTCATTTATACAGGGAAGGCACCAAACCTTGATAAAATGGCTGACAACTTGTTGGCAGCTGCAGACAAAGTAAGTATGTAGGTCTTACAGCACTGAAAACTCTATTCAAGCTCAGTGTATCTAAGGAGTTATCATCAAATGAAAACACTAAATAACTTGAAATATTGAGGAATTAATTTATACGGTTTGTAGATGTCTCTGAGTTTTTTATGAAAAAGTATGCAATGTGATGATATGGAAATGAGATTTTTCTAATCAATAAGGCATGTAAATATCTTGAGCCAGTTAGAATATATGAATAAAATAAAATAATGAAATAAAAAAGGAAAAAAGTATTGGATTTTTTCCTAACTTAATTGCTTATATTTAGAGATACATTTTTTTAACATGATAGCATAGAAAGAGAAAAAAATAATGTTAATTTTATAATATTCTTTTATAATGGTTATTTCTTAAAGTTTAAGAAAAAATGCAAAGATACCAGAAAATCTCAAAGCCAGTAGTTTTCAATCCTGAAAGCACATTGGGAGATTTTTCTGAATGTATTGATTAATTTTATGCCACTTCTGTCCATGTATATACACGTAAGTTTATGAGTATGCCTATGTATGCATATATGTACATGTGTGTATGTACACATATACATATACCACATAGAAGGCAGGGAAGAGAATGTGATATTGTACTTGTTTTGCGAAATATTACCATTGGAACCATTGCCATGCCAAGTGTATATGGAATCTATTCTTTTTTTTCCAAGTTGTTTAAATTCTACTTAGTTAACATACAGTGTAATACATTTCAGTGTACAATATTGTGATTTAACAGTTCCACACAACACCCAGTGTTCATCACAAGTATACTCCTTAATCCTCATCACCTATTTTAATCATTCCCCCACCCACTTCTCTTCTGGAAACCATCCATTTGTTCTCTATAGTTTAGACACTATTTTCTTGGTTTACCTGTCACTTTTTTCCCCGTTTTTATTTGTTTCTTAAATTCCACATATGAATGAAATCATATGGTATTTGTCTGAAATCATATGGTATTTGTTTTTCTGTGACTGACTTATTTCTGTTGGTATAATACTCTTTAGCTCCATCCATATTGTTGCAAATGGCAAGATTTTATTCCTTTTTACAGCCTAGTAATATTCCTGTGTGTGTGTGTGTGTGTGTACCACAACTTCTTTATCCATTCATCAGTTGATGCACACTTGAGCTGTTTCCATAATTTGATTATTAGATAATGCTGCTGTAAACATTGGGGTGCATGTATCGCTTTGAATTAGTATTTTAATATTCTTTAGGTAAATATCTAGCAGGGTAAATGCTGACTCATAGGATAGTTCTATTTTTAACTTTTTGAAGAACTGTTTTCCAGAGTGGCTACGCCAGTTTACATTCCCGCCAACAGTGGAAGAGGTTCCCCCTTTCTGCACATCCTCACCAATACCTGTTGTTTCCTTTGTTGTTGATTTTAGCCATTCTGACAGATGTGAAGTAATATTGTAGTTTCGATTTGTATTTCCCTGGTGACAAGCGCTGTTCTGTATATCTCTTCATGTATTATGCCAATATTTTAATTGGATTAGTGTATTTTGGGGTGTTTTGTAGGTTCTTTATATGTTTGGAATATTAATCCCTTACTGGATATATCATTTGCAGATACCTTCTCCCATCCCATGGGTTGTCTTTAGTTGTTGATGGCATATAGTTTTTCATAGTATTTTTTTATAATTGTTTGTATTTCTGTAGTGGTAGTTGTTATTTCTCTTCTCTCTTTTATGATTTTATTTTGAGGTCCTTTCTCTTTTCTTCTTGGTAAGTATAGCTAGAGGTTTATCAATTCCATTAATGTTTTCAAAGGACCAGCTCCTGGTTTCATTGATCTGTTCTGTTTTTTGTTTTTGTTTTGTTTTGGTTTTTAGTTTAAGTATTATTTATTTCTGCCCTAATCTTTATTATTTCCCTCCTTCTGCTGGCTTTAGGCTTCATTTGTTGTTCTTTTAATGTTCTTCGTCTGTTGTTCTTTTAATGGCTCCTTTAGGTGTAAGGTTAGGTTGTATATTTCAGATTTTGCTTGCTTCTTAAGGCAAAGCCTGTATTGCTATATATGTCCCTCTTAGGACCACTTTTACTGCATCCCAAAGGTTTTAGACCCTGGTGTTTTCATTTTCATTTGTTTCCATGAACTTTTTTCTGTTTCTTCTTTGATTTTCTGGTTGACCATTCATTGTTTAGTAGCATGTTGTTTAACCTCCACCTGTTTGTAGTCTTTCTTTTTTTTTTTTTTTCTTGTGGTTCACTTCTGTTTTCATACCATTGTGATCAGAAAAGATGCATGGTATGATTCCAAACTTTTTGTATTTGTTAAGGCCTAATTTGTGACCTAATCTATAATTTGTTCTGGAGAATTTCCCACGTGTATTTGAAAAGAATGTGTATCCTGCTGTTTTGGGATCGAATGTTCTGAATATATCCGTTAAGCCCATCATCAAGTCCAGTATTTCACTCAAAGCCATTGTTTCCTTGTTGATTTTCTGTTTAGATCATCTATCCATTCATGTGTGGGTGTTAAAGTTCCCTACTATTATTGTATTCTTACCAATTAGTTCTTTATGTTTGCTATTGACATTTATGTATTTGGGTGCTTTCATGTTTGGTGCATAAATAAAGGGTCCCCTTTATTATGATAGAATACCCTTCTTTGTCTCTTGTTACAGTCTTTGTTTTAAAGTGTAGTTTGTTCTAAGTAAGTATTGCTACTCCAGCTTTCTTTTGACATCTATTTGCATGGTATGTGTTTTTCCATCTCACTTAAATTTTTTTAAAGTTTATTTATGTATTTATTTTTGAAGTGAGGGGGGAAGGGCAGAGAGAGGAAGAGAGAATCCCAAGCCTGACATGAGCCTCAGTTCTATGACCATGAGATCATGACCTGATCTGAAATCCAGAGTCGGACATGGGGCTCCTGAGTGGCTCAGTCGTTTAAGCTCTGACTTCGGCTCAGGTCATGATCTTGTGGTTCATGCTCACAGCACAGCCACATTGGGCTCTGTGCTCACAGCTCAGAGCCTGGAGCCTGCTTCAGATTCTCTGTCTCCCTCTCTCTCTGCCCCTCCCCTGCTTGCTCTCTCGTCTCCTTCTGTCTCTCAAAAATGAATAAACATTAGAAAAAAAAAAAGTCGGATGCTTAACTGACTGAGCCACCCAGGTGCCCCTCCATCACCTCACTTCCAATCTGCAGATGTGTTGAGATCTAAAATGAGTCTCTTCTAGGCAGTGTATAGATAGGTCTAATTTTTATCTATTCTCACATCCTATATCTTTTGATTGGAGCTTTTAGTCCTTTTACATTCAGAGTAATTACTGATAGATATATATTTATGGCCATATTATTACTTGTTTTGTCATTGTTTCTTGAGATTTTCTATAATCCTTTCCTGTCTTTGTCACTTTTGGTCTCTGTACTCAAAGAGTACCTTTAATATTTCTTGCAAGAGCAGGTTTGGTAGTCACAAACTCCTTTAGTTTTTGCTTGTCTGTGAAATTTTTCTTTTTCCTTCTATTCTGAATGATATCCTGCTACTCTTCTGCCCTGCCCAGTTTCTGTTGAGAATTCTCTAGCTAGCTTTATGGGTCTTCCTTGGAAGTTAAGGACTTCTTTTGCCTTGCTGTTTCTAAGGGTTTTTTTTATCACTATACTGTATAGTTTAATTACAGTATGTCATGGTGTGGGCCTGCTCTTATTGATTTTGTTGGGAGGGAGCTCTATTTGTCTCCTAGATCTGTATGTCTGTTTCCTTCCCCAGATTAGGGGAGTTTTCAGCTATTACTTCCTCAAATTTTCTAATATTTTTCCACTGTCATCGTCGTCTTGGATTCCTATGATACAAATATTATTACATTTCATGGAGTCACTGAGTTCCCTAACTCTATTCTCATGTTGCATAATTCTTTTTCTTTTGTTCAGTTTCATTATTTGCCATTATTTTGTATTCTGGGTCACTAATTCATATCTCTGCTTCTTCCAGCCTGCTGTTCATTGCATCAAGCCTGTTTCTAATCTGATTTATTGTATTCTTCATCTCTGAATGATTCTCTTTTAACTCTTTTATCTCTGTGGTAAGAGTCTCACTGGTTTTCCATTCTTTTCTCAAGCCCAGTGAGTGTCTTATGTTCATTGCTTTAAATTCTCCATAAGCATGTTACTTATATCTGTCTCACTTAGACCCCTGGTCATGAGCTCATCTTGTTTTTGGATAATTTCCTTGTCCTCTCATTTTGTCTGTCTCTGCCCACTTCTTTGTGTTAGAAAAACCAGTTATGTCTTCTGTTTCTGAAAGTAATGGCCTAGGTCATGTTCACAGGGCCTGATGCTTCAGAGAGTATCTCAGGTGTGTGCTGCATGTGCTCTCCTGTTGTGTTTTATTTGCTCTGTCCTTCAGGCTGATTGTCCACAGATGCTGACCTTGCCTGCTGTAGGCAGTATTTGATACCTGGCCTCATTGTGGCAAGTTTTACCTAGGTGTGCTCTGATCTGCTTTTGAAATGAAACCTGAAATGACTTTATCCAGAACTGAGGCCCTGCAGAACTCAGTGTTGGAGATGTCGTATGGGCAGGGCTTTGTGCAGGTTTCTCTAGGCTGGGACTGAGGGAACGTTGACTGAGAAGGGCAGTTCTGCCTGAATACAGGAGAGTGGGGCTTGGTGTAAGCATATTCAGCAGTGCCATCCTGTACTGTTCCCTGGATGTGGCTCTGTGTTCATGCTGAGGGGCAGGGGAGGTAACTGGTGTTGGCCAGCTCCTTTGTTCTGGAAGAAGTGTCTCCATGAATGCTGCCTCTCAAGAATGTCCTCCTAGAAGAGCAAATAACTTCCCCCAACCCCAGTGTGTCCCAGATTTTCTTCAGATTGCTGTTTCATTGTATCTGCCCCTGCATTGTTTGTCTGCTTTCCTCACAGGAGAAGGCGAGCCCACTTATTGATCTTTAAAACTCTAGGCTTTAATCCCCACTGGTTGCAAGAACTCGTGAAATCCAGCTTCTCTCATTTTGCAAGCCATTATTTTTTGGGAAACATTCTCCTTTAAATTCCCCTGTCTGTTCCATTCTCTCTGGCCCTTCTTCATGACTATGGCTCCTCCCCTCCACAGCACCCATGATACACTTCTGCCCTAAACCACATCTCCACTCTTCCTGCCTTCTTCAACATCTCCTCTTCCCTCCCTTTTTTTGTTTTGTCTGTCTTCTGGTCTATTTCTGGGGTATTTAGGATGATTTGATAGTTATCTAGTCATGTTCATGAGATATGAGGGGCCTAGGGTCCCCCTACCCTGCCACTGTCTTTTTGAGCTCAAATCTATTATTTTTCTCTTTTTTTCAATATGTATTTATTTATTTTGAGAGAGTGTAAGTGGGAGATAGGGAAAAAGAATCCCAAGCAGGGTCCATCTATCAGCACGGAGCCTGACGTGGGCTGATCTTATGAACTGTGAGATCATGACCTGAGTCGAAATCAAGAGTTGAGCGCTTAACCAACTGAGCCACCCAGGTGCTCCTGGAATCTATTATTTCTTAACAATTGCACATGAATCTATAACTGTCACAATAAGAAATTAAGTTAAAAAATGACATTTGCAGTAGTATAAAAAAAAAAACATAGGCATAAATCTGACAGATGTTCAAGACTGTACTGATTATTACAATATATTGGTAAGTGAAATTCAGTTACTGCTTAAATGAATGGAAAGAGAAATTTTGTTCATGGATTGGAACTCTCAATATTGTTAATATTTCTCCTTAAAATTCATTAGTAGAATGACTAACATGTCCCTGTAGGTTTTGTGTGGGGATTTTTTTGACAAATGGATTTTAAAATTTATGTGCAAGTGTGAGCACCTAGAAAAGTCTGATAGCTTTGAAAAAAGAAGATCAAAGCAGAGGACTAACATTGAGTGATAACACAACTTACTTTATAGCTTCAGAATTTAAGACCATGTTGTATTGGTGACAAGATAGACACTTCATTTGAACAGAATGTAGAGTGTGGAAATAAACTGTCACATATCTGGATATCTAATTCTTGATAAAAGTGCAAAGAAAATTCAGAAGAGAAGGGATAGTCTTTTCAACAGGTGGTGTTGGAACAGTTGGATACCTATATTCCTGAAAAAATGAACTTTTTATGTGAACTTCATGCCAAATACAAAAAGTTACTCAAAATTGATTATAAACCTAAAATCTAAAACTCCTAAGAGAAAAACATAGGAGAAAATCTTTGCAATCTTGTGTTAGGCAAAGAATTCTTAGCTCTTAACACCGAAAAACAATACATAAAAGTTGACAAATTATACTTGAATAAAAATTTAAAACTTCTTCAGACAACACAGAATAAAAAAGACTAGCCACAAACTCAGAGAAAATTCTTTGCAAAGCATATATCTGATGAGCACCTTTTATTCAGAATGTATCTGCTAAAGAACTTTTCTGTATAAACTATATAAAGAATTCTCAAAACTCAGTTGTAAGAAAACAATGTTATTTCTAAAAATAAAGAAAATATTTGAACAAACACTTCCTGAACTAATGTCTGTTAACGACATCAAAAGATGTTCATCACCATTAGTTATTAGGGGAATGTCAATTTAAAACCATGAGATATTTCTACACATGTATTGTAATAGATAACATTACAAAGACCACACTAAGTATGGTCAAGGATGCAGAGGAATAAAGACTCTTATACACTGCTGAAACAAATATAAAATGGTACAACCATTTTGGAAGATTGGCAGCTTCTTAAAAAAGTTTTACACTTGGGGTGCCTGGGCTGACAGTTGGTTAAGCTTCCAACTGTGGCTCAGGTCATAATCTCACGGTTTGTGAGTTCAAGCCCCTCATCAGGCTGTGAGCTGACAGGACAGAACCTGCTTTAGATCCTTTGACCTTCCCTGCCCCCCTCAAATATTAAAAAAGAAAAACAGTTGTACACTTACCATATGATTCAGTGAGTCTCCTTTTTTATCTAAGAGAAAAGAAAGCATATTCCCATACAGTGACTTATATGAATGTTTATAGAAGCTTTATTTGTAATAGCAAAAAATTGGAAACACCCAATTGTTTATCAGTTGCAGGATTGTTTATCAGTTGCAGATTATTGCAGAAACAAATTGTATGTCTATACACAATGGAATATTATTCAGCAATAAAAAGCATTGAACTGCTAAAAAAAAATGGTAGTGACATGTATGAATCTCAATTATGCTGAGAAGAAGCCAGTCACAAATTACCTGATTCCATTTATAGAAGATACCAGGAGGGGCGCCTGGGTGGTGTAGTTGGTTAAGCGTCCGACTTTCGCTTGGGTCATGATCTCGCGGTTCGTGGGTTCGAGCCCGCGTCGGGCTCTGTGCTGACTGCCAGCTCAGAGCCTGGAGCCTGTTTCAGTCTGTGACTCCCTCTCTCTCTGACCCTCCCCTGCTCACGCTGTCTCTCTCTCTCCTAGAAATAAATAAAAAAATAAAAAAAGATACCAGGAAATGCAGACTACAACAGTAGAAAGCATATCAGACATAGCCTGAGGTGGGGTGAAAGGGAAGGATTATAAAGGGGTAGGAGGAAATTTCTAGGGGTGATGATTATGTTCAGTGTCATGATTTAATGATGGTCATACAGGTGTATAAACTTTAAATATGTGCAGTTTATTGTATATCAATTGTAAAGCTTCGTTAAAGCTGCCAAAGTTGTTGTAATAACTAACATAGTTATCACAATGATTTGTTGACCTTTTATAATTCTTCAAAATTGAGCAGTGGCAACAGTGTACTTGGCTGGTACACTTTGGTGTTTAAAATAGAGAGGAGAAATTCACTCTTTAAGAGTTTGAGTAATAATAGTTTTTTAAAAAAATAATAAAACCCTATTTTTAAAATTGACAGTATGTATTTTTTACAAATTGAAATTTCCTGAAGAAAATTAGTCTTTTTCTTAAATTTATTGATTTGTATCTTCCTAATATTAGGGTAAAATAACTTCAAAACTTTTTTTTACTCTCAGTTCAAAGTATAATGTACTTTAACTTTATTTTCTAAGTTATAGATATCAAGTATTTTCTACGTTACAAATACAAAATGTTTAAAACTTGATAGTTTGAGTAAATGTTTAATTGCTATGTTTTCCTTTTGGATAGTATGCACTGGAACGGCTGAAGGTCATGTGTGAAGAAGCTTTGTGTAGTAACCTCTCAGTAGAAAATGTTGCTGATACCCTTGTCCTTGCAGATTTGCACAGTGCAGAACAGTTGAAAGCACAAGCCATAGACTTTATTAATAGGTAAGCTATGCCTGTATTTCAGTGGGCATGACACCTTCAACATTTTTTCACCGGACTTTTTTTTAAGTGTGTTTAAATCTTCAATGCAGGTGCAGTGTACTTCGACAACTTGGGTGTAAAGATGGGAAAAACTGGAACAGCAAGTAAGATGACATCAGTTTCTGACTTAAAGTTGATCTGCATACATGAGATTAAATGTTTGCATAGCCTTTTGCTCATCTACAATAAGTATGAATCCAGATATTAGTTATATTATGCAAACTGCCAGTTATTTTAAAATATAACAATATGATTTAGTGGATTCTTGAGGCTATGCTCCCTTGTAGATCAGCTTCTAATGTGAACTGGGATAGACATTTAAATTTCTTAAGTGCATATGCTCACAGTATATAGTTAAGCCCATGTATTTCAGTGGCTACTAGATCTTTGCCCTGCTGCTTCAGAAAACATTTCTAAAAATGCTGGGAGATACTCATTTTATCCTAGGAGTGTACCCTCCAGATTTCCCTAGAAAGTTACATTCGACTGCTCACCCACACTGCTTCTTAGGTTAGCCAAGTACCTTGCATCATATAGTATTTTAGATTAGTTGCCTACTATTCTCTACTGGTAGCAATTTGTTCTTTCCTTTCTCTGGTAAAACTCTTAACGGGTGTAGTAGTTGTTACACCTTTCTAAGACTGACCTTCTGAATATGAATTATTAGAACTTCTTATTTCCTTCTTTGTTTTCTTCTCATTTTTAGAGGGATTGTCTACTTTTGTAATTTTTCAAAATCAAAAAGGTAAAGAGTTGATAGTTTGAAGAATTTGCACCTGCTTTTGATTAGTTTTTGCCAAAACCCCTTAAATTCCATTTCCAAACTTATCAAAAGTTGATTTAAGTGAAAAAAGACAGTGTTTGAGACAATAAAATGAATGTGACCTAATTACTTCTCATTATTTTCATCTACATTATGTTGGTTAACTCTGAATTCCTATCAGTTTGTGAATTCCTTTTTCACAAAGTAAAAATTAGTAACTACTTATAAGTCATGGGTAGTTCTGTATATTGGTTAGTGTTTGATGATACGTTATTGTCATGGTCTATGATCCTAGAAAAATCTATTTAAATTTAAAATATATTAGCATTCAATGACAATTTTGTTGTTCTTTGTACTTAGTCACTTTCTAGCTCTAGTTTTATTCTGTGAAGAAATATTTTACATTGTACAGCTTTTTCACTGTCAAAAAATCCTAGCTTATTTCATATCCCCTGGAGTAGCTGTTGTATGTACAGACTTTAATAGATCTTTTTGAATTAAATAAATGAAAATGTCAGGTATATAAGTAAGAGGTATTCATGTGATTCTGAACAGTTAGTTAAAATTATAAACATAATGACATACAGGTAATATGATGTAAGGCAAATTTTTAAAAGCTTTTTTATTTAGCTAATGTTTAGTTCCATAGACATTTACCTAGCATCTGTTATGTCTTATATGCTAGGGTGCTGCATATAAAAACAATTAGGGAAAAATCCTTTTCTTGAGAAACTTATCTAATGAAAGAACCAAATATATGAATATATTATTTCATTATAATGTGGTAAGTAACACGATAAAGGAAGACATGTACAGGGCCCTTGACAAAGGCTGGAAGGTTTGGGAATGGCTTCCTGTAGATGACATCTGAGTCTTTAAACACAAATAGGAATTAGCAAAACTAAGAAGGAAATAACAGGTATTGTAAACAGAAGAGATCGCTTGATCCAAAGTATAGAAGCATGAAGCAGTAGGTGATCATTCATATGACATACGTTTATTATCCCATAAATACCCCAGGCATTGTGCTTAGTACAAAAAATATAGTGGTGAACATGACAAAGGTTTCCCTTGCCTTCATGGAGTGTTTAGTTTAGCAAGAGGCAAATAGGAATTAAGTAATTGAAATAAAGCATAACAGTAGTTAATGTGTATCTCAAGCATATAGCAAAAGAACCTTACCTAAACTAGAGGTGAAAGAAAGCCTTTTTGAGGAATTATTGTATAAATAAACACCTGGAGTATTAGTAGGAGTTACCCTGGTAAAGAAGAGAGAAGAAGTGTGACAGTTTATTCCAGAAAAAGGGAATCAGGTATGCAAAGTTTTGATGATAAAGAAAGAATAATAGAGTCAGAAGCTGGAGAAAGCAGACAGAGATCAGGTTCTGGAAGGCCATGTAAATACATTGGGACTTTTAGACAAAGAGAACTGGGCATCCAGTAAAAGGTTTCAACCTAGCATAGGGCATGATCAGAGTTTCATTTTTAGCACTTTCTGCCATACAAGGTAGAGGATATATTGTAGGGAGCTTGAGGAGGTGATAGTTGAGCGAGATTAAATACAGGTAGACATGTTGAAAAGTTATTGGAGTAGTTCAGACAAGAGATGAGCAAGAGATGAGAGTTGAAATTAGACTTGATTTGTGACAGTTGGGGCTAGAGAGAAATGGAAGGATAAAATATTTTGAAAGGACAATCTATCATATTTGGATATGGTTTGAATGGTGGATAAAAAGGGAGAAAAGAGACAAGGATAACTAGGTATTTACTCTGCATGCTTAGTAGAGCATGTTGTACATTCATTCTGTATATGATGAGCAAGTCACTATCCATATACAAAATGCCTGAGCATGTAAGCAAGAGGTACAAAGGGGTAGAGAGAGGAAGTAGGAAAAATTGTTTCTTTTTCTAAAGAACTTGAATACAGGTAATGGGAAACAATAGAGAGGATGTAACATAGTCATATTTGTGTTACTAAGGCAAGTCCTAGAAGCCAGTTTGAGGAGCAAGACCTGAAACTAGAAGACAACTTAGGAGACTGTTGTAATAATCCAAATGTGAGATGGTATGAACCTTGACTGGGAATTCAAAATATCTTTGAAAATTAAAATAGGGCTTTGATGATTGGAAAGGATGGGGTCTAGGATGACTCCCAGGTTTTAATGTGAACAATTGGGTGATGGTGGAAGCATTAGCTGATTGGAAATGAGGGAAGAAAAATTTGGAGTTTGGATAGAGACATACTGAGTTCTTTCCTGGTGATCCTGAATTTTTAGGGCCTGAGGACATTCCAAATAAAGCGAACAAATGTTTGGGAGTGTGCCTTTTAGAGAGGGCTACAATTTAGCAAATTAGTAGTTTATCATCATTTAATGATAGTTAAAATTGTAAAGAGTAGATACAATAAGGATGAATGGTGAAGTTAAGGAAGAAGATTGAGGGCAAAAGTTGGTACTCTAGAGAAAGCCTGTTTTGTAACAGGCAGGGAAAAGAGCTCTTAAAAAGCTGGTACAGAAATGGTAATAATGGGAGTTGAGACTATGGAGAAAAGTATCACATACTTCCAGAGTAAAGAACTTCCAGAAGAATTTAATAGTTTAAGTTGCAACAGAATATACCAGTAACATAAAGATGGTATTTTAATGAATTTACATGGCTTGACTATATAGAGGCAAAAAGTGTTTAAAACAGTTTGAAATACGTAATTTTTTCTAAAAATAATACAACAGTGTATTTTGAAAAGTACTTTTTAATAAACATCACTTAATTTTATTTTTCAGCCAAGCAGCGGACATAATGGAAACATCAGGGTGGAAGTCCATGATTCAGTCTCACCCTCACTTAGTAGCAGAAGCCTTCCGAGCACTAGCATCTGCACAGTGTCCACAGTTTGGCATTCCACGCAAACGGCTAAAACAGTCCTGAAATCTTCCATGAACTGTAGAAAAATGGAATTGACTTTTACTCCTCCAGGTCCAGAAGGATTCTAATAACAAACCATAAGCAAGAGTTGTTTCTGTTGTCTTGTCCACGAACAGAAGCTGAAAAAGCATATTGCTTGCATTTCAGGTGGATAATTTATGGTTTATTCTTCAGCTTTAAATTAGACTGATTATACTCTAATTCACTTCAAGGCCTTAAATTATATTCAATGACTTCTCTTGTTCATATAATACTTTAATTTTTTTATTGTGCCTTGTCATTTTGACTAAGGCTATGCAGGATTGCACTAGCTCCATAATGCAGTAATATTGATAACTGAAGATATTAAGTTTCAAAAGGATCTTCCATTAGTTTGAGAAAAGTAAAATTAATTTTATAGGGTTTGTCCTATGCTCTCTCAAAGTTTAAAACTAGGTTCTTAAAAGCACTCATTGGAGATTACTGATAATGTCTCCAGTCTAAGTCCTATAAATATAGGAAAACCTGCTTACCTTCAAAGTAAGTTACGGCAATACACTGCTTCAATTATAATTTATTTTTCATTTTAGGGGGCAAATATGCAATGAGTTGGCCCAAATTTTTGGTAAATTTTGGATGTTTTTCTGTGTTGACTGTCCAGCAAACTAAGAAGCATAACAAACCTTTGCTTGTGTTTCTTTGTGGGTTTGTTCAAGTTTACAATGACTGAGAAATGATTGAGGTTAAGATTTCAATAAAAAGAAAGCATGTTTTGTGCTGAATTTTTTTTAATTTATAGTGACCTACATTTATATGAAGAATTCTGTCCATGTTGAAAGTAAGGATGACCAAATGTAAATTTAATGAGTGGGCCAATTAAGAAACATATATATGCACTTTTAATGTGTAACTTTTGTATGCTAAATGGTACATATATTTTGTTTGTTTTTGAGGGTATTAATAAGGTATAATTAATTGTGTCTTAACTTTTGAAAGAATTTTTTAAGACTGAGGGAGGCAACTGGGATGTTTGTGATAATAGAGAAAGGTATCCTTGATTATAGTTAAATTGGTTTGAATTTCAGATATTTATTACTGAATTTACTCCTGTCTTATCCCACTTTGGAGAAAGCAATTGAAAAAATCCTAGACACTCTATTGTCCTAAAAACAGTGAGCTAATATTTGCAGACTAAAGGAGAGAACCCTTAGAAATATGTCAGGCCACACTCTGAATCTTCCCCCACCTGCTCCCCAGCCTTCTTTCTGTTTCAGTTACTGTACTAACATTGTGGATGATACTGAAATTCTGCATAATGTGAACAGGATAAACTATTTATAAACTGCTTTTCATGGGCCAGTTCTTTATTATAAATGAATTTAGCTTTAAACACATATGTTCAGTGTCTGGTAGCTCTGCTCACAGTGAGGTTCTGTCCTGGTGCATATTGTCCCAGAGAAGTAGCAAGTCACTACATCTGATTTCATGGAATAGTGACAATATGCTACTTAGGCAAGATTTATACTTGACCACAAGGGGAAAAGTTTGTCACTGGAAAAACATGCATATGCCTATATATTCCCATATATACTTTATTCTCCAGATTAAAATTTGTATAATTTGTTTATTTAGTTTTTGAATTGAGAACAAAAAGAAAAAAATGAAGCCTGAGGTTTTAAATTAGATTTTATTTTTGTTATCTGTTAGATACTCACTGAAGCAGTCATAATATATCAAGAGTGATTCATATTTACATTGAACAAACACTATCAGATAAGCATTTGTTAACCACAGCAAACGAGCTTGAAAAGATCATATTTTCAGATATCTTCATTTCTTTCTATATAGTTTAATTGGAATCTTGTTAAATTTGAAATTGGGAGAATCCCTTGATAGAAGGATTCTTACATGGTATTGAACTTCATTCTATTTAAGAATACTAGAGGGAACAGAAACTCACTTTCTTAACAAAATTGAGTCTATTAAATTTACAATGTATAATTTAAGAAATACATACACACATACATATACACGTTAAGGTTTTTAATATTTTGCCAGGGTCTTAAAACAAAATTCCTCAGGCTATAGAATTTTGTCGTATATCAAAAAAATATATATTGGTGTATCCATTTATATCAAATGCACATAGGCACATTGTGAATTAATTCACTGCTTGCATCTACATTTCTAACCATAGTGACTTCAGTAATAACACCCATATAATGAACATTTCGGCTTGCTTTTACCTATTTAATTTAGTGTTTATTTTAAATCCTAAGGGTTTTATTATAAAGGGTTCTTTTTTTGTTTTTTGTTTTTAGTTTGGTAGCACATTTTGTACCAAAAACGTCAAACACTGTGCTGTGAGAATATCCACATCTGTAGAAATGTCCACTTCAAATAGTGTAATGTCTACCATTATACTAACAGAATCGTATCATAGTTGATTTATTTTTTTTATTTATTATGGGTTGTTTTGTTGTTTTTGATATTGTGGGTTCTTGAGGCAATGAAAAAAACTTAAAATGTATTCTGACAACAGTGCTCTAATAGCCTTTTCATTTTTTCGTTTTTAAACTCCACACATTGTGTTCAGTAGGCACAGACTCTGTCCTGAGCAGCTTTGCCTTTTATCAGCCTGCTCTTGTTTTCTTTTTGTCACCTAAACAGAGCCTTTCCTTAGAAAAGAAGTGATTGATTTTCAGTGTTATGTTATCAAAGTAACCATTGGAGAACTGTTCTTCAGCTTGAGATACAGAAACACTATATTTGTGCCTTTTTTGTTTTTAAATTTTAACGTATACTGGTATTTAGAGCACAAATATGAAGGTGCCATATGCTATGGCTTGCCATTGTTACCTCCTTGAATTCTCATGTGTCATTGTCTTGAAATAGTAATTTGAGAACCATGCATGTATTATGTCATTAGGATGGGTGTGTGCGTGTCATTGTGTATGTGTGTGCACATGTATTTGCTTAGACTTATGTGTGGTATGTTGAGAAGAGTGAATTTCTGAAAATAGGACTCAGTTAAATGTTGAAAATTCAGGTTAGTTGAAATATTTCATTAAATGTGCTTTATTTTGGGGAACAATTGATTGACAAGAAAGTATAGTTTTCAAAAATGTGACCATTTATTGCATGATGAAATATGAAAACAGTGCCTTTTTAGGACATCAGTTTTAAAGTTCAGTTTTAAAATATTCACAAAGATCTCTTAAAAAATAATCATGAGCATTATTAGGTTATTTATAAATCAGACCTAAGTTAGAATTTAAATTGCCAAAAGTGTAATTACTTATTTACCCGTTTAAATTCTGTGCATGAATTTAAAACCCAAGTAAAATTATTTATTAAAATGTGGGTCATATATGCTACCCATTGTTACTAAATTAGAACACTAGAAACTTCAGTAAGTTGTTTTGTTAAAATCCACATCAACAAGCTTTCTTCATAACCATGTATATTTGAAATGGTGAATTATTCTAACTTGGACCTTCATGCCCTTTGATGGATAAAATTCAGTGTATTCTTGCAAAATAAGGTGGGTGGGTGGTCTTCAGATTATAAAGACAGCACTTTCAGCACATAAGAGAGTATTGTGCAAACCTCTTTTATACAGATTTTGAGCTCTACTTTAAGTGTTCATGGAATACTGTCAGTTTTAGGTCCAGTTGAACAAATATTGAGTGCCTACCATATGCAAGACTTCCTCTTCACTAGGAATGAAATCACCACACCGTGTCTTCTGTTTGCAGTATGTGGACTTTATGTTTGAAAAAGAATTCTTATATTTAAATATTTTCCTGTTTAGAGTTTATTGTTGTATACTGTAACCCAGTTAATTTCTCATCCAGTTTTTTAGAATGAAGATATAACTTGAGTCCCATTTTTGAAAATAAAATTCTGCTAAAATTTAAAAATTAATTCTGGGGGAAATTGATTTTCAAGATTCAAATGTGTAAAGACTTATATTGAACTTTTCAGCCTCATTTTTAATCAGCTGATGTTAATGATAAGATACATACTTTTTGTATCTTGTTGCTGAAAATATTTTTTGCATTTCAGCACGTTGAGTTAAAATAAAGTTGTTACTACTTATTCAGAATTAATTGGTTTATTTTGTGTTTATTTGAATATATGAACTCTTCTTTTTCAGATTGCTATGATGCTTTACAAAAGAGCCATGTGTTTGATATGGTGACTTTAAGTTATGCATACTAATTGTTTTTCTTACATAGGAAAGCTAGTATTTTTTGGAGTCTATTGAAGACTTATTCCTTAACTGAGATATCATACCTATATTTGCTTTGACATATGCATTACCATCAGTACTAAAAGACTTAATGTCATATAACTTTAATGTAGTACTTAAAGATCATCTTTCCCTGTCGTCCTATCCCTTCTTAACTTAATTATTTGCTGTCATCAAAAAGAACAGAATTGGGGCAATGCTTTCCTGGCTTAGCTTAGGCCAGTAACACGGTTAGTGCTTAAAAATTGTGGCCAAAGTGGCAGTACAAATGTACAGTGAAAAATCTCCCATACACATGCTTATGTACACACACACTGAATTTCCCTTAGAAGAATAAAGGATTGAAGCATGTAAGAATGTTGTCTATGCAATTAAAGTAAAATAGGGCAAATGGTGGTCATAGTCTAAACTTTAAATGGATTATGTACAACCATTCCCCTTCTACTTTGCAATAGCCAGCACCATGAAAAAACAGGGTTTCTTTTAGGACATTGTTTCCTCAGTTCTACCACTCAAGAATCACTTAATTTTAAGAGAATGCCAAGATTAGCATTTGTTTTTGATCTCTATTTTTAAACAGAAGGCACACTGGTAAAAAAAAAAAAATATATATATATATATATAAACATATAATATGTTGTTGCTACTTCTTTTGGTGCGAGAGGTTTGTGTTCATCTGCAGTGGATAGTGGCAAAGAAGTTTGTTCTTCCTGATAAGAATGCTTCCTTTTCATCTCTTCTTCTCTTGCCTTCCATCCTTAATTTTTTTTGTAAAAGACTCAGGTATAGCCAAACAACTGTAGGATTTTTTCCTTATTTAGGAATAACAATACAGCACACTTCCCCCTCCCAAAAACCAATGACAATTCTGATATTCACTTGGCTCTAAAATAGATTTATTGTCATAGATTATTAGAACTAAGCTAAAAAGATATGCAGTAAGTGAGGAAAAATGAAAATCACATGCAGTTGAAAAAGAATAGTAAAATTAGATCCATTAAACTTGATAAATACCAGAAATGTAAGCAGAAATTTGAATCAGTAGAAGACAAGGCTCATAAATGCTCCCACATCACAAAGACAAGAATTCTATCAACAACAGTTCATTAAATGGAGTGCCAGGCACTGTACTGAACTTGATATGATCCATATCCTCTTAAGTCTATGTTCTTGAGGAAAGCACAGTTATATAATACAGTATGTGAATTGTGATACAAGGGGGAACCTAATATGAGTTGAGAATGGAGATTCCAGAGAGCCTCTGAGGAAGTGATGTCTAAATCGAAATTGAGCGGCAGTTAGGCAGATTCTTGGGAGTGTTCTCCAACTGGGACTCGTGTGAAGCCCCAGAGGTTGACCAAGGTTCATGTAGAACGTGTATGGGAATGAAGATGAACATGGCTGTATCCTAATGTGTAAGTGAAGGGAAAAGAAGAGTAAACCAGAAGGCGAAATTAATGATTTTTTTAAAAAGGTATTGGAGGAGTCAGTTTTAACCTGAGTGTTGAGGGGGTTTAAGTGAAGTGTCATGATCAACACTCTATCAATCTTCAGATGAATTGCAGGAGGCTAGAGGAGAAGGTAAGGGGACCCTGAAGAAGTAAGGAATGCTAGTGCTCTGTGCTAGGCTAGGAGCACAGAGATGGAGCAAAAGTGAGAGATCTATGAAGAAATACTGCAAGGTGTTAGAAATAAATTGCATATGGTAGAAGAGACAGGTGACTCCTAGTAATCACAAGAGTAGCAGAAGCTTTGAGAGAAAAACTGATTATTTTGATTTGGAGCCTGTTGAACCTAAGGTTTCTATGGGACATTCTGGTTGGGTATGTGAATCTTAAATGTGAGAGTGATCTGGGTAATAAAGTCAGGAATCTTCAACATACAGTAGATAGACGTGCATGCAGGCTAGTGATGAGAAGACAGCACAGGTCAGAAACGGATAGTGAAAGAGCAGCTTACAAAAGAGGATGAATAGTCACAAAGATAAAACGAGTGATCCATCCCAGAAGTTGGAAAAAAGAATGTTTCAAGACAATGTCATGCTGACCAAATAGGAAGCTACAATATAAATTCAATATTCATTTGAAAGAGGACATGACAGGAGTCAAGTGAGGAAAGAAGTAAGTAGAATTGGAGTGAGAAGTATAGAACACGGAACATTATGGGATAGGGTTTAGAATCCGTTTCTTATTGTGTTCTCTTTTACAGTAAAAGAAGTATCAGTATATTATGATGATGATAAGAGTTAGAAAGTAGAAAACAGATGGGATTACTGAGGTTCTGATCAGAAGAGAAGAGAAATGGAAATCAGATCCCAGACAGGAAGATTGCTCCTAACATGTGCAAGGGAGAAATGTGTGGATATAGACTCAAATTTAGACTTTGTTTTGGTCTGAAAGTTGATATACTTATTTTATGTCTTTTATTCCTTGTGAGGTCAGGTACTCACAGTAAAGGGGACAAGTGATAGGTTTAAAGCAGGGGTCAACAAACTTACTTTTTAAAGGACTTAGGTAGTAAATACTTTACCTATTCAACCATGCCATCGTGTGAAAGCCCTTGCTTTAGACAATATGTAAACAAATGAGTGTGGCTGTGTTGCATTAGAACTATTTACAAAAGTAGGCAGTGGGCTAGATTTGACCTCTGTGCCATAGTTTGCTGAATTCAAAGGTTTGAGAAGACCAGGGGAGTTTAATTGATAAGGTTAAAAAATATGAATGGCCCAGTTGAGATTGGAGACCATGACTTTACAGAGGATGAGGAGAACAAATGTTTGCTGCATAACTGATATTACCAAAGAAATAATTGAAAGAGAAACAGTAACTGCAGATACTAATTTTTTCCTTTAAAAAAGATGAATTTTGGGGTTCCTGGCTCTGTCAGTAGAGCATGTAACTGTACCCCAGGGTTTTAAATTCAAGCCCCACACTCAGTGTACAGACTACTTAAAAATAAAGTCTTAAAAAATGAATTTTGGAAATGAGAAAATTTATAGGGTTCATGAGCAATTATCCAGACCTAGACACACTGGGTGACTTGTAAATTGTAGAGATAGGTAGTGTGAACCTCAAGAAATAAATACTTTAAAGCCCTATTCCTCTGACAATAGTTCATGTGAAAAAAATTTTGAAATCAACAACTCTTAGCTTTGTAGTGATTCACTTCTAAAGTTAACATTTAAATTATATAGAAGTAGTATATTAGCGTAGTACCCAAAGCATAGACAATGCTGAATATTGATAGAAATTAATTCAAGCATAGGAAGTTGAGGCTTGAGTGACAGTATTAAACTATTAGAAGGAAGTCTAACTTACTGTAATATTTGCAGATGTAAAAGTTGACCACAACCTGGTGTGTTCCCAACCCTGCCTGCCCCAGCGCCTGTCCTTCAGGGTGACATATGGAGACAGCTATTAGCCTCCCTGCAGAGGGATCATCTTGCCTTGCTGATGACCCTGGCCGGTTTAGAAGTATAAACTGTATCAAGTGTAAAAATATAAATGTTATAAATACATATGTAAAAATGGTCATCTATTATAAATAAAAAGGAAACCAGACAGGAAGAAAATGGAGAACTGGAATTGGGAAATAAAAGTCAAATTTTTCCTCATGCATAAATGGCAATTAAAAATATTTTCTTACTTATTTTTAAATGTTGAGTTATAAACATTCAGGGATTTTTTTCTTTTAATTAAGAAGCTTCAACCATATCCACTGGTAGAATATATAGAATATATAGTCGATAGATAGATAGATAGATAGATAGATAGATAGATAGATAGATAGATGGATGGATGGATAGCCTCCAAAGCACAAATAAAACATTGTATGTGTGGCAAAGGCGGGGGCGGGGGGGAACCAATTAGGACACCAAACAGAGAAGGCAAAGATAACATTACAATGTAGAACTAGTATGACTAATGGATAGGTTAAACACACCTACTATAAGAAAAACTTATTCAGTTATTTCATCAGATTGCACTAGCTGGGAATGTAATGAGAGGGAAATGCCCTGTTTTGATGGAGTTTAATAAAATGAATAATAACAGATAAGCCTTAGGGCATCTGGGTAGCTCAGTCTACCGCACTGGGCTTTGTGCTTAGGATTCTCTCTCCCTTTCTCTCTACCTGTCCTCCACTCACTCTATCTCTCAAAATAAAGCAAAAAACTTTTAAAGTAGTTTTAAAATAAAAATAAAATGCAAGCCTTGTGTAATGGAAAGTAAAGGGTGTTGTATAACATATCTCACAGTCCACAGTTGTTAACCCAGCATAGGGAAGGAAGAGCATTTTTATGAAGGAGTATGTGTGGAGGCTCATGGGTAAGAGGAGATGGTGATTTTACTGAAATTCAGTACAGCTGAAGGGTAGTGCTTCTTGATGATGCGTTGTACCTCTGTGTTTGTGTGTCTTTTCTTGGGGATAGAAATCCAAGTGAGAGAATTCCAGTAGGTCTAACTCAAATTGACTAGATCAAGTAAAAAATGGAAATATTACCTCCACAGAAGGCTTGGAATTAGGTTGACTTCATATGGAAGTGATTTCAAACTTCCTAGGAACTGATCATTCCTATGATATGTGAATTGAAGTAACTACTGAAAAGTACTTTCTTTAAAGGTACTATAAACCAGATTACCTTAGGAAATTGCAAAAAGTAAATCAAATCATGTGTATAAGACTAAAGCAGCATCCTGGAGGTAGCAGTAGCCTAGTAAATGTTTTCACCAGTTGTAACTCATTTGTTCATTTCTCCTTTGAGTCCTGTCAATATGTACTTCTTATATTTGAAACGTTTTATTAGATACACACAAACTTAACGATGTTTATGTTTTTCTAATGACTTGATCTTTTAATCATAATAAAACAGTCCTCTTTATCTCTCAGAATGCTGTCTTGAAGTCTACTTTAGTAATATTAATATAGCTACATCAGCTTTTTAAAGCTTACATTAGCATAGTGCATATATTGCCACTCTTTCAATTTCAACCTGTTGGTGTTTTTATATCTAAACTGAGTCTTTTGTAGACAACATATAGTTGTGTCTAACTTTTTTATCTAGTCCAGTAAGTTCTGCCTCTCATAAATACGTTACATGAATTATCTAGTTGCTTACATCTGTTGTCTTGATATTGATTTTCTGTCTTTGCCTTGTTTTCTGTTCCTCTGTTGCTTCTTTCCTGCTCTTTCTGTTTTTAAAAATGTTTTTAATATTCTATTTCTTCTGTTTACTTTTTAATCTATGCTTTATTTGCATTTTTGTTAGTTGCTCAGACATTATAATATGTGTCCCTATCACAGTCTACTTGCAATTAATATTTCATCATTTCAAATAAACTATAAAACACATACTACTGTTTCATTTATCACCGCCTTATCCTTTGCCTCACTCATCAGATGTTTTACTTCTCTCTATATTGTAAATCCTACAATATCGCTGTAGTATTATTGTAAACAATCAATAGTGCTTTTAAAGAAACTGAGAAGAAAAATGAAAGAAAATATTTTCTACCATTTCAATACTCTTTACTATTCTATGGAATAACCCATAGATATGCTTCTCCATATATTAACTGCACTTATTTAGATAGCTCTGGAGAGAGTTTTGGATAAGTTAATGACTGATGATCTGAAAAGTAAGCAAATGTACAAACAAAAATATTTGTTAATGCCTGGTAACCAAGAGTTCTACAGAGAGGGGATGAAATCTGAGCATACTGTGTGATTCACTTGAGAATGAAGTTTTTATACCAGCATAATGATATAAACAGTGAATATTGCCATAACCACAAATTGTGATTTTATGCTCTTAATCTTTCTTAGTGGGAAATTAATAATGCCTGAAACAAAAAAGTAAAAAAAAAAAAAAGCAAGAAATTAATAAATAGTAACAAGTTTGGAGTTTGGAAAGAGGAAGGTAAGTTCCAAATGGAAGATTTCACAGCAGTCAGAGTTTGACTCTGGGAAGTAGGAGTGGCAATAAAGTAGGGGACTGCTCTTTCTCCTAACAGGTTTAATTTTACTATTTGCCTTTTTATGTAATGTGCATGTACTGATCTGATAACTAAAACAGTTGTGAAGCCAATGGGAATATCCTGGTGGAGAGAAAAAACATAAGTATAGAAGAAACAGACTAATCGACAAGGTAAGATTTTCAGCTACACACATTGGGATGATAATCAACAAAGTAAGTGGCCTTAAACAGAAGAAAAGATAGATAGTTCTGCTCTATTGAACAAGAGGAAAGGTTGATAGGATCAGAGTAGATGATGGTAGGTTTCTGTTTGGTGATAGGAAACTGAAGGATGTCCTAGTTCTGTTTTCCCTGTGAAGAAGTCAGCATGAGAGTAAAATGGAAGCAAAGTGTCACTGCCTTTCCCTGAGGTCCAGCAGTGATGTCATTGAGAGGATTTTCTTTTTCAATCATTTAAAAATTTTCCATTAGTTTTCTTTGGGCTACATCTGTTGTTATATTCATCATTATATACTGATACTTTACTACTTAATTTTGTATGTGTTTCCTTTCATAATTTCTCATTTTCTTCCACTTAGTCTCAGCTTTACACCCCTCAGAAGACTTCTGTAGTCTTTTGAAGATGTGTTCTTTTTCCTTCTCTGAATAACCCACATAAGCTTTGTTTATGAGTATCTGAGGGCTGTTATCATCTGAAGAAAAATTATAAATGCCTATGTCATCCCTATAATTTCTGAACTGCTTGTGTGCTATGGATAGTATATTGTCAAAATGTTAAAGAAGCTTGAAAGCAAATGCAGATGCCAAACAAAGTCTCCTGTGCGTAAGTTTCTGTCTCAAAGAGACTGACAGGGTATGCTTTGAGCCTGGAGGAAGGATTTGGTATGCCTGATGATAGTAACTGGAGAAACATGCATAGACACTGAAGGATACTCAGTCTAAGCCTGATAATTAGAACTTGTGTCCACTAACCGCCAGTGTTTGCTGCTCTCAGACCACATAGACTTTATTAAGAAACTGGGAGCTGGTGTCACTGCATTTGAATCCTCCATTGTTTACCAGCTGTGTGTTCTTGGGCAAATTCCGTAAACTCTGAGTTTATTGCCTCATTCCTTAAAATGTTGATAATGTTATTACCTTATAAGAATGCTGTGGGGGCACCTGGGTGGCTCAGTCGGTTAAGCGTCCAGCTTCAGCTCAGGTCATGATCTCGTCGTTTGTGGTTTTGAGACCCGCTTTGGGCTCTGTGCTGACAAGTAGCTCAGAGCCTGGAGCCTGTTTCAGATTCTCTATCTCCCTCTCTCTCTCTGACCTTCCCCTGCTCGCTCTCTCTCTCTCTCTCTCTCTCTCTCTCTCCTAGAAATAAATAAAACATTAAAAAATTAAAAAAAAAAAAAAAACAGAATGCTGTGAAGATTGAATGGCAGAGTGGATGTGAATGCACCTACCACACCGGACATAAATACAAGCACTTACTTGGCCACAGAAGGAAGTAGCTCTTATTGCTCACTGCCACCAGCAACCAATCAATCAACAGTTAAATGAAACACCAGCTTCTCTAAATTTAAGGAAACGTTCTCTTTAGAGAATCAAGTTTTCATCCTTTCAGTGAGGCAATTAGCAATCATCTGACATAGGAAGTATGAAAACAAAATGGAGAAAGATGAGACAAGATTAGGGAAAGGGAGAGCGGATGGAGCAAGAGACTGGAGAGTATGAGAGCAATTATCGAATAAAGATGCTGAGGTTTTAACTTGGGTTTGTGTCCATGCGCATAGATGTAGGGGAAACCCAATATTTCCAAACTCTGCTCACGTGACCAGTGTATAAATGCAGGTTCATCATGAAACTAATACTCAGCTTCAATGTTCCCTCACTTGCACAAATGAGCTCCTTCCAGGGCTCTGGGAGAAATTGTGGTAATGTGATTACATATTCATGTGTTTTCATAAAATCTGCAAAATGTTTGGACTGCAATTAGTTAAGATGGTTGCCTTTCACTTCAGCTTTCTCTGTCACTCTTCCCATCATATTGGCCAGGAGAGAGTTAGGGGGGAGGCATGGGGGTAGAGTGGCCCACCCAGGCATTTTGAGGCTCCTACCAAGGAAAGATGAGTTGGGAATATATTTAGTTTAAGTTTTGTGGGATGCATATTTGTGGGTCACAAATGCTCATGTTAAGTTATTGCTAGCTGTTCTGTTAGGAATGGTTTCCAGGAATAATCCTACTGCCCATCATGCAACATCCTTAAAAACCTGTAAAAACAAAACAAAACAAAACAAAACCCAGGGCCATAGGTTGTACCATGGTATAAATATGTCCTACTGCACCTGGCATTGAAGTAATGTGTAATGGAGGAGAAACAATGTTTGAAAAGTATGGAGCCAAATAAATGGCTTGTAGAAGAGTCTAAACTTCAGATATGTCCATTTGCAAGAGATGAACTTAGTTCTCATTAATACCTCGAAAAAAAGTTGTGTTAAGAATATACTCAATAATGCACCATATGTTATTATCAGTGCATGATCATTATTTTTCCTGATGGAATTTGTGTGAAATTTATCAAAATGTCGTATGTAAGGCACAAAACCTCTAGCAGTATTGAAGACACAGTACAGTTGGGTATGAAGTCATGTTTTAAGCATCCCAATATACCACATCTCATTACCAATAAAATGAAGCTGACGTTTTAAAAAAATATATATCAGTACTATAACAAATTTCATCAGCCATGTTTCAGGCTGAATTATGTTTCTGTTACCTCTTTAGAAACAATACATTACAAAATTGTCGATATGAAAAAGTGTGCAAAGATTATGCAAACTGTAAGAAAAAGAAGTATAGTGTATGTCAGGCAATTAGTAAAAATATTGTGCTTATATTGATTCTGTGATGTCTATATCAACTTTGAAAAGCTGTACTTTATTGTAATTTCGTTTCTCACCCAAACTAAATATTCATTTTTCTAATAAATTTTGTAGTAATAATTTAGTTCTTTTCTCTTAACAACTCTGCCCCCTCCCCCCGCCCCCCAACCAAACTGTATAAACCTCAAACCTTACTTGACCCTGCCTGGACAGTGAGATAATTCAGGATAGAACATTTTTTCTAGAAAGGGACATTAGTTCACTACTAACGCTGCTGAGAGCTTCCAGTTAATCACGAAACTCAAATGAATCATACCACAGACGGGGCTACTTTGAGAAATTGACTCCTTTTCTTTTAGTACCTAGCTACGGTCTTTTAATTCTCCATAATGGATCAGCTGCATCCTAGAGCAGATGCTGGCTAAAGCCTTGGGGCATCCTTGCACTTAATGACTTTCCCTTTCAAATTAGCATGAGACCTCTCAAGCCTTATTTCCTCCCAGCAAAATGGGGCAGCCAGGACACAGGATCTAGAGATACCAAAAGAAAAGTTTATGATGTTCTCTCTGTTATTGCTCTAAGTAAAAAGTTTATCTTAATTTCTCTCTTTTTTTTTTAATGAAGGATAACCCTATGAAATCTCTTTACGTCTTACAAATTGGGCTTGAATTGTTTCTGAGATAAAACCAAGTGCTCTTTGTTACAGTGATTACAAATGAGATATTAATACTGTGAATATTAAATTTGGCTTTCATTTCTATCGAGGCTGTAATCATCAGTCTTTTTAACAAGAAGATCTATGCCCTGGTTTCTCAAACCTATACAAGCATGCTGAACCAACTTCCTGAGCTAGAAGCCACGGGAATGAAAAGACAGCAGAGCAGACATGAAGCTGCTGCATCTTACTAATCTGTAAATTAAATGATCCTCACATGGTCTATCTTCCTTCTGCTTTGATCAGACATCTGCTTGTTTGTGTTTTCCAATCAGGCAGCGTTTCATTCCTTCCCTTCCTCTCCAAAATATTTCTTTATTTTCACATTTATAGAAAGGGCTTTACATAATGGCTATATTTATTCCTTCTGTACCTCTTAGTGGAATGAAATGTATCTCTGTATCTCATCTCCATTTAAGTTTAGTGACTTCCTGTCTTCTTGGTCAATGTTTATATCTCTTAGGGTTTTGAGTTTTGTTTTGTGAAAAAGATGCTAAGAACCTCTTTCCAAAATTGTCTCAGACCTACTTAGAGTCTTCAGACATATATAGTTTTTGCTGATTCTCTCCTACTCCTTTTCCCTCCATTTCTCTATTCATCCTTGCTCTCCCTGCCCCCTTCCCCTTGATTTCATTACCATTCAGAGAAGACTGAGGAGAGCAAGAAGTTACTTGCTGGATCTCATACTCTATTGGGACCTGAGAGGGATTTGGTACACCTTGACAACATGACTAGTGATGACATCAGGCAAGAGAAGAGTTTCTGCCTAGAGACAATTTGGATCTCAGACTAGATTGCAACCATTGGTGAAGTCAGAACATCACAGAAGGCACAGACACTTTGTGAGCCACCAGTAGAAGCAAATGATTGTGAACTTAGGGAAAGGTTTCTTAGAATTGTGAAACGAAATTTTTATCTTTCCATTTCTGGGCGAGCTACCACCCCAATCCTGCTTAAGATATCATTTTGAGAAAATATTCACTTGATATTAAAAAAAGCCTTTAAAAACTTTAGATTAGAATAGATGTCTCACCAGTCACCTGAGCTCAAGCTTCAGTCTGCATTTTTATTTATGTTTAATCCACATTCCTCACTTAGTCCACAATGTTCTCCTTAATAATTTATCTCTTACACCTTTCTGTCATTATTCCAACCAGGAGGGAAACATCTCCAGAGATTCAAGTGGCAATGAAAAATTTTGTGTATATCTTTTTTTACATTTTTTAAAAGTCTATTTATTTATCTTGAGAGAGAGACCGTATGTATGAGCAGAGGAGGGGCAGAGAGAGAGAGGGAGAGCGAGAATCCCAAGCAGGCTGTGGGATGTCAGCACAGAGCCCGATATGGAGCTCAAATTCACAAACCATGAGATCATGACCTGAGCCAAAACCAAGTGTCAGACACTTAACCAACTGAGCCACCCAAGTGCCCCAACTTTGTGGATATCTTGACTCTGATTACAGAATACTCATTGATCTTCAGGACCTCATATGTGGCTACCAGAATTCAAGGGTTAATTTATCTGGGAACATATCACTACTATTTACGTCTTCCATTTCCTCTAGATAGGAAAGATCACCAGCTATTTAAGCTACAATTACTTTTGTACTACATCTTTTATAAATTTAATACTACAGGAAAAAATATTTTAAAACATGCACAAAAATTAAGAAAAGAGCAAAAGAAAACATGACAATCATTAAATGTCAATATATTTTTGAGATACTAGTTAGCTAAGGCAAAAAGAGAAAGCTGATGAATTAACATTATCCCATAAAAGGAAATGTACCTGTTCCTCAGATGACGTCTTTTTAAATGTCGACTTCTAATGCAATTAATCAGATTACAACATTCCAATAATATCATCATCTCCCATGTTCTTCAACTCTTAGATATATGCAATATCTGTAAAATGGCATAGTAATGGTAGCTATTAGAATTCACCATTTCTGTAAGTCAAAGTAGTTACATATTGCCAATTTCATATGGCATAAAAATCATTATCTCATTAGCTTAAGTTTAGTAATATAGGGAAAAAATGTTCCCATCTTTATCTCCAACCAAACCCATTGCTCCTTTTAATGGTAATTGTGTCTTCATCCAGAATATCTTTAATATAAGCCAAAAAAGTACATATTCTTTATTTTTCCTTTTTTGTTTCTTTTTTTGCAAAAGAAAATGTAGACCACACTCACTGGTATATGCTTTACTTTCTTTCTTTCTTTTTTTTTTTTTTTAATGTTTTATTTATTTCTAGGAGAGAGAGAGAGAGAGAGAGACAGCATGAGCAGGGGCGGGTCAGAGAGAGAGGGAGTCACAGACTGAAACAGGCTCCAGGCTCTGAGCTGGCAGTCAGCACAGAGTCCGACGCGGGGCCCAAACCCACGAACCATGAGATCATGACCTAAGCGAAAGTCGGACGCTTAACCGATTAAACCACCCAGGCGCCCCTATGCTTTACTTTCTAAAAAGAAACTTAACACCACAATTTATGTATTAGTAGCTTCTTGTCCTCCTCACCCCTCCGTTTTAAAAAAAAACGAATATATAAATATTCCATTGTAAGAATCTAATATGACTTATTTTATCAACCCCAATTGATGGATTTTTCAGGTTGGTGGTATTTTTAAGATGACTATTGACATCATCAGGTAAATCGTTTACTATTACAAACAATGTTGTAGTAAATAGCACAGAAGGTACAATCCTATGTGTGCAGATGTAGGATTAAGATATATTCTCAGGAATGGAATCGCTGGGTCCAGTGGTAAACATATTTGCACTTGGGATGTGCAAATATGCATTATATTGCTTCTATAAGGGCGGTTTATGCTCCTGCCAAGCAATGAATAAAAAAGCCACTTCCTTAAAGCTTTGCCAGCATACTATGTCATTAAATGGTTAGAATTTCTGCCTATATGACAGGAGGAAAATAGTGTTTTTGTATGGTTTTAATTTGTATTTCTATTACTATGAATAGAGCTTAGCACTTTTTTCATTGAAGGTACTCTCCCGGCCCTCCGCCCAGAAAGAGGCTACTCTTTTCTCCCCTTACTGTTAAGTTATGGACCTTTTTCCCATCATTTTCTAGAAGCGCTTTATTTAGTAAGAAGATTGACACTATATTTCTAATATAAACTTTAAATACTTTTCCCAGTTAGTCACTTATATTTTGATTTTGCCTATTGTTTAGTTTTTTAACTGAGCAGAAGTTTTTATTTTTATAGAAGTCAGTGTATCCATTTATTTATCTTTTCTTTAATAGCTTCCAGATTTTAAATTATAGAAGGGCTCCATGTCTGTAAAGGATTTTGCCCAAGTTTTCTTCTAATACTTTCATGGTTCTTTTAAACAATTATTTGATTCTTGTGGAATTGATCATATTATAAAATGGAAGATTTGAACATTATTTTTTTGATGCCTAACTAGCTCTTCCAACATCATTTATTGAAAGTCCATTTGTCCTTTGTCATTTCAGATGCACTTTTATATAGGTCCAACTTTCGATAGATAGTTTCATATTTATTTTGTTTCATTGTCTATTCTTGCACCTGTATCACACTGGTTTCATTTTACAAAATTTTTTATCTGTTTTAACATCTGAGAGTTTTAGTCCCTTTTCAATGCTCCTATTTTTCAAAATTTTCCATGTTATTTTTTCTTGTTTATTTTCCCATAGATTTTAAAGTAACTTTTTCTAGTTCTTAAAAGGGTCCTGTTGATACTTTTGAGATTACAGTACATTTTTAAGTTAATTTAGGGAGAACCAACATCTTGTTATTTTTATCCCCTAGAAACTATACCTTTTCTTTGTTGCAATTAGAAACAGGATCTTTTTTTTCTCCTATTACATTTTGTAACTTGTTCCTTTTATATATGAAATCTATTGATTTGTGAATACTAATTTTCTACTCTACTACCTTATTGAATTCTCTTGCTCCTTCTAGTAGTTTTCAGGTTAATTTTATTTTCCAAGTATATAGTCATATCACTTGCAAATAGTGACAGTTGTATATATATCCTTCCCATTTTATACAAGCAATATATTAATATATTATTCATTGTATAAAAAATCAAGCAATACAGAAATATTGTGAATCACAAATAAGAATCCTTTTTAACATCTCCAACCATTTTCCTCAAATGCAACCCACTGCTCATCTAAAGTTTTTTCTGTATATTCCCATAGGTCTATATGTGAAATTATGCATAGTTTTGTTTTTCTATCTTCATATTTAGAATGTATTTTATATACTCTCATTTTACACAGTAGTCTTTAAGAATAATTATTTCAAACAATCACAGATGTAGTTTGCAGGTACAGAACAAAGACTTGCTTTCCTGAGTCATTTTAGAGGAAGTTACTAACCTAATAATCTATAAACCTGAATACTTTAGTGTAAATTTCCTACATACAAGGATGTTATCCAAGAGAATCATCAAAATCAGGTAATCAACATCAATACATTAAAATCATCTGAGACTCCATTTGCCTTTCACCCATTGCCTTACTAATGTTATTTATAGCAAAAGAATCCAGCTCAGCCTTATTTGTTACATTTAGTTGTAATGTCTTTAGTCACCTTTAGTTTTTCCTTGACTTTTGTGATCTTGATTCCTATGAAGATTAGTGGCCAATTATTTTGTAGAATGTCCTTCAATTTGGGTTGGTTTGATATTTTCTCCTGATTAAATTCAGGTTATACCCAAGAGCACAGTCATAGGAACATCACAGAAGAAAATCTGTATCCTTCTCATTGTGTCTTATCTGGTGGTACGTGACTCTTCATTTGTCCCATTACTGATTATATTCACTTTGATCTTTTAATTAAGGTACTATTTGCAAGCCTTTGCCATGGTGATGTTACTCCTATACTTTTGTAATTAGTAAGCATTTTGCAAGGAGTTATTTTGAAACCAAGTAAGTATCCCACTCTTCATCAAAATTTTTACTTATTTCTTTATGTATTTATTTATATCCATATGAACATGCATGATTTCATATTTTATTCAATGGGTTGTCCTGGATCAGGCCCGTGAGGGCTTCATCAAGGTGATTTCTGTGTTTTTTGTCGTGTCTCCTGATGGTCTTTAAGTACTTCCTTGCTTCTGGTACAGCAAGATGTTTTAGACTTATATTTCTACCTCAGCCCTAGAATCAGCCATTTCTTCAAGCAATCCCAGTTCCTTTCAGTAGAGAATGATATTTAGAAGCCAGGATCTAGACACTTGGTATGCTTACTGCTGTTAGAGTATCTCTGTTCCCAGATCCTTTTCATGGACAAAGCTAGAGAATATATGTTTATGTATATGTATATGTGTATGCATTTATATATTTACGTCTTTTTTCTGAACTCATTCTATGTCCACCCTCATACTGAAAACCAGTTTCACACTGATAGTTCCAGTGTGAAAATTTTAGTATTTTCCTTTTCATAGCGAGAGACCGCTTCTTTGCTGGTGATAAAATTGTCTCACATTACCCTTAAGAGGTTTAGTTATTTCATTAGGTTTCCTGAATGCAGTCAGTCGACTATCTCCACCACCACCCCACCCCCCAAGCTCACATGGGCATCATCTTCACCCTGTTCAGATTCTGATATCCCACTCTAGGGCACTGAAGCTTCTCCTGTTTCTGGGGGGTCACCTATCTTGTATCCATGTAATGACTTTAGAAATGAAATTGTTCAGGAAGAAGTAGTGCAATAGGAAGTATAGATTGATATTTTTAATGGGTTTTTTAATAGTAAAATAACCCAAACATCAATTTGGAAATCAAAACCAGTCTTTAATTGGCTTTATGTTTTACTTAATGTATGTATTAAAACATCTTTCAGTGTAAATATATATACATCCACTGCATTCTTTTCAAATTGCCTTGATCAGTCCTATATTATGGTTATACTGTGGCTGGTCAATAGAATGATGATAAGATCTACCTTTGATTTCTTGAATATTTCAATTTACAAACAATGGATATATTGTAGATATTGTCTTTTTGTGTATATTTCCATGTAGAAAATGCAAAGTGGAACTTCTGGGCTGAAAGATACTATTGGTACATTATTTTAGTCAGTGTTTTGGATAAATTTTCTTTTGACCTACTTATGTTTTCTTAGTGATTTGAAAGAAATTCCATGTAATAAGAATATTAAGACTGTTTCTTATGTTGCAACTCTTTCTATTTTTTGGTCTGCCATTGTTTTCTCATTCTTTTATGGTGTCTTTAAGCCATATGCAGTTCAAAAGAAAAATATATATATTAAAGAGGATATATATGTTATATAGTATAACATGTATATTAAAGAGGATTAATCTATCCATCTTTTTCTATAGCTTTCGTTGATTTTTTTAATTTTATTTAGAAATTTCTTCTGATTTTTTTTTCAGACAGCTTTTCTTTTACTCCAGTATTTTCAACTGGTACAGGGCTCAAACTCAGGAACCGTGAGATCATGACTAAACTGACTGAGCCACCCAAGCTCTCCATGACATATTTTGAAAAATATTTTTTAACGTTTATTTATTTTTGAGAAACAGAGCACAAGCAGGAGAGGGTCAAAAAGTGAAGAAGACCCAGAATCCAAAGCAGGCTCCAGGCTCTGAACTATCAGCAGAGAGCCTGATGCAGAGATCAAACCCATGAACCTTGAGATTGTGACCTGAGCCAAATTCAGACACTTAACAGTTGAGCCATCCAGGCACCCCTCTTTCTTCATTTTCTTAATGAGCACTCTCGATACACAAGAAAGTCTGCATTTTGATGAAATAACATTTTTCTATTTTTTTAATTGTTAGTGTTTTTTGTATCCTATCTCCCCACCCCTCCCCAAAATTTGCCTGCCTCTTATTTGCTAAAACATTTTTTTTCTGTTTTCCTTTAAAACATTTGGAAGTTGGCTCATACAGACAGTTTTATGATTCATTTTGAATTGATTTTTGTGAATGGCCTGAGGTAAATGACAAGGATCTTTTTCTTTTTTAATTTCAATGGAATATCCTGTTGTTCAAGTGTTACTGTGTTGAAAAAACTTTCCATAACCTCACTGATTCACTTGGTACTCTTGTTGTTAAAGAGAAATTCTCCCAACATAACATTAATCATGTTAAAGTGTAAAATTTGGTTGCATTTAGTACATTTACAATATTGTGAATAATCACTTCCATCTCATTCCAGAACCTTTTAATCACTCCCCAAGGGATACCTGTACCCATGAAGCAGTTGACCCCCATTCCCTGAATACTTTTCCTAAAAATCAGTCATCAACAAACTGACCAATATGTCCAGGTCTTGATTCTCTTTTTGTTGATGTATATACCTATCTATGTGACAATACCCCATGTTTTAAAACATTGTTGTCGCTTTATAGCAAGACTTGCAATCATGTTGTGAAAGTTTTCCAGCTTTGTTCTGTTTTGAGATCGTCTTGACTATTCTAAATCCTTTATTTCAATATGAATCTTAGAATTAGTTGTCATTTTCCATTGAAATAAAGTGTGGTCATATTTTGAGGGACATTTCATTGAATCTATAAATAAATTTGAGGAGCACTGATATCCTAACAATATTTAACCTTCAAATTCCATGAATATGGTATATTTATTCACTTTTTAAGGCTTTTTAAATTCTTCTCAGCAATGTTTTCTATTTTCTCATATTTATTCCTAGATTTTCAGGTTTGTTTGATTTTAAGAAAAACTATACTTAAAAAATATAATTTAGAATTGTTTATTGGTTGTATTTAGAATACAAAATTATTTTTGTAATTTGACTTTAAATCCTGTTACCTTGCAAAATATACTTACTAATTCAAATAGGTTCTGTAACTCTTAGGGTTTTCTATCTGTATAATCATATCATCTGCAAATAACAATTTTTCTTCTTCTTTTTTAATCTTAATATAATTATTACACTTCTCTTGCTCCAATGCTTTAATAGAGACCTCCAATACAATATAGAATAGCAATGATAGGAGTTGCATATTTGCCTTAGTCCTGATCTGAGAGGAAGAGCATTCAATAGGCATCATTAAGTTTGATATTAGTAGATTTCTCATAAATACTGTTTATCAGATTGAGGAAGCTCAGGTTGCTTTCTGGTCTTCAGAGTTTATCATTATTATTGTTGTTGTTTATTAGTGATTTATTTTGTCAAATACATTTTTGGGGTAGATTTTTAGGTAATAGTTCAAATTTTCTCTTTATTCTTTTCATATAGTGAATTACATTAAATTTCTAAAAGTATTTATTTATTTGTTTATTTATTTATTTGAGAGAGACAGAGACAGCAAGTGGAGAAGGGGCAGAGAGTTAGGGAAAGAGAATCCCAAGCAGACTCTGCACTGCCAGATCAGAGCCTGATGTGAGGCTCTAACTCACAAAACCGTTAAGATCATGAGCTGAGTGGAAATTGAGTTGGTTGCTTAACTGACTCAGCTACCCAGGGGCCCCTACATTAAATGCTTTTTAAAAAGCTAGAACTAAATTTCATTCCTGAAGTAAACTCTGCTTGCTAGTTTCTCTTTTTTATTGTTAGATTTGATTTTTAAATATTAAAGGTATTTGTATATGCTTAAGAGGAATATCAGTTTGTAATTTGCTTGTCTTTAATACCTTTGTCAAATTTTGAAATTAGGCTTATGCTGGCCTCAGAAAACAGATTGGGAAATGTTTCTACTCCTGTGTTGACTATTTTTTTTTCAAAAATTTTTCAGTTTTTTAAAGTTTTATTTTAGAAAGAGTGAGAGCTCATAAATTGGGGAGGGGGCAGGACAGAGAGAGACAGAGAGAGAGAATACTAAGAAGGCTATACACTCAGCATGGAGCCCAACCACTGGGCTCAATTTCACAAAGTGTGAGGTCTTAACCTGAGACAAAATCAAGAGTCGGTTGCTTAACTGACTGAGCCACCGAGGCACCCCTATACTATCCTTCTAAAAACCTCTTTATGGAACAAAAAACAGACACTCAGATCAATGGAACAGAATACAGAACACAGAACTGGACCCACCAACATATGGCCAACTAATCTTTGACAAAGCAGGAAAGAATATCCAATAGAATAAAGTCAGTCTTTTCAGCAAATGGTGCTGGGAAAACTGGACAGCGACATGCAGAAAAATGAACCTGAACCAGTTTCTTACACCATACACAAAAACAAACTCAAAAGGGATGAAAGACCTAAATGTGAGACAAAAAGCCACCAAAACCCTAGAGAAGAAAGCAGGCCAAAACCTCTTTGACCTCAGCTGCAGTAAGAAGTTGCATCTCTGGAACACATCTCTGGAGGCAAGGGAAACCAAAGCAAAATGAACTACTGGGACCTCATCAAAATAAAAGGCCTCTGCACAGTGAAGGAAACAATCAGCAAAACTAAAACTCAACTGATGGAATGGGAGAAGATATTTGCAACTGATATATCAGATAAAAGGTTAGTATCCAAAATCTATAAAGAATTTATCAAACTCAACACCCAGAAAATAATCCAGTGAATAAATGGGCAAAAAACATTTCTCCAAAAAAGACATCTAGATGGCCACCCGACACATGGAAAAATGCTCAACATCACTCATCATTAATACAAATCAAAACCACAATGAGATACCACCTAACACCTGTCAGAATGTCTAACATTAACAACTCAGACAACAACAGATGTTGGCAAGGAGGCAGAGAAAGAGGATCTCTTTTGCACTGCTGGTGGGAATGCAAACTGGTGCAGCCACCCTGGAAAAAAATATGGAGGTTCCTCAAAAAATTAAAAATAGAAATACCCTATGACCCAGCAATTGCACTACTAGGTATTTATCCAAGGGATACAGATGTGCTGTTTCAAAGGGGCCCATGCACCCCAATGTTTATAGCAGCACTATTGACAGTAGCCAAAGTATAGAGAGAGCCCAAATGCTCATTGACAGATGGATAAAGATATGATATATATATATGATATATATATGATATATATATCATATATATATATATATATATAATGGATTTACTCGACAATCAAAAAGAATGAAATCTTGGCATTTGCAACTATGTGGATGGAACTAGAGGGTATTATGCTAAACAAAATTAGTCAGAGAAAGACAAATATCATGACTTCACTCATATGAGGACTTAAAGATACAAAACAGATGAACATAAGGGAAAGGGAGCAAAAATAATATAAAAACAGGGAGGGACACAAAACATGAGACTCTTAAATATAAAACACAGAGGGCTTGCTGGAGGGGTTGTGGGAGGGGGGTGGGCTCAATGGGTAAAGGGCATTAAGGAATCTACTCCTGAAATCATTGTTGTACTATATGCTAACTTGGATATAAATAAATAAATAAATAAGATCTCTTTAGTGTTTGTAAGCTATTAGTAACACCTCCTGTTTAGTAATTGGTTATTTGTATTGTATCTCATTTCATCTCAGTCCAGTTTTGCACAGTGTTTATCAATTTTATTAATCTTTTCTAAGAATGAACTTCTGGTTTTGTTGATTTTTTTATTGTTTGCTTTCTATTTCATTGATTTTGATTTATTCATATTATTTTCTTTCCTCTACTTCTTTTACATTTGATTTTCTCTGCTTTACAAAACTTAAGATGGAAGCTTACGTCATTTATTTTATGCTTATCTCATTTTCAAATATAAGCATTTAGCTTTATATCTGAAACATAAATTTATGTCCAAACACTATTTTAGTTGCTCCATAAGATTTGATTATGTTCTTATCATTTAACTTGAAATATTTTCTAACTTCCTTTATTGTTTGAATCATGGATTATTTAGAAATTGGTTGTTTAATTATCAGGTGCTTAAGAATTTTCTAGACATCTTATTGTTATTTATTTCCAACTTAATTTCATTGTCACCAATGAATATGATATGTATAATTTCATTTGAAATTTACCCAGACTTGTTTTATGGCATAGTAGATGTTCTGTGTGGGTACTTGGCAGTTGTTGAATGTAGTGTTCTACACAGAGTGTAGTGCTCAGTAAAAGAAAATGTGAAGCTGTTCTTATGAAAGAAAAATTTTCCAAAGATAAGTTACTGGTAGATATTTATTCAGCTTTTGTGAGTCAGAGGGCATCTAGTCTTAGCAAATAGAAAGGAGCTCTGAAGAGCCGCACAAGGAGAGAGATTTTTACAGACCAAAATGAGGAGGAACAAAGAAGTTACTCTGGGCATCTGCTGATTGGTTAAAATTACTTTCCTCATATGGAGCAAATGAGACTCTAGGAGCAGGCCAGGTAACTTGTATTAAGCAGACAAGCTGTATTGATCAACTTGGACCTCCCAGTTCTGAGTGAGCTGAGTAACTTATTATTTGGTTTGCTGACATGGGGGTTAGTATGAGCAACTCAGTCTTGGGCCTACTTTAGGTATCTTCATGGTCTATTCCTTAGATACATAATTCACATAAATTTTATCTGTGCATATGTGAAGAGGTAGGGATATATTTTTTTTTCAAATGTGTAACCGATTGTTTCAATGCCCATCATAGTTGATTTCAAATGCCACCTTGTACATGTCAATAACTATTCTTGACTACTACATTACTTCTTGAGATCAGGTACACAATTACCTAATATGAGAATAGCCATAAAAAACTAGTTCTACAAATTATTGACTGGAGGAAATACTTTTTATGTAGATGTAATTCATGAACAGGAACACTTATAGTTCTTCTTTGCTTCTCTATAGCATCTTAGCCTATATATATATATAATTCTATGTATTCTACTTTTATATATATATTCTACTTTTTATATATGTATTTTTTGTTTATTTATTTACTTTGAGAGAGAGAAAGTGCAAGTGCGGGGGGAGGGGGGAGGGCACAGAGAATCAATCCCAAGCAGTCTCCATGCTGCCACCACAAAGCCTGATGCAGGGCTTTAACTCACGAAACCATGAGATCATGACCAGAGCTGAAACCAAGAGTCAGACACTTAATCAACTAAGCCACCCAAGTGCCCCTACTTTATGTATATTCTAAATATAAAATGACTACTATGTTTAGGGTGATGTTTAAAATCCTTCCAGACAGCAACCTGACTATGCAACAAATCAATAAGAAATAGCTGTCAGGAATTGTGCACTTTTAGAAAATTCATGACTTGTGCTAAATAAATGCTCAATGTATATCAAGTAATTTGAATTGGTTTGACTTGGTGATATTCTTTTTTAACTCTGGAAAATAATATTATTTGGGGTGCCAGAATCTTCCTACAATTTAACTGTTAAGTGTGACATGTTCCCTTGGAAAACTTTGTCTCATGAAAGAAATGTTATGAGTCATGGTGTTAGTTGGTCAGGGAAGGCTGTGAGACATATGACAGTTGGTGACAAGTGTTTACTCTGGCTTCTTCTTCTTCTTCTTCTTTCTTCTTCTTCTCCTTCTCCTTCTCCTTCTCCTTCTTCTTCAACTTTTCCTGCACCACTTTGGCTACAATTAATTTTTCCTTCTTAGAATGCTTAGAGCTTCTCTCTTAAAATGTTGAGCACATGACCTACTTGGTCTATAAAAATGTTTCTCCTGAATATACTCACATGCACACACAATGGAATTCTTTATCTATTCATCTGTTGACAGGCATTTGGGTTATTTCTATATCTTAGGTACTGTGAATAATACTACAATGTACTTGGGAGGACAACTATGTCTTTGAGATACTGATTTTGTTTCCTTTGGATATGTACTCAGATGTGGGATTACTGGATCATATGGTAGTTCTATTTTTAATATTTTGAGGAACGTCCATACCATTTTCCATAATGGCTGTAACAATTTATATTCCCACAAAAAGTGTACAAGTAGTCTCTTTTCTCCACACCTTCAGGAGCCTAAAAACATTGAACTTGTAGAATCAGAGAATAGAATGGTGATTGATGGGGAAAGGGATGCTAATAAGGACATATTGGTCAAAGGGTACAAATTTTCAGTTAAAAGATAAGTTCTGAGGTTCTGATACAAGAATGGTGATTATAGTTAATAATCCTGTATTGAATACTTGCAATTTGTTAAGAGAAGAGATCTTAAGTGTTCTCAACACACCTCCACACACATCCGCACACAAATAGGAATTATGTGAAGCGATGGATATGTTTATTAACAAACAATATATACAAATCAATAATCTGGAAACTAATGTTTAAGAAGAATGCTCTGTGGAGGCACCTGGCTGGCTCAATTGGTAAAGCCTGTGACTCTTGATCTTGGAGTTCTGAGTTCAAGCTCCATGTTGGTGTAGAGATTGCATAAAAATTAAAATCTTTAAAAAAAGATAATAATTCCTGGCTATTATAGATTAAGACAAGGTTCTGCTTAATGAGATATCTGAACGAATCTTACAACATACTGCTATTTCTAGTTTTCTTTGTAAACATCCCAGTATTGAAATATTTGAAATAATAACTAAAGAAATGTGAAATAGCTCTAGATATTGCTTTAAATAATGGCCAAAACTGTGACATATAAGTGACAAAAATTTTAATAATGAAATTAAAAATATTATAACATTTTCAATGCTAATGATAAATTTTTATGTTTATGAATTATGTTTCAACATGATCTACAAAATTCATGGTTTATGTCTAAATTTTGTTAAAAATACCAGTTGCTCTTGCTTCAGCAGAGAAGTTTCTCAGATTAAAATTCATAGAAGCTACCTAAGAACAATAATCACTCAAGGAATTTGGTCTAATTGGGCAATCCTGTCAATAAAACACAAATTATGTGAAAAGCTTGATAACAACAACATAATTGGTACATTTTCTGAAATTAAGGCAAGAAAAATAAATTCTATGGGATAAATATATGATAATTTATGGATTATGTATGTCTTTATTTTGTTATTCATCCTAACATCACCAATCCTTCAAGAGAACACCCAGGTGGATCATCTTTGACATTTTGCCAACTTTCAGTTAAATCAAACCCATAGCTTCCCAATTTCTTTTAAAATTTTGTACTAATGATGGTATATTTGTCAAAACAGGAGAACAAAACATTTAACAATTTGAGGCATGAAATTTAACTGAAATAATTAGACATGTGATGCAGGTCTGCTTATATTCTTATCCTGAGCCCTACAAATGTCAGGGGTGAGCTGGTGCATTGAAATTATATTTGTGACCTCTCTACATATGCAAGGAATGAGTAACCCTAAGTGCCAGAGGTCTTAGCACAGGGGATCAAGTCTGCTGGAAGTGAAGATTGAGGGAGGGCGGCCCACACTACCGCCTCACCTGTTTTCCTGCACAAGCATCATGGTGTCTCAGGCCTGACTCATGATATTCTTTCCACCAGAAATACTCTCTTCTTTACATTCCCTCAGATACTTCCTATTCATTCTTCACATCTCAATGTTGAATTGTGTCCCTCCAAAAACACTATATTGAGGTCCCAATACCTGGTACATACGAGTGTGACTTTATTTGGCAACAAGGTCTTTGTAGACGTAATCCAGGTAAGAGGTCATACTGAATTAGGATAGGCCCTAAAGCCAACGACTGGTGTCCTTGTAAGAAGATCACAAGAGACTCAGTGAAGAAGGTCACGTGATGGCAGAGGCAGAAAGAAGCCAAGGAATACCAGCAACCACCAGAAGCTGGAAGCGGCAAGAAAAGATTCTTCCCAGCAGGTTTCAGAGGTAGCATGGCCCTGATGACACCCTGATTTTAGACTTCAAATTGATTTCAAATTCCTGTTGCTTTAAGCCACCAGGTTTGCTGTTGCTTTGCTACAGCTTCCCTGGGAAACTGATACAAGTGTCATGGTGTTTTCTAGCCTGCAGGCTGGACTCAGGAGATTCTTCCTTCCAGAAATACCCTCTCCTCTTAGTTCATCTGCACACTTCCTATTCATCTTTCATGTACTACTCACCACTTCCAACTTTGTTAGCCTTTGTTGACAGCCCAAGGCGGGTTTGGCTTTATGCCAAAGGAGAATGTGGCCAACTAGAGGCTGCTGCTGCTTCCTCTAACCTTGTATCAAATTACTATTACCCTGCAATTGGGAAGAACCATGCACCATCTCATAGCAGCCAGTCCTTCTGGTATGTTCTCGGTATCAAACTGTCTGACAAATCAAACTGGCACAGCCTTGGTCGATTCTTTCCAACTCCACCTTTTGGAAACAGGCAAGCTTGGCCAGCAGCTGCTCATGCTCTCAGAAGAACAGCTATCTTAGCATTCACTCATCTGAGCAAGAGAACAGCGTTTTGCTCTGCAGATGATTCCATCAGATGCAATGGCTCAGCTTCTCTGAGCCCCATTGTCTAAAGTCTTCAGTGCCACCTACCTGGCATTTAAGTCAGGAGCAGCATTTTCCAAAGGACCCTGGTGTCAGCAGCTGCTTGTGTGAGTAACATTAGGTTTAATCATCCACTTATGCTCTCAGATTAAGAGTTGATTAGGCCAATTGTATCCAGATCATTTTTTCCCTATGAACAATGGCAGCCGCAGAGCACATTTTCAAGAAATCCAGTCCAAAATATGAAAAAAAGATACTGATTTTTTTTCTTAGAAATAAAATAGATTGGAGTCACCTCCTGAATTTTATTTTCTCTCTCCCTGGGTTTTAACAGCAAGCCTAATGTAGCTGTATTAGAAAAGAAGCATTTTAATCATGAGGGAAGGAGTTTGCCCTCTTAACAAATCAGCATTCTCTTCTCTGCAAAACATGGAGCTTGAATATGCAAATGATCCTCTAGTAGGAATTATCATTAGTCATTCTTTCACAAAGCAATAATTGAAGAACATTGTAGTATATGACAGACAGCATTAAGATTCATCAAGTTTCAATTCTTGAGATCTGTCAGCTTGTCAAAAAGCAGATGTGTGATTTTGTGGACCTGCTGGTGAAACATTGGACTCTTTCTCTTAGTGCACAATAGTCACCGCCTATAATCTGCTTTGAAATGAACAAGATCTGGCATGGTATATCTTCTATCTAATGGGCAATATTACAAACAAGATTAAAAGAAATGGCTATAAAGCTGTTGTCTTTGCAAATTGAATTTGGCAAGATACTACCGCAGGCAACTAATAAGCTTACTAGATATATTATCTGAATTGATCACCAAACTCAGGAATGGCATAGTTTTCTTCACAGGTGTTGGTAAATGCATGGGGGAGTTTGTTATTCAAGTGCTAACAGTTACAAAGAATCTAGGATGGATTCCAGCAAGAGAACATGTAGTTCAATTTTAGATGCAAAGGAAGGAAAAAGAGACAATTATTCAGCATAACTTTTGTTGTTCACTTGGATCTTTGAAATAAAGTTGGGGAATCTGTAAACTTGAAAAGTGTTACAGAGGCGCCTGGGTGGCTTAGTCGGTTAAGCGTCCGACTTTCGCTTAGGTCATGATCTCGCGGTTGTGGGTTCGAGCCCCGCGTCGGGCTCTGTGCTGACTGCCAGCTCAGAGACTGGAGCCTGTTTCAGTCTGTAACTCCCTCTCTCTCTGACCCTCCCCTGCTCACGCTGTCTCTCTCTCTCCTAGAAATAAATAAAAATATTAAAAAAAAAAAAAGTGTTACTATTAGTATGAATATTGATAAGAGTTACTATTTACTGAGTGGCTAGAATACAGCTGCTATTATATTTATTGCTTTCCATTTAATCTTCATAGTGATAAAAAGAGGTAAGCAACACTGTTACTCTCATTTTCTAATGAGTAGTATGAGGGTTTTAAGCATTAACTTACCCAAGATCAAAGCCAGACAAGGGCAGAGTCAGAATTCAATCTATGCCCATCTGACTCTAGAGCCAGCACTTTTTAGTCACTGGGTTAAATATCTCTGAGCCAGAGAAGAACATTTTATTGTTGAGAAATCCTATTTATGAAGCCAACTGAGTCATCTGATTGCTTTGTGCCTATAACCTAGATCTAGGGGAAGCACAGCCCGAGGGAGAGGCACATTTTACTCTTAGGAAGCATATAACTTCCTCTTTCTAGTTTTTGCTCCCTCTGAACAAATAGACTTTTTGTACCTATGGAAGCACTTCAGCTTCTTAAATGAAAGGTTTTAGAAGTGTGGTACTGTGATTTATAATAAGAAATATATATATTTGGTCTTTATCCCCACTCCTGGCATGGAGTTCCTAAAACCCTTGGAATGTTCTAAGTGATAAGAACCATAAAAGTGTCTTACTATTCATCACAAACCCCTTTCAACCACACTTGAGTTTACGTGAATCAGGTGACTTTTGCAAAGCACATCAGAATGCAGGCTGGTTGTGGACAAGCCAACCAGTGGAAAGTTCCACTGGAGGGTTGGAACTTTCAGTTCTAGCCTGCTGACCTCGGGGGAGTGGAGAAAGGCAGGAGATTGAATTAATTGTTATTGGCTAATGATTCGATCAATTATGTCTATGTAATGAAGCCTCATAAAAATCCAAAAAGATGGGGTTTGGAGAGGTCCTAGGTTGGTGAACATGTGGAGGTTTAGGGAGAGTGGCACACCTGCAGAGAGCATGGCCCCTCTCACATACCTTACCCTATACACCTATGTCTTCCATCTGGCTGTACCTGAGTTATATCCTTTTATAATAAATCAGTCAAAAGTACACAGATAACCCAGGTGTGGACGCATGATTAGCATCTGAAGTGCAGGGGTAGGGGGTAGGGAGCAGACTTGTAGGACTGAGCTGTGGGATCTTATGCTATCTCCAGGTAGATGGTGTCAGAACTGAGTTATAGGAAACCCAGCTGGTGTCAGAGAATTGCTTGAAGTGGAGAAAGATATGCACACTTTGGATACCAGATTGTAGGTGTATAGATTAGTGTGACTTTAATTCAAAGATTTCTGTGGAAGGTAATTTTAAATGACTGCCCTCCTTCCCATATTTCCAACTCTTTTCTTTCCATTTGCTGACCTCCAAACATTGTATTTTTCAGTCTTCTTTGAGTTACGTGAAGCCATATGGCCTACCTCCAGCCCATGAGAAGAAAATGCAAGTCTGTTGGGAGTACATTCTGAGAAAGTTTGTGCTCTTCTGATAAATGGGAAAGAGACTGTTGATCTTTGAACCAAGTCTACCCTAGACTTGTTCTACGAGAAAAATTAACTCAATTCCTAAAGTTACTATGAGTTGAGTGGTTTCTTTTGCTCAGTTATGCTCATAACAGCTACAGCTCCCAATGTTTAACCATATTGATTTTTTTATTTAATTAAGTCAATAGTCACATAAAACAAATAACATATCTCCATTTTGAAGATAAGGACAACACTATCTATGGTGACAAAGCTGGTGCAAGAGCTGGAGCTGTAAGCCAGTCTCTCTAATACCTGCCTAGTGCCTTTGAAACTCTCAGTGAAGAAGCTGTGAATACCATGGGGTCTTTCCTGATCTTTGCATTAGAAGTATTGAAGAACTTCAGTACTATTGTGGGTTGATTTAAAATGGAGAAGAGGAAAATTTTTATTAGGAACAGTCCTCAGAAAGATGAAAGGCATCAATTATGGGATAGAGAGAGATAGATTACAAATGTAATGAAGAATTTCTTCAGAGAGAAGCAGAGGAATGGAATAAAATGGATATAAACTTCCATTATGGTAGTGAATAAGCTGAGGGTTTGCACCGAACAGGACAAGAGATTTATCTAAGTGTTTTAGTGAGTTTCCTTTATTCAAATCTAAAGAAAGGTTTGGTTAATGAATAGAGCATGGGTAGAGAAAGAGAGAAAGGAAACAAGAGAGAGACAGAAGAAATAGAAAGAAAGAAAGAAAGAAAGAAAGAAAGAAAGAAAGAAAGAAAGAAAGAAAGAAAGAAAGAAAGAAAGAAAGAAAGAGATGAGAATATGAGCTATTCTAAGCTGGAGTAACCATGTAAATCTCCTCAGCTGAACAAACCAATGCAGTGGTTTGCATAACCCAGATACCTGTCTTCTTTCCCTCCTGTCCAGAAATCTATACTGAGACTTCAAAAAGGATCCTGCTTCAATCTTCCCACTGGCATTTGGAGAAAGTTGAGTGGTATTCTACATTAATGATGGTAGGCAGTCACACTGATAATGTAGTTGAAGGCTTCCCTTGGCAAAAAAGTCAACTCCACATAGCCTGATATTCTGATTGACTCTGGCCCAGGGCATTGACAGTCCTATATGAAAAGCAAATTGTTTGAGGCATAAGTCATTGGCACCCAGCAATATACCAAGTCAGAATGCATCACAGGTATATTAGTCAAAAGATGGAAAGAGAATGAAGAGTTTGGATGTAAATACAGGGATCACAGCTTTGGAGCCTCAGGACCTGATTATCAGGCCTGATTGGAATGCCATAAAAGGAGAGGCTAAAGATATTGAGATGAACTACTTGGGCCAGAGACAGAAAGATGGTTAGAGAAACTTTGCCAATCTACTTATCCTAAATGGATGTGCCCAAATATTTTATAATGGGTGTGATCTCTGGGAGGTCTCATCTATACCGTGATTATAATTATCACCTATAGGTCAATGACTCAAATTTAAATCTCTTGTCTGGTTCTTTCCTTTGGAAATATTCCTTGGTTGTTGACACATAACAACTTCAAATCAGCTGAGCAAAGCAGTGCTCAGCTGGGTCAAGCTAGCTGGCTTTAAGTTGTGTTTAGGTCAACTCCATGCATTTTCATTCTGGGACTTAGGCTGGTGGAGGGGGCCAGTGGCTACCTAAAACATATTCTTCTCACAGAAGATCAAAAATAACAACCAAAAAAAAAAAAAAAATCCACAAGAGGACAAGTCAAACATGAAAGCATATTTAAAGTCTCTGTTTACATCTCATTTGCTACTATTCTATTGATCAAAGAAAGTTATGTGGCCTAAGCCAATATCAAAGGTGGAGAAAATGCTCCTCCCACTGGTGAGAGTCATTGTAAAATTACATGGCTAAGGGTGTGGGTGTAAAATTCTATTTAACAGGTGAGTAAAGAATTGGGAACAAAAATCCAACCTGCCACAGAGCTCTAGCCCCATCTATCCAGCTGCCTACCAGAGATAAATGCATTTGGGTACCACTAAGGCACTTTAAATTCAATGTGGACAAAATTGAACTTATGATCTATGTCCTCCTTACTCCATACATGCACGCACAGCTCATTACTTCTTATGTTTTCTGTGTTGGTGAATGGTACCCCTATCCATCCACCCACCTGCATAAGCTGAAATGCAAAGATCATCCTTGGCATCCCTCTTTCTATCATCTCCCTCAAATAATCAATCACCAAGCCCTATTGATTTATCTCCTAAACATCTCGAGTCTATCCACTTTTCTGTTTCTAATACTATCCTTTGCTGTAGCTACTAATACCTTTTGCCTGAGTTATTGTGGTACATCCTAACTGGTTTCTTCATATCCATTCTCACCTATTTCTATTACTGCTTTGCGTTATAGAGGAAGTGATCATTAAAAATGCATATCATCTTATTCTTTTCCTTAAAGTTTTTCACTTTCTTCCCACTGTCTTCATGATAGCTGTTGAAGGCCTTAACATGCACCATAGAGCCTGCATGTTTCAAACATTCCTGATTCTGCTGTCCTGTTCTCTGACACTTTCTCTCCTCACCCCCGTACTTAGGTACCACCATGCTTACTTTCACTTCTTTATAGCTCTCAGCTCCTCTGACTTGGAGCCTTTGTTCATGCTCTTCTCTTGTGAGTAGGGACCCTCTTGACCATATGCTTTGCCTATTTAACTTTGATTTGGCCTTCATATCTCAGCTTAAATGTCAGTTCCTCAGAAAAGCTTCCCCTGATCATTAATATTACACAAAGTCCTCATTATATACTTTCTAGGTACAAAATTCTTATCTTTCTGGCCCTCATCATAGGTTTTTATTATTATGTGATTGCCCAGGAAGGAAATACATGTTAAAGGAAGATTAATGAAAGGAACTTGTTACAAAGATGCTGTACTTGTGGGAAGCAACTGTTGATGAAAACCACTGCCATCCCTGGGGCTGGAGGGATGGTGGGGAGAAAGAGTATTATCAGAGCCCAGAAACTAGTGATGCCTGGTGGGTGCTGGATTCTTAGGGGAGAAGCCACATAGTGGGAGTTAGAGCCACAGACTGGACTGTCCAAGGAAGACATGGGGAGAGAGGAGAAATATCTCATGGCTTTCTCCTTCCTATAACCCCCCAATCTTGACAGTGTATTCTGTTGGCTGAACTTCTCAGGAATCCAGAAGGCAAAAGAAATGCAGCAGATCAGGGGAAGTGCAGAAAATAGCTCTGATAGCAAACAAACATAGGCTCTTGACTAGCAAGTTATATATTTTTAAAATGAGATTATTTGCATACTACTTGTCTCCTATCTAGACTGAGCTCCTTGAGGAAGGGCTGTGATAATTTTATTGACCATTGATTCCTCAGTGCTTTTCACTCCTCAATTAAAGATTAACACTGGTCCTTAATATTTGTTGAATGAATGAACAAATCATCCAAGAGTGCCTAAGAATGGAGAAGAGCTGGTCTGCCATATTTTGATAGGCATTAGCTTGAGAATGGGCATACTTCCCTCCATCTCTTTCATTACTCCAATCTACTTCCTCTTCCAGAGGTTTATGGTTTCCAATTAAGTCTTACCATCCTAATATGGTGGTTTATTGTTGGGAGAATTGACAAAAGAGAAGAAACTTTGATGCTTTCTTCAAAGGAGGGTCTTTGGTAACTTGCAGAGCCTATTCTCATCACATCAGAATCAATGAAAAACTAGGCAGATGTCAAGCTCCTGTTTTCCAAGGAAAATATTAAATAATGGTGTCCAGTCCCCCTGAATTTGAGCAGAATGTAAAATAAGATAAAAATCAAAGTGCTGACATTCATACTATCTCACAAAATGATTGAAACAGGTTATTTGCAAACATGTGTTTGGCCCTATTTCCAGAACTTATCATGAAAATATTTTAAACTGGTTTGCGGGAACATTGGTATTTTGGGTAAGCTGTCTTGGAAATGGCAACTTCTAGGAGAGGTTACCATAACCATAGCCACGGATAGCAGGTGGTAGCGGCAGAATCTGAAGTAAAGTGAACTACCTTTCCAGGAGTCCTTTCTAAATAATTGTGCCCGTTGTGCAAAATTGTATCAAAATCTCCCTATGTTGGCACTGGCTGTAATGTCAGGCCACAAGACCAGGCCCCCTGAGCCCACAAATGCCCCTTTCATTCTGTGTTCTTTCCCTAGTACCCTTCCTGACCAGTGTGAGAGAGACAGGAATGTTTTGCAAACATTCCAGTTTCTCTCCTACCTTTCCCAGGATCCTCACAGGTAGGAAGGGTTACATGACTGGTTCTGGCTAATGCATTCTGGTTGGGAATGATGTGTGTCATTTCCAGGCCAAGGCATAGACAAGCTGCCACACTGCCTGATTTGGACTCATGTGCAGATGACCAGCTTGGGTCACTGAAACACAGATGGAGAAAAGTTGCTTTAAAGAGTTATATGGACCCACAGTAGACTTTTTGTGAGCAAGAAAGAAACCTCTGTTATATTAAACTACTGAGATTTTGAGATAATTTCTTATCACAACATGGGCTAGCCTATTCTGACCAATAATGTGTGGATATAATAAAAGCAGAAAGCCTTCTAATACCCTACTTTTATATATTGTTTGACCTTTCCTTCTGTCTTTTCTCTTCCCTTTGAGAGTGTGAGGAGTATGTTGAGGTAAAAAATCACTGTCTAAAAACTGAGCTAATTTGTAATTTGGTTGTGACACTCTTTATTCCAAACATATTAATCTAGGTCTAATAATGAAAGAATTCCTAGTGAAAGTAGACAGGAAAAATTCTTTCAAAGCCACTGAATTTTCATTACAGGACAGACACCTCCCAGGGAACATTCTGGGCAGAACCTTTGGGCATCATGTTACCTGGGGAGGGGGTGTTGGAAGGCGGCTTCTTGTACCTCAAATGGTCATCTACCCTTCTTTAAGAACACATATTTGTTAGACTAAGACCTTGTCTCTTATTAGCATTCAGTGCTTAAGGGACATTTTAAGAGACACCCAGGATGCAAAGATAGGAGACTTCTATTGATGCCTAAAGGCATTCACAGGGCAATTCTCTTGTAGTTGTAGCAAGACATTACAACAATGGCCAGCCATGAATGAATTAGGCCAGAGTTAGACTCTCAGAGCCTACAAGTCTGTTTCATCACTCTGTTTTATTTCTCTTATCTACTTATCACCATGTAAAATTATTTCTTTTTATTAGCTTACCTGCTTATTAACTGCTTCCTCCATTAGAACATAGTACCACAGGAGCTCAGGAGTTGTCTGTATTCATCACTGTATCTCCAGAGCCTAAAAGAATGCTTGGCACAGAGTAGATGCTCAATAGTACATTCGTTAAATGAACGAATAAGAGAAGCACCCCGCCCATGAACATGGGTACAGCATCTGGAAACTCAAGGCTGGATGGGAATTCAGTTCTGTCTGGAGCAGCATGAGAACAAGGAGAGTCTGGAGGCATGGCTAACAGGGAAGGTGGAAGAATTGTTCTCAAAGAAACCATGTGGAAGTAGAAAAGGAAAGTCAACTCTCCTGGTTAGCCTTAGGGCCAGTGCTAGAAGTCTGAGACTACTTAAGTGGCTAAGAAATCCCTGGAAACTTCTGGTTAGCATTCTCTAGCAGGTCACCTTTCCTGATCAAGGGCACATAAGACATGTGGATGTAGAGCATAACACAAGGAAAACTCAGTTTTCTTTCTTCCTCTTTCTTTCCTTTTTTTTTTTTTCTAATTTTAGAGAGAGGGAGACAGACGGAGAGAGCATGTGAGTGTGGGAGGGGTCAGAGGGAGAGAGAGAGAGAGAGAGAGAGACAGAATCTCAAGCATGCTCCATGCTCAGCATGGAGCCCGACATGGGGCTGGATCCCATGACCCTGGAATCATGCCCTGAACTGAAATTAAGAGTTGGGTGCTTAACCGACTCAGCCACCCATGTGCTGTGGGAAAGCTCAGTTTTCAAATGTGCCTCCAAAATGGATTTCCATGAGGCTTTGTAATATTTATAAAGACTTCAGAAGCTATATGGTTTTTGGGGTGTTCTTTCCCTAGCACCTGTAGGAATTAATAGATGTGCCATTTTGATGGCACCTGTTGACACATTCTTAGGAAAAGTGAAAGAGAAAGTAAATACAAATGAATTACATTTTTGCAGAACAAAATAATCCCTAAAGTAAATATTAAATCTGTCCTGAGCTGTCACTGCTTAGGCCCCATTTAAGATCCTTGCAGCATGACCTTCCATGGGGTCTTGGGGCGCTGGATTGGCCAGGGACTGCTGCAGCATGGCCTGACGTCACTGTCAGGTGCAGCCCCAGCTGGAGGTACCCTGATTGCAGTCAGAGTTGCTTGGACTTCTGAGGCCGCCACAACCTTCAGGTATGGGGGAGTTCACACAAACCTGGGAGGCAAGCTTTTGGCCAATGACAAATGCAAGTGGAGATGCGATACACTCTTCTCCCTTTCTCCCCCAGACAGAGGGCCTTCCTGAGTCTCATTTACAAGTCTTCACAGAAGAGTGTTCCCTGCGATCCAGCATGTGGCGGCCAGCTTGGTGATCCTTGCCTACCTCACTCCCTTCTCTGCCACCTGGGGATTATATTCTCTGATAAATATTAGCATACACATTTTGCCTCAGGCTCTGCCTTCTGGGAATGCAGGATTAAAACACTGTCTAAATATTTCTTCCCAGGAATTATGATGAGCATCAAAAGGAAAATATGACTTTAAGGTTAAATATTTATTGTGTGCACATATTTTTTTTCACATTTATACCAAGTAATATAAAGACCAAATGCTTTTAGGATCCTATGGAAATTCTGTTAAAATAAAGTCCAGACTCCTGCCAACACAACTGTTCCTATGAAATGTAGGAAGTAGACCATATGAAGAAAGAATTATTTTTTACTAGCAAGCTCTTTGTAATTTCAAGAACTTTTCAGATTACTACTTTTTTATACCTTTGTACTAATACTACTTTTACATAAGGGGAAATGGACAAGAGGAGGTTGAATAGACATGTTCAAAGACAAACAATAAGAAGGTACCCAAATAGGGTATAAATGATCTAAGTTTTCTCCTCTTCAGTCAAGGTTTCTCCCTTTTGGCTTTCCTGCTTGCTTTTTGGGGCTGAAGTCCATTAAGAGGCACACAGAAAGATGCACACAAGAGCCTGGAGGCAAAAAAGCAAGCCCATGAGTTGACATGGGTGGAAAAATCAAATAATTTTTCACTTAGCAATTTCAACGTAAATAAACCTCAAATTTCAAATACGATCCTGCTACCTGGAAGATAAGTGTTCCACTCGAGCCATTTCTGTTCAGGATACTTTGCCCTATGACACAACATTAATAGCTTGGCTTGAAATGTACAGGTGTAACAAAAGTCCAGGTACTTTGTGCCAAATTATTGCATGCAAAATCTGAATACCAAGAGAAAGAAAAACACTGAGTTAGAATATAAAGAGAACGAAGAAGCAGGAAAGACCTCTACAGTTACTTCAAGATCAGGAGTCATGGGCCTATAATTTTATTTTGCCATTTGAAGTGCTGTTCAAAAGATTTCAGGCATATTCCTTGTGGGGGTGTTTGCTTGACATTCACAGAAAAAGGAAAAGAGTGATTTAGGGGTCACCAGTTAGAACAGGCAGGCTGTGCCAGCGGGTACCCCTGGGGAATTTAGTTAGTATCTGAGCCCAGAGTCCTTTTGGCTTCCCTGTATAGAAAGGACAAGTTGGAGACATAGAAGAGTCTTGCTGACTGCTCTCCTGGTGGGAAATGAGAAGTGTCCCAGGAGAGATCTTCGGGCAAGATGAGGGATAGAGGTTCTCCCCAGCAAAGGCAGGTTTCACTAGCTCACGCTAATGTGCATCTCGACATGAATTAGAAAAAAGCACAATCCTTCCCGGGGGCCTCTGTTGCTGTTGCCCTCATGTGATGGCTACTCTGCTGGTCACAGCTCTCCTGTAATGGAGACCAGTGCTGAGATCCCCCGTGGCCTTAGAACTCACAGTGCTCTTGTGGTCCTCCCAGCACACTGAGACACACACCGTGATGGGAGTAGGTTGTCAACTGGAGGAGAACAAAGGCACAACACAGACTGGAACTTAGTAACTCCAACCTGAAGAACGAATCCTAGCTTCCAGAGATTCAGTCTAACTAAAATGTCCTTTGAGTGGGTTCTCATCACTTAGGTCCTGACCTGCAGCCCTCAGGCAGAGACCAGTCAACATGCCCCCTCCCCAGATGTACTTTCCTTGGAATTTTGGCCTCACCATCCTCTTCCCCAATTTCAAAGTACTTCCAATCCAAAGGAGAGAGAGAAAGAGAGAGACAGGACTTCCCTCACCTTGTTCATGCCCTGAGACTCACCTCTTGGAAGGATACTTGATTGTCAGATGACCTAGTCCTGTTAGAGAAGGCGGATCGCCCCCTTCCTCTCAGGATGAGATCTGCCCCACACTTCAGTTAGCTGTGTAGCACACCTGCCGAGACCAGGAATCCCACCCCTGTAGCTCCAGTGTTCTCCAACACCAAGAATAGAAAGCAAGTCTGTGTTCAACTCTTGAAACAGCCTGGTGTTGGTGCTTATTGACTATAAATGTTTTTTTAAATTAATGTTTATTTATTTTTGAGAAAGAGAAGGCAAGCAGAGAAGGGGAAAAGAAAGAGGGAGACACAGAATCTGAAACAGGTTCCAGACTCTGAGCTGTCAGCACAGCCCCACGTGGGGCTTGAACTCACGAACTGTAAGATCATGACCCAAGCTGGAGTCGGACGCTTAAATGACTGAGCTACCCAGACACCCCTCTTTTCTTTTTATTTTTAAACATGAGGCCAGATCCACCAAGTCAGATGTTATATTATCTTTCTGTTTTTTTTAAAAAAAAAAAAAGCTTATTTATTTTGAGAGAGAGAGCACCAGAGAGAAAGTGGGGGAGGGGCAGAGAAAGGGAGGGAAAGATTACTGAGCAGGCTCCTTACTGTCAGTGCAGAGCCCTACTCAGGGTTCAATTGTACATACCATGAGATCATGACCTGTGCCAAAATCAAGAGCCTGACACTTAACCAACAGAGCCACCCAGGTACCCCATAAATAACTGTTTAGGTGAGAATCCTTCTCAAGAAAGCCACATTTTGCAAGCACTGGACAATCTACCTTTTAGTGTGAAGAATGTAACAATTCAGGGATACACTTTGCTAAAACATCCCATTTACACTGCTATGTAGTTTATGCCTTGAGTTCCTGGTGTGCAATGGACACACAGGAGGGCCAGGGGCAACAGGTGTGGCCATGGAAGGTCTGTTTCTTGACAGAACTTGGCTAAGTTTCCCTTGAGGGTGCAATCCATACCCTCATACAGGGTTGTCTCCCTTCTGTGTCCTTTGCAGTGTATAACTATAACTTCTCTTCAAAACCAGACAGCCATGAGGAGTTTTAGTATTTCCTCTTTGTTTTGATGGTCTTTCCCATTGAGGTGAGAAGGCCCCTCTCTTCGTAGATTTTCCTGTTTATGTGCAGCAAAGGTGTAGGTTGATTCATTTGTCTAAGCTAATGGCGAGGGCTTGGATTAAGGCATGTCACTGCATACCCTGCCTTTTGAATGCCCTCTGTGATGAAACTGCTACCATTATTGAACAAGGTGAGGTCAGGGTTCTGTAGGGCCTGGTTACGCAGGTATGGGCAGTTTGTGAATGCTTTCTCGGTCACCTCAGAACGGTCATGATCTGGTTTCTCTTCCTCAGAAGGTAGGAAAGATGTGGGGTTCAACGTCTGCCCTGTTTTAAGAGTGAACCATGGATTCTCGCAGAGGAGCCCCTGGTATTGTGCTAGCCGAGAGTTGGAGAGGCATAAGAGACAGAGGGACCTTGACATTAAGTTCTTGTCCCAGGGTGAGTTTATCTGCCTCCTTAAGGAGCAGAACTGTGGTTGCTACTGCCCTAAGGCATGGTGGCCATCCTGCCACCCCTGGGTTCAACATCTTTAACAGGGACATTACTGGCCGTTGCCATGGGCCAACTGTCTATGTGAGAACCCCCAGGGTGACCAAGAGGTTATAGAGGGGTCTTGCTATTGCTGAGAATCTGGGAATCCAAATTCAGCAGAATCTCTCAGCCCCGAGGAATTCTTGTAGCTTCCTCTTAGTTTGGGGCTGAGATAGGGAGGGGATGACCCTTCTCTCTGGCCCTTGTGCTTTTTCCTTGGGTGACGAGAAAGCCTAAGCATCTGCTGTACTTTTCCTCAGCTTTGAGGCCTGTAAGCAGTCCACCATGAACACAGACCTATTATTACTGTAGATTGTGGCTGGTAAGCCTAACCGGGGGACAATTTCTTCTTTGAACTCCTGATGGGGATGGTGGCTCAGATAAGGGAGGGAGCTGTATTTACCTCCTTATTAGCTGCTATCTTGGCTGCTTTGTCTGCTAGACAATTTCCTCAGCAGGCTTGCTGTTGGCAGATGTGTCTTTTTTTTTTTTTCATGAGACCCCATTCTCAACAGGAGTTGGAGGAGGGCCCTTGTGCCTTCTGCACAATTCTCTTGGGTATTGCTGGCAAGGAGGAGGCCATCCACATGCTGGACAAGGGTGCAGTATGTGGCCTCCCTTGGAAAGCCTGCAAGGTTTCTGGCCAGTGCCTCCCCAAAGAGGGCAGGCGAGATTTTTTTGATGCCTGTGTCTGGTTCGGTCCACTCAAATGCAAACAAGGGTTGGCTCTGGGGGACCAAGTGGAGACAGAAGGCATAAACGAGCTGGCAGAGCCTGGGATCTGACTGAGGAGGGTATACAGGTTTGGACCACTGGGTACAAGGTTTGAACTGGTTGGTACCCAGCTCCTGACTTGACTGGCAAGTGCAGGGTATTCCAGGGTGTTTGGCATTCAACCAGAATGCTTGCTTTTTTGGATGCCTGCCCTTGACTCTTGTGGGAGGTGGTATTGCTGCTGTCTCTGCGGTTGAGCCCCTGGGATTAACTCTACAATGACAGGGGCCTGATTGAGGGCAAGCCCGAGGGGTTGCCCTCGGCCCACACAGTGGGGAAGGCAGTCCTGAATTCAGGTGGGCCACTCGGTTACGCTTGGGCACCGCATAGCCTCCACTTAGATCCAACTGGGGGCTGGTATATTACGTTGGCTCAAAGGTTACTTGGGTCCCCAGCTTTGAGAGTATATCTGGGTCGAGGAGAGGGATAGGGCACTCAATAGCAGGAGAAACTCATGCCTTACCATGCGGCCCCTGAATTCATATAAAAGTCATAATTGGGCCCCCTGCTTTTATTTTGACCGTGGGTTCATGGGGGCCAGGAAGAAATGAGCCTGGTCCCCCTCAATCTAAATCTATTCTTGTTAGGCCTATGAGGTCTTTTTTGCAGGGTTCTTGTGCATAATGGCTGGTTTCTGGGACTTTCCCTGATTTATTCTTTTAATGTCCTTTCTCCTTGCAGTAGGTTCATTGACCCCTTGCTAAGAAGGTACTAGGCCTCCTCCATTTTGGTGGCTGGACCTTCCCCATACTTTTGTCATGGCTCTTTTGTGCCTCAGGGTCAAATGCGGTGGAAGCCTCACATAGCCTCTCATAATAATCCCGGCTGGATTCCCCTTGCTGCTGGGCATATTCATGGGCTTCTTAGCCCCTGCTCGGATCTCCACAGGAGAGCCTCTTGGTACGGTGGCTGTGGACCGGCATCTGGAGAGGGCCTGCACCTGGCCAAGGGCGCAATCTGGGCACTGGTACAGGGGAGAGAGGATCTGCCAAGTCTGGAGGTGTTGAGATCGATGGTGGCAGAGTATCAGGACTTAGGGGCTTCATACGGTAGAGGCAAGATTGGTGCTTCCTCCAGATCACCGGCGAGACTTTGTGGATGTCGGGACTTCTATTGACCTTCCTTGGGCCACTCTGTCGAGGCGACTAAGTCCCTGGCCTGTCCCTGTTTATTGCAGGCAAATCTCACCCAAGGGGGAAGGGTTTGGCAATCTCTAACCAGGAGTCGATATACAGGAACTGACAGGGTAATCTGGGGCTCTGGTGACAACATGCCAGACACGGCAGACAGGTGGGGCAACTAAGGTTCCCTCCGAGGGCCATCCTACACCAAAAGTGGGCCATTCTAACCCACATAGGGACCTTAATTTGCCTGGGGTCATCTTAATTTTATAGTCTCCTGAAAACCCCTTCTTTGCTCAGCCCCGACCCCATAATGTTCCTGTGAGGCGAAGTCGTGAAGACAAGCAGGGGGTAGGGGTGCCCCCTCTAATGAGGAGACCAGTCAGATGCCCATCTGGCCGTGTCCTGAGGGAACTTAGGTGACACTTAGCCGGAGCAGTCTCAACTTTGTGACTTAATGATCAGAAACTATTCTGATGCTGCCATAGACTATATGCCATTCACCACAAAATCACAGATGAGCCCACTCAGACTCCACAGACTTTTGGGGACCTTAAGGGTGCCCACCTGTGCAGCCACAGAACTGAACTCAGCAGGCAAGCCAGGCAGAGTCGCACATTCACACTCACATACGCACGCACCTGAGGTTATTACATTTCCTCCCACAGAATTTCTACCTGTGAGACCAGTGAGGTCTCCGGGGCATGATCAGCTCCCTCTTCCATCATTATGGGTGGGCCGGACAGGACAGGGCAGATTTAGGGCCCAGGCCTTACTGGTTTCCGACGTGGGTTCCGGGTCCTCATTTGCCAAGTCTCCTCACGTCTGGGGGTAACGGCGGTGCAGGCCCAGCCAGGGCCACTAAGCTGGAGACTGCCGAAATTCAGGCAGGGTGCACCTTCTCCTTTGCGATGCCTCCTTGCGTCACCGCCTCGCCGTTTTCCCCTAAACTGCGGCAACAACGGGCCGGCGCGGTTGGGTTTCCTGGTCGGGGAACCAAATGTCAGGGAAAGTGGTTTGGATCACCCGGAGGAAGAACCAAGCGGCAGCCTCGGTGGGCTCAGAGATCGTTCTCCAGAGGTCTGAGCCGCGAGGGTAAGCGGCGGCAACAATTTTATAGTCTGTTACTTCCGGATTCCTCATTAATATGCGGGCGCGACAAGCAGGGTGGGAAGAAGAACCCGGAAGGAGAGTCTTCAGTCAGGGACAGGAATTTTCCCTATCAGTCCTGTCAGCCATCTTATAACAGGTTTTCCCCTATCAATATTTAGGAGGAGTTAAACCACTCACGCATCCACCAAGTGTCCTCATTCATCTGAGACTATTGTCTTTTTTTTTTTTAATTTTTATTTATTTCTAGGAGAGAGAGAGAGACAGCGTGAGCAGGGGAGGGTCAGAGAGAGAGGGAGTCACAGACTCTGAAACAGGCTCCAGGCTCTGAGCTGGCAGTCAGCACAAAGCTGGACGCGGGGCTCGAACCCACGAACCGGGAGATCGTGACCTAAGCGAAAGTCGGACGCTTAACTGATTTAGCGCCCCCCCTTTTTTTTTAATTTATTAATTAATTTATTTTTATTTTTTAAAATTGTTTTTAGAGACTATTCTCACTACTCATATCTACTATTTGCTATCTGCTCAGGACACCCTTCCCTCTTCTGCATCGCCCTGGTCTCCACCACGCTCCCTCCCGACTACTGCAGCTGAGTGATGACTAACTACTAAGCACATGGAGTTTGGGCTTACACTGCCTGGGTTCAGATCTGGTCTGCCACATCTCTGTCTAGACTTGGGCAAATTATTTTACTTCAGGAAGCCTCAGTTTACTAATGTATAAATGAGAGATAATATTAGTATGAGGATTTAATTAGATAATGAAAAAGTATTTGTAACACTTACGATACATCATAAGTATTAGCCTAAAAATTCCATGAAGCCAAAGACCTTTCCTGTCTTGTCACCCACTCCATTCTGGTGCCACCACAACATAATGTATGGTGGCCAAGGAGTGCTCAGTACAATTTCATCTTTGCAAACTTTCAAGAGTATGGCAAATTGTATTATTGTTAAAAAAAATGTTTCTGCCAATCGCTTTGTTTGGAGGGAGGGGTAAAGGTATCAGGATTGGCTGTGTGAGTTGCTTTGGTTAATCAAATGGGAATGGGAATGTCCTGTAACATATCCAGCAGAGGCTATAAGGACTTGCATGCAGTTTTCTCTTTCTTTCTTTCTTTCTTTCTTTCTTTCTTTCTTTCTTTCTTTCTTTCTTTCTTTCTTTCTTTCTTCTTTCTTTCTTTCTTCTTCTTTCTTTCTTTCTTTCTTTCTTTCTTGTTACCATTGATTGTGGGTGTAGGGGGGTGGAGACAGGGAGAATACTTAACATTTACTCTCTTAGCAATTTTCAAGTATATAATACAGTATTGTTAGCTATAGTCAGATCCCCAGAACATATTCATCTTATAACTGAAAATCTGTATCCTTTAACCAACACGCCTCCCTTTCCTCCTCCTAGCTCCTGCCATCCTAGCTCTCATTGCTACGAGTTCCACTTTTTAAGATTCCATATATGAGGGAGATCATACAGGGTTTGTCTTTGTTTGTCTTATTGCACTTGGCATCATGTCCTTCAGGTTTACCCATGGTGCAAATCACATGTGGTTTTCTAACATCTCTCTCCCTTTGTCAAAAGACCTGCAATGTTCCAGGTAGAAAGAAGGTGCACTATTAGTAGATCCTAGAGTAAAGTCAAGTGGAACTGAACTGGTGTTTAACTGTATCAGCCATGGAGAAAGAATAAGCGAGAAATAACCATTCCCTTGTTCTAAACCCCTAAAATTCTGGGATGGCTTGCCACTCTTCTTTATCCAGGTTGATCACTCAGGACATATGCATAAATATGTTGTTCTCAGTCAGCTACAGAATAGAAGCATAATGTCCTTAGCATGACTTACAAGGACCTTTATCAAAATTAGTCCAAAGATCAGCTCCTCAATCTACTTCTCCTTCAGTCTATCTTGAGACACTCTGTTTAATCCACACAGGATTTTTTAACATCTGAACATCACCTTGGAGGCCTGTTTCCACCTCTCTCAGATCCTATCTGTCGTTGGCACCTGACTTAAGGAGACAAAACAAGATCTTCTGACTCCAGTGAGTTTAAGGTAGGATTTAGAGCTGATTATTAAATGGTTTGCAGAATCGCTGGAAGGACTAAGGGAACTAACCAGTGGAATTTCCAAGGAAGAAAGTCAGAGCACAGAACCGGCTGACAAGTCAGCCTCCGTTTCCTCCACAAGCACAAAACTGCCTTTCCCACATGGAGGTGGCCCCTCCAGCTGCCTGCCACTCCACCATGCCTTTTCTGTTACAGCTCGACCCAATTCCATACCTGAATCTCTCATAAATGCATGTGTCTGGCAAAGTTCAAATCACACACACAACCACCAGGTGCAAGGTCATCTGAGAAGTATCTTTTTTTTAAAGCTTATTTATTTATTTTGCGAGAGAAAGAGTGGGGGAGGGGCAGAAAGAGAGGAAGAGAGAGAATCCCAAGTAGGCTCTGCAGTGTCCACAGAGAGCCTGACAAACATGAGATTCGAACTCATGAACCTCGAGAGCATGGCCTGAGCTGAAATCAAGAGTCAGATGCTTAACCGATTGAGCCACCCAGGTACCCTGAGAAATGTTTTTAACCTCTAGGCCTGCAATCCAGGAAGGCATCCTAGAAAGAGACTGGAATAAATGCTGATAATATCATTCCATACTCTCCAATGCATAGTTTATTAATTTCTGTAGTGCTTTACCCTCGTTATGGACTGAATGCTGTGCCCCTCCCCATGCATGTATCAACCACCAACCATTAATGTGATGGTATTCAGAGGTGGAACATTTGAGAGGTGATTAGATTTAGATGAGGGCATGAGGGTGGGGCTCTATGATGGGATTAGTAACAAGAGGAAGAGACCAGAGCACCAGCTGTTTCTCTCCCCCTACCCCTCCCACCTTCCTCCTGTCCCTTCTCCCTCCCCCTTCCCTTCTTCCTCCCTCTCTCCCTCCTCTAAGGATACAATGAGAAAGTAACCATCTGCCAGTCAGGCAGAGAACTCTTACCAAGAACTGAATTGGCTGACACCTTGATCTTGAACTTAACAAACCTCCAGAACTGTCAGAAGTAAATGTCTACTGTTTAAGCGCCCTCCCCCTCTAAGATTGTTATAGTAGCTCAGGCTAAGATGACCCTCATTGAAGAACCTTCATGCATCTTGTTTCCTGAAGACCCCTTGAGAAGTAGAGAATGTGAATCATCATCCCCATCTCTGTGATGAAAAATTCAAGACTCAGGCAAGTCACATGGTGAAACCAAGACCAAAACTCAGGTTTGTTAGATGCTAGTCCAGCGCCCCTCCCAATATGCCCAGGAATCTCAATTTTTCTAAGTCTTAGGCCCCGAAAACTTAAAAATTGAGGGTGACAACTGCAGCTGCTGCTGTTTCTCTGCATAAGGAGCATTATCAGCTGTGGTGCTGGAGGGCTCCCCGAGGAAGAGCCCGCCCTCCAATAGGGTGGGAGAGTCAGCTGCTGGGAAAATAATTAATCCTCAGTCCTCTGATTCCTATTAGGATAGTGTCTCTCTCATTTTTTATCTTTAAATGAAGTGAAGTGGGCGCTATCAGAAAAGTGGTGCTTCCTCCTTGACTTGTTGGGAAGTTGGGGGTGGGAAGCAAAAATATTTTCCACGTTTTGATTTTCACTGGAAATTTTCACCGGAAGAGATAAATCTTTGTGGGCCACTCATAAGCCTAGAAAATCCTATTTGCTGTTATACAAATCTAACCAGAAAAGAGAATTATTGATTTTCTTAGAAAATAATGAAAAGCCATTAATGCATTTATGCCTACGCGCCTTTAGAATTTCAGCGTGAGAATGTTTTTGTAATGTTTTCAGTGGCATTTCCTAGGCCAAAGAAGAAATACGTTTTAAAATTCAGGAGTCTGAAATATTCATTTTGTAGCCTGTACATCTATAAATTATTTTATTTTATTTTATTTTATTTTATTTTATTTTAAATATTTTGTTTATTTCTGAGAGAGAGAGACAGCATGAGCAGGGGAGGGTCAGAGTGAGAGGGAGATACAGAATCTGAAACAGGCTTCAGGCTCTGAGCTGGCAGTCAGCACAGAGCCCGATGAGGGGCTCGAACCCACGAACCATGAGATCATGACCTGAGCCAAAGTCAGACACTTAACCACCTGAGCCACCCAGGCGCCCCTAAATGTAGAAATTATCGAATCCTAGAAAGTTTGAGCCAGACGAAATCTCAGAAATGATCGGCCTAGTGGAATTTAACCAAATTTAAAGCAAGTAAATTCTTAGTTCAAATAAGATTTTGTGGAGAAATCCCAACCAGAGAAGACAAAAACTGTTCTGAAAAAAGTGGGGCTAATGGCCAAGTCTGACTCATGTGGCCACTTCTCACAGTGCTCCCACTCATATGTCTCTAAGGAAACCCAGGCTTCAAACAACCCAGTTTCAAGGGCAAAAGTATGGTCCAGCTTGAGGCCATATACATAGTACCGGCACTGGAACTTGAACCTACCTCTTCTGATTTTTGTTCTTTCCTTGAAAAATCCCTGGGACAACATTTTCTTTAGTAACTTTTGCAGATCTCCCTTTGTCCTTTTTCCAAGCACACACCCACTTCTCACTGAAGCTTGAGGTTCAGCCATTTGTGCTAGTAGATCTGCTAGGATTCTTCTGCTCCTATGGGTCTTGCATTCCAAACCCATCCACTGTGCAAGGTACTCTGGATGCACTGGGGACAATTCTTCCTGACTTAAAGGGGTGGTGTGACAGTGGGTTGTTAAAAGGGGAAACCCAGAGATAAGAGGAATGAAAAGATAAAGATGTGGTCTTCACAACAAATTCTAATTAATCTTGGACAACTCTTGAGACATGATTTTTGTGCTTCTAGGGTCTGGATATTTAAAGGCATAGAGCCAGAAAAAACCATCCTGTCTCTATTCTAGTCCTTTCTGCCTTCTCCACCCAAGCACAGCTCCAAATTCTTCAAGGCAATGGCAGTGGCATTTATTTGCATAAAAATTAAGTTAACTGATAGAATTTTCTCAAACTAAAGTTTATCTCCCAAAGTATTTCTTAACCTTTGGTGTCTACTACTGCTTGTCTGTCACTGAGAGCTAACAGATGGCAAAATTAATGAACATATAGCAAAGGAAGATTTATGCAAAACATAGAAGCAACTGATCTTGCTCAGGTTAGCAGCTTGTTTCTTTGCGACCCAAGGGATCATGGCTTTATGCTACATCCATCCGTACAGTATAGGCTGTCCTATGTTTGGCAAGGATTATTGTTAAAAATTCATATCATAATAAGAATATCAATTTTTGATATTCTGCATCATTGCCCAGAAGCTGGTAATAGTGGTAGTGTCTGAAAAGATAATAGGTGTTTGAATAAGAGGTAAGAGAGTGACTTTTCTTTGCATATGATTTTTTATGTGTAGAAATGTTTACCATGTGTGTCTTTTCAGTTTTCAAATAAATTAAAATTGAGATATATGTGCTTTAAACACTCTGATATTGAGGTCTCACCTCGCAGATTCTGAACATGACCTGGGCAGTGAAGTTTTTTAAAACCTCCCAGGTAAGTAGAACATGCAGCCAAGATCAAGAGCACTGCACTAAGCTATTACCAGAAACTCTTTTACTATCATATACTGGTAATTGTAAATTATTTAAAGCAGGCATTCATAAATTTTTTTTGAGCAAGGAAGGGCTCCTTGGATGTCAACAGTTTTTACAGTCTCTCACACCAGAGTTGACATATTTTTGGTATGTGCTTATTGCTAACAGATCAAATGTCCAAAGTTGCTAAGAATTAATTTAAATAAAATTGACATACATTTGAAAAATAGTAGTAGGTATATAAATATAGGTGAGAAGAAATGCCAGTGGTCTTTGCAGGTAATTCTACATTCTTATATCTTCTTATCTAAGACTTGTGTATCTACGTGTATGAGTCACCTTGCAAAATCCATAGTTCCTTAGAAGTCCATAGTCCATAAAGCAGGAATCATTGGAGTTAAGTATCACTTTTCCTGGACAAGACTATATGGAGACATTTTGACCTCTTGGGTAGGAAAAAGCAAATAGCAAGTGTTTCCACTGTATTGACTTGAGATCTGCTTGTTTTTTCTTATTGCTTTGTTCAAATTTCTACCCAGGTCCCAGTATTCCCTAGAATACAAACTGTGCCCTGCAATTCTATTTACAACCTTTGCTTAAATATGCACCAGACTTTCCTGGGAAGTTTTCGGGGCCCATTTGTTTTGCTTGGAATGACAGTGGACAAAGCACAAGCCCTCTTATCCTCCTCGACCATGATGATGCCCCTGCTAAAACTAGCTTTTCATGAAAATCCCTCTTTGAACCCTTTGTTAACATTGTGAGGTAACTAGTCCTTTACCTATTTGAACCCAGCCTGACTTTTCTCTTTAAAGTTATCCTGGCAGGGGCGCCTGGGTGGCTTAGTCGGTTAAGCGTCCGACTTTCACTTAGGTCATGATCTCGCGGTTCGTGGGTTCGAGCCCCGCGTCAGGCTCTGTGCTGCCAGCTCAGAGCCTGGAGCCTGTTTCAGAGACTGTGACTCCCTCTCTCTCTGACCCTCCCCTGCTCACGCTGTCTCTCACGCTGTGTCTCTCTCCTAGAAATAAAAATAAAATAAAATAAAATAAAATAAAGTTATCCTGGCTCCCTTGTATTGGATGTCAACAGAAAGGCCCTGTGAGGATTTTTAAGGGCTATCAGCTGCTTTTGGGAGCCCAGGGAACCTTTGGACCTCCTCCAGAACGTGGCAGTATGAATGTGAGAGCTTCATTAGAAGCTCATTAAAAGTAGAAAAATTGCCAGTCCTGAATGCTCCATGCTATGTTACTCCCAATTTTGCGGTCATCAATTATATTTACTCTTTTACACTTCCAGCCAACCATCAAGTTTCAGTCAACCCAAATTAATATATGCTAATCTAAGAACTGCTTGATATATTGGATTTTCTTAGATATATTACCATACCATGCTTCTTGGCATGATTTTTACTAAGCCTTACACATTTTCTTGTCAGTTCTGAAAACTATGGATTGTTTTTTCTTCCCTTGTTGCGTATCCTACTCTACCTTAAAGTTAAAAATCATTAAAGAAACAGAAAAGCATTTCACCCCTTGAATGTGCAATATATACATAGTTCCCAAGTTCTACCCATTTTGCAAGTGAGCAAGATTTAAGCCATCAGTCAACCTGCAGTAACTTATTTAATTATATTTTAAAGGCATATGAGGTAATAGTAGTAACTGAAAAGAAACCTAAATAGGCACATCACAGTTAACTAATAGTGCCAAAGGGTTCACCAGAATTTGCTTCTAAGTCCTCAAGAAGAATGGCTTATTCTTTTGTAGATTTTCTGCTTTGGCTGTTCCTCAGTCATTCCTATGATATTGTTTTATAATGAAGTGTTTCCTCTTTCTTTCTTTAGTCTTTTTTATATAATCATAAAAGTAATACATGTTTATTATGGGAGAAAAGATGTGTTTTTAGAACAAGGCTTAAAATCTCCACTGTAATTTACTATCCAGAGATAAGCATTAACATTTGGTTGCATTTCCTTTGCTTTTTTCTGTGTAAATGTGTGTGTGTGTCTGTGTGTGTGTGTTTATACATACATACACACGAATGTATAAACATAATAGGAACATACAGTATGCGTATACATTTTGGTGTTCTGCTTTTTCTCTTAAAATTTGTTATTAGCATTTGTTTCCCAACACCCATGTCTCCTATTCTCACGTTGATTCCCCCAGTTCCCAGTCTCATTTCCTACCAGCCTCCCCACTCTTGTTTTCTCAGTCCTCACCTTGCTACCCTCCCTTAATCTATTCTCAGCGCCATAGCCAAAGGCATTTCTCTCCTGTGTGGTATTAATCATTTTACTCCTTTATTTTAGTATTTTTTAAATGTTTTTTTTACTGAGAGAGAGAAAGAGGGAGAGAGAGAGAGAGCGAAAGCGCAAGCTGGGGAGGGGCAGGGAGAAAAGAGAGAGAATCCCAAGCAGGCTCTGCATTGTCAGCACAGAGCCTGACACAGGGCTCCATCTCACGAAACATGAGACCAAGACCTGAGTCGAAACTAAGAGTTGGACACTTAACTGACTGAGCCACCCAGGTGCCTCTCCCCTATTTTAAAGCCTTTGACATGTTGCTTCTTTGCTCACAGGGTAAACCCAAGTTCCCTTTAGTTGCCTGCATGACCTTCAGCTCCTTGCCCAGGCCTATCTTTCAGTCACAGCTGGTTGCTTTCTCCTTTCATATATTTTGTCTGGTTACAACGTTTCTCAAGGTATGGCCCACAAGCCACATGTTTTAGTCTTACAGAGCAACTTTTAAACAATGCATCTAGGGTCACACACTAGGTGCCTTGAATCAGAAGCTCTAGATGTCACTCTATTTTTAATAAGTTCTCCGAGTAATTTTTGAATACCCTACATCATGGAAACTTCTTTTCTAAGACTGCCCAATAGAAAAAATTAAAATCAATTGTTTAAAGGCATTTCTCATCCATTCTTTACCTCATTTGATCCTCCTTGCATTGCTCTGAAGTTGGTTTTATTATCATTCTACTCATTCCACAGATGAGGAAACATATGGATGAATCAAAGACATTAAGAGATTTGCCCTATCCAGTAAGGTCTGCAGATAACCTTCAAGTCTGTTTTTCCCAACTCCACATTCTGGGAGCTTTCCACTATATATCACCAGCTTCCCACTTTGGCCTGTAAGGAGGGAGACTTTGTTCTATGTACCTTTAGTAAATGTATTCATCCTTCAAGACTGTGGTAGGCATCGTAGGTGTTCTCAGCATAGTCCCAAATGCCATCTTTCCAGTACACATGGGTTGTCAGACTTCTACTGCAAACACCTAAGAGTCTCTGTTTAACATCTTTCTCTTGACCCAAGCAAGAGGCAGACTTAAATGCCAGGGAGTCAGAGCCCTCAGGAGCTAATGGCAGATGGGAGCTACAGCTACACCACTTGGGGTGGGGTGAGGGAATTTTGAGATATGTTGCATAGAGCCCCAGAGACCTTCAAGTTCTTCAAGTGACACACTGCTTCACAAAGCTTCCTGTTATCCCCTCCCTTCCCTCTCCCTCTCACATTCTCATTCTCCCCTGGTATTTTCTGGGGATCCCTACCAAGGAAACTTCTTGAACTAGCATATATCTCAGGGTCTGCTTCAGGAACCCAACTTAAGACAAAGCCCCTGATTAAACATGACTTTTGAATTTCAAGAGACAGAACACAAATCACACAATGACAACAGCATAAACTAATGCACACATAGCTGAGAAGTGCAGATACAGACCGAGCTACTGATACAGTCAGACGCACATGTACAAAGGATGCTAACCTTTCTGTGGCTTTCTTTCTGCCTCTTCACCTCTCTCCTTTCCCTGACATCTCCCTGCTTTGTTTTTCTTCATATGGCTTTATTCTCAGAAAGTATTCTGTGCTGAAACATGTTGTAACCTGAAGCAAAAGGAAAAGTATGCCCCCCTCATTTATCCATATTTTTATATATTTTAATGTCTATGTTTTTTCCAGAAATAGATTTTTATCTTTTGTTATCATTGTTTAGTTTTTATTTCATAATCACAAACTTAACTCTGCAGTCCAGCTAGATTTGGAGGGGAGTTAGGAAAGTATGGAACCCATAGAGCTGCAGTAAGAGCACAGAGGTTACAGAGAAGTTCAAGCAGATAGTGGGGGAGGGGTCCTCTCCTGAGCTACAGAAGGAATGGTCTGCTGGTTAAGATAAAACCCAAGTCAAATTTATTAGATCTGTGCACAGTCAGCAATGGTGATCTTCTTGCTAGTCTTGCCATTCCTGGACCCCAGATGTTCCATGGCTTCTATACTATTCATGCCCTCTTTCACCTTGCAAAAGACCACATGGTTACCATCCAACCACTCAGTCTCAGAAGTGCAGATGAAAAACTGGAAATTGTTTATGTTAGGTCCTGCATTTGCCATGAACAAGATGCCTGGACCCGCGTGCTTCAAGATGAAATTTTGATCATCTAATTTCTCCCTGTAAATGGACTTACCGCCAGTGCCATTATGGCATGTGAAGTCACTACCCTGGCACAGAAATCTTGGAATGATCCTGTGAAAGCAGGAAAAGTTATAACGAAATCCTTTCTCCTCCATGCTCAGAGCATAAGAGTTCTCTGCTAACTTTGTCTGCAAACAGCTTGAAGGATATGTGGCCCAAGGGCTTGGAATCCATGGTGATGTCAAAGAACACGATTGGGTTAACCATGGCTGGGTGGCACTGGTGGCTCTGTGGTGTCTGCAAGGTCCAGAATTAGATTTTTAAAATATTATTGATGAGCCTGCTTCCATTACAGTTAGATTATAATAAGTTATTTTTAGTGTAAATAAAATATTTATATTTAAAATAATATTTTAAATTTTAATACACATACTTTTCAATTTTTTCAATATTTTTTCAACTGCTTTAATATTCTGAGAAATACTAGTCATTAAAAAATAGATAAAAACATAGATATAGGGGGCACATTTTTCCTTTTACCTCAAGCTCCAATAGAGCTCAATATGACATTGTCTTCATTTAAATTTTTGATATTCTGTTTGTCATAGGTTATTTTATTTATTTAGTTTTTGGAGAGTTCAAGCAGGGGAGAGGCAGACAGAGGAGGAGAGAGGATCTTAAGTAGGTTTTGTGCTGACAGGCCAACAATAGTGAGCCTGATGTGGGTCTCAAACTCATGAACTGTGAGATCATGACCTGAGCAGAAGTAGGACGTTCAACCGAGACACCCAGGTGTCCCTGCCATAGATTATTTTAATTAATGTTATTATTTAATCTGTAAATTTAAATATTGTCTATCTCTATTTCTGAGTCTTTTTGGTACATCCTCAAATTTTGCAAACTGGTGTAGCCACTGTGGAAAACAGTGTGCAGATTCCTCAAAAAGTTAAAAATAGAACTACTCTACCATCCAGTAAATTGCACTACTGGGTATTTACCCCCAAAGTACCAAAACACTAATTCAAAGGGATATATGCACACCTATGTTAATAGCAGCATTATTTACAATAGCAAAATTATGGAAAGAGCCTAAGTAATGGGTAGGTGAATGGGTAAAGAAGGTATATAAAAAGGAAGGAAATCTTGCCATTTGTAACAACGTGGATAGAGTTAAGAGAGTATTATGCTAAGTGAAATAAGTCAGTCAGAGAAAGATAAATACCATATGATTTTACTCATATGTGGACTTTAAGAAACAGAACAATGAGCAAAGGAAAAAAAGAGAGCAAGAGAGACAAACCAAGAAATAAACTCTTTTTTAAAAAATTTTAATGTTTATTTATTTATTTTGTGTGTGTGTGTTTGCAGAACCACTTTTATTTTGTAAAATAACAAGAATTTAACAACCAGTAAACACCAGAAAAAAAAGAACGTATAAGAGCCCTTTTCCTCATTTGGCTCAACAACCCTCCCAGACCTTTTTCTTCTTCATGGTGCTATCAATCCAGAAACTTGAGATAAAATTTACAAAGGCACTGGTACCCTGTTTAACTTAAAGATCTAGCAGTGAGTAACTCTAAATAATGTTTATTTATTTTTGAGAGACAGAGAGAGAGAATGCTAGCAGAGGAGTAGCAAAACGACAAAGGGAGACACAGAGTCCAAAGCAGGCTTCAGACTTTGAGCTGTCAGCATGGAGCGTGACACAGGGCTTGAACCCACAAACCATGAGATCATGACCTGAGCTGAAGTCTGAGGCTTAACTGACTGAGCCACCCAGGTGGCACAGGAAATAGATTCCAAAGTACAGAGAGAACCAACTGGTGGTTTCCAGAGGGGAGGGGTATGGGTGATGGGTGAAATAAATGAAGGAGATTATGACTACACTAATCATGATGAGCACTGAGTAATGTATAGAATTGTTGAATCATATATTGTATACCTGAAACTAATAAAACACTGTATGTTAACTATACTGGAATTAAGGTAAAAAGTTTAAAAAAATAAAATAAAATAAAGTAAAATAAAAAATTAAAAGTAGGTGCTCCCTGCTTATGACTGCTTCAACAGAATCAGCTACATCCCTCCAATGGCGTGATCTGTCCAATGGTTGATCCTGTTTTGATCCTAGCTGTTTTGGCCACATGGCGAGCAGCCCAGTCCTCTGCTGACTGGGGCTGTTGTACCCTACCTGTAAGACTCTGGCTCTCAGTCTCCTCCATACTGCACTTCAAACATTTGCAGTTTATTTTATGTCAGTTTAACCTCAACAAAATTGTTTCACACACAACTTCCATCTTCGAATATTATAAAGCAGACGTCTCTCTGCTTTTCAAAGCCTTTGATACATCATACATACTATTATCATCCCAATTTGTCCAGTTAGTATTCTCCTTCTGTTTATAGCAGAATTCAACATAAAGTTAGTGTGTTATTCTTGAACGTGTGGCCCAAGAAGTCTCAGATGGGTGACTAACTCAAAATTAGGGATCATTGTTGTTCCTTACTTAAATCCTAAGAAAAACCAGTCTCCTCCCTATATCCAAATGCTATTGCTGCCCTTTTTTCTCAGAAATAGACTCTCATAATTGGAATGCTTTTTGCTTTTGCTTCCTATTGTTTTAAAATCTCTTTGGGGCACCTGGGTGGCTCAGTCAGTTAAGCGTCCGACTTTGGCTCAGGTTATGATCTCACAATTCGTGAGTTTGAGCTCTGCATCGGGCTCTGTGCTAACAGCTAGCTCAGAGTCTAGAGCCTGTCTCTGCATTCTGTATCTCTCTCTCTCGGACCCTCCCCTGCTCACGCTGTCTCTCTCTGACTCTCAAAAATTAAAAAAAAATTTTTTTTTAATTTTTAAAAATTTTTTTTTAATTTAAAAAATTAAAAAAAATAAATAAAAAAAATTTCTTCATTTCCTGGGGTGACTCAGTCAGTTAAGTATCTGACTTGTTAAGCGTCCCACTTCTGCTCAGGTCATGATCTCAAGGTTTGTGAGTATGAGTACCGAATCAGGCTTTATGCTGATAGCCTCAGGAGCCTACTTCGGATCCTCTGTCTTCCTCTCTCTCTGCCCCGTTCCTATTCACGTGCTCTCTCTCTCTCAAAAAATCAAATTTAGATGGGCATGGAGGAGGACACTTGTGGGGATGAGCACTGAGTGTTATGTGGAAACTAATTTGACAATAAATCATTTGTAAAAAAAAATAAAAAAATAAAAAAATAATAAAATTTAAAAAATAAAAAATAAAATCACTTTATTTCCTTAGTTCTTCCTGAGAGAAGTCTAAAGTAGTGTCCCTCAAGTATTGTCCACAATGTTCACTAATCCACAACAGATATGCACAAGAAGTTGAGAAGAGTATAGAAAGCATTATAACAATTTTGAAGAATAATTGTACATCTATTAAGCCTAATAATTAAAACGAGCTTTATTTCATATATCTTTTTATTATTTTTTGCTATTTTTTTGAAGTTATAAATTATTTTAGTATAGAATATATGACTTCCCATTTGTAAAATAATTGAACTGAATATTGGCAAGAAAAATATTTATAGTTACAAAATGTTGCGGACGAAATGACACAAAGGACAAGACACACACAAAAGACAGACACAGACACAACTCCGGCCGGAGGAACAATTCTATGCACGCCCCTCTTGCGGTTTATTTTATATCCCGGTAACTGGATACAAACTGAAACCTACAAGATGCATTCCTTTACCAATTAAGGGCACGTAGCCAAACACATTTCAAGGACAGGGGGGAGCAAAGGGAGGAAGCGACCACAACGTGTTTACTAAGAGGCCTGCTCACAATTCCAGCCTTCTCCTTACTTCTAAGGAGGGCATGTTCCCTCGTTTGCGAGCGGACCATTCAACGTGGATATTGTGTGCAGGCCTCCTGGCAGAGCATCCTGTTTGCAGATATGCTTTGCCCAGGCAGGGAGCCCCGTGTGCGGGCACATCCCCGTGTCCCTAACCACGCTTTCTTGTGGTCACTGTCAGGCTCCCACACAAAATAAAAAGAGTAACCTTTTTTTAAAATATATTGACCTCTGAACTCTGTATAGGAAAACCTTTTTAAGAATACTATAAGAAGTAGTTTCAGTATAGGGGCGCCTGGGTGACTCAGTTGGTTAAGCATCCAGCTTTGGCTAAGGTCATGATCTCACAGTTCATGAGTTGTAGCCCTGCATCAGATCTATGCTGACAGCTCAGAGCCTGAAGCCTAATAGGGATTCGTTGTCTCCCTCTCTCTACTCCTTCCCTGCTCATGCTCTGCCTCCTTCTCTCTCTAAAATAAATAAACATTTAAAAAAAGAAAGGAATAGGGGCACCTGGGTGGCTCAGTTGGTTAAGTGTCCATCTTTAGCTCAGATCATGATCTCACAGTTTGTGGGTTAGAGCCCCACATCAGGCTCTGTGCTGACAGCTCAGAGCCTGTAGCCTGCTTCGGATTCTGTGTCCCTCTCTCTCTCTGCCCTTACCCTGCTCATGCTCTGTCTCTCTCTGTCTCAAAAATAAATAAAAAACATTAAAAAATTTTTTTAAAAAGGAGTAGTTTCAGTATAATAAAAAAGGTCTAGAGTTTGGCATCAGACTACAAGGTTTAATTTCTGCCTTTCTCACTTGCTAACTGATTTGGGGAAATTACCTATTCTCTGCCTTTTTAACTATTAAATAGTCATAATATAGCCATTATCATCATGAAACCTGCCATATATAGTCTAGAAATCAATGAAAATTGCTTTGAAGAAGGCCTGGCACACAGCAGGTATTCAATAACGATGTTATCTGTTAATAATTTTTTTGAACAATTAGTCACATCAAGAGGTCAATAAAGTACCCAAATCCCTTACATTAAAATGTTTTAATTATTTATGAATATTAATTAGAAAATGACCTTTTCAGAGCCGAGGGCTATATCAAATCAATCTTTGCAACCCTAGGCTCAGTGCAAGTGCTAGTGCCTGGTGGGTAATTGGCACTCAGCAAAGATGCCTGGAGCGCTCCTCTCCAGGGGGTAGGCATCCCTGGCTCCTCTCGCCTTCCAATCTCAACTTTTAGTCTTTGCCTCAGAGCCTCCCTCAGAGACGCCCCTCCCCACTGGTGAACACAGCCCATCATGCCCTGTCACTCTCTGACCTACTAGCTGCTTTCCTTCCTCCCATCTCTTACCACTGTCCCCAATTCTCTTTTTCTCTATTGGCTTTCTTATTTACTATTTTTCTTCTTCCCACTAGAATATAAGGTTCATGGACTCAGGAAATTTATTTGTGTTTTTATTTGCTATTTCATCACATCAGTGCCCAGAACAGTGTTGGGAACATAGAATTTTCTGTTCATTTTTTAAAATTTTATTTAAAGGCCATATCTATTCACAACCACTTGAAAATGAGAAAAACAAAACAAAATGTAAGACGTGAAACTCATCCTTTTACCACAGGTAGTTTGAGGGACACTGATTTAATGGGGCTTATCTACCTTTTCTGCACATACATAAAATAAGCCACAGGAACGTTCAGGGACTTTCCCAAAGGCTAACAAGTGGTTTTATTGGAGGACCAGCATAAACCCAGATCCCTGGATCCAGGCCTTGCGTTCTTCACTCCCTTCCTGCTGAGACTTCCTTGTCTTTAGCAGAATAATACATTGAGCATCTTAGATTGTTCAAGTGTGTGAGTCCTTATACTTGGATTGCAGGTGACCAACAGCATGCCCTTTCTCTGAAAGTTTTCCTTAAAACTGCAACAGATGATACATCAGAAAGTTGAGCTGAAACAAATCCCTGACTGGCGAGCAAGGCCAGGAGTTCTATTAGAACTGGATTTGCCTTGCTAAGTAAACATGCTTATTTGGTTTTAATATATTAGGCTTTGTGATTCAGAGCTAGATTAAACTGTCAATCATCCACCCCATATTTCATATTGTTTCCTCTGGGCAGGGGCATGTGTGATGTTACACATGTCTCGCCAATAAAACAGCCCTCTGGATTGAAATCTGTTCAGGACTTATAGCAAGATGTCAAATTAATTGTACCGAAATAATGAGTTAGCACCAAATGCTAATTAAATATTGATGAAAGTCATACTTTCAATTATCTTCATTATGGCCCCATGTTTTATGTAGGCATTAAATGCTTGCAGTACGGCTACGTCTGGTAATTAGCTCTGCTCTATTAAAAAAAAAAGCCAGAGTTATTGCCCTCCATATTAAAAGCACTTAGAAACCACTTGGAAAATGGAAACTCTGAAAAGAGGCAGTTATTTTTTTCTGAAAATGTTTGAAATTCTATGAATTCGTACTTCCTGTTTGTAGTTATAGATAATCCCCCCCCTCCCCCCCAGGGCAGATTAGAAATCAGAATGCCCCTCTAAGTCACTACTGAGCTCTGCTAAATCATGGCTTTTTCCACTCTGGTTAACTTCTGGCAGTCTTTTCTTTTAAACACTTACCCTACCTTTTACTCTTTCCCAGACTGTAGGCGCAATGGTTGCCTCTGGCAAATATGACAGTTGCTAACATTTGTTGAGTTGTGATTCAGATGGTTCTCAGAGAGCACAGTCATTGTGCTGCCAGCATTCGAATCACCCAGATTACTATTTAACACGGATTACTATTTAACACGTAAACTCCCCTGCCCCGCACAGGTGACCCAACAAAGAAGGAGGAGGCCAAGAAGGTGGACGATACAGTTTGACAACTGATAGATGACAGCATTTCTCTTCCTGACTGTATAGTAGAATAGATCTAGGGTCTTTATGTTTTTAAACTTTTTTTTTTAATGTTTTTATTTATTTCTGAGAGAGAGAGAGAGACAGTGTGAACAGGGGAGGGTCAGAGAGAGAGGTATACACAGAATCCGAAACAGCCTCTAGGCTCTGAGCTAGCTGTCAGCACAGATCCCAACGCGGGGCTGGAACCCACGAACCATGAGATCGTGACCTGAGTCAAACTCAGATGCTTTGCCGAATGAGCCACCCAGGTGCCCCTAGGGTCTTTTAAAACATAGTGACTTACCTGATCTTAGGTAGGGCCACAGCACATATGTGTATGTGTGAACATATGAGCATTAAAGACAGTATAATGGGTCCTTAAACAGTGTATATACTCCGCCATCTTTTCTGCTTGGAAGGCTTTTTCCACTTCTGTGCTTGAAAATTTCTTTCTCCATTCATTGTTAGTGATGCACTTTTTTTTTTTTTTTGAATGTGAACTTACTTTTCATTGTGCTGGCTGGTCATTTTTCTGTTTTCAGATCCTTTCCTCTCAATATAATACATGTTCACGGGGAGAATCACGTGCCACCGAGACACCTTGTCACAAAGCCGTGGCAGCAGTACAGACTTGGAGTCTGGTAGCCTTGGGCACATGTGGTGAAGCCTGACTCCACCATTTGTTATTTACTGGGATTTTACATAAGTTATTTAACTTCTCCGACACTCAGTTTCCTCATCTGTGAAGGGGAGATAAAATCCACTTCCAAGATTGACATGAACACCAAATAAAATAGTGTACAAGCATGTTAGGTATGTGATTAATCTCCAGCAAAGGTGTAATGCAAGGAGACTGTTATCTGAGTTATTTGTAACATGTAGAAGGGCCTGCAAGAGATTCATAGCAAATGCTATGTAAATGTCATTTAAACAAATTAATTGGATTCTATAGCTGTTCTATATTCACTCACTGAGTCGAGGTAGAAATAGAAAAAAAAAAGAGAATTAGACAGAGCTGGTCCTGTCGATGAAGGCTTCTGCATCTGTCATTGACAGCAGCATTCTGTCCTGTAGAACATGGCTTTTGTCACTCTCCAGCTCACAGTCCTCCAGTGGCTTCTGATTGAATGCCAAAGTGCTCACCTTGTATGAATGAACCCTGGCCATTTGTTTAGCATCAACTCCTACTGGGCCCCCCTTACTTACTGGCTTCCAGCCACACAGCTCTTCATGCTTCTTCTAGAACAAGCCAAGCAAAGGCCCCTCAGGGTCTTTATGATTTTGTGTCCCTTCTGGCTGGGTCCCTCTTCTGCTTCATTGCATTTATGGCTGGCTTCCTCATTTCACTCAGGTCTGTGCTTAACTTTCACCTTCCCAGAGAGACTTCTTGGTTACTCTACATAAAGCAGCACCCATCTCTTTTCTTTGCTCTATTCATCTTCCTAGAGTTTAGCTAGAGTACTTACTGTCTGCTTATTTTGTCATCTTTGTATCCTTCTAGAAAGTAAACCCCATAACAACAGGAACTTCATGGGTCCACTCACGTATCTAGACGACTGCTTGACAGGTATGGAATGAGTTAATGACCAAAGGGTGGTGGTAAGAAGGGAAAAGTAAGTAACATTGCTGAGCACTTACTCTGCTGGGCCACGCTCTAGGCTATATAATCACTCTTTAGTATAATGTCCTTACCATTGCATGCATCTGCTCAAGACTCACAGGCAATAAATTGTTGCCAGTGCAAAGTCAAAATGTTTAAAATCACAGTTATGCTCTTTCCCCTCAGCCTGCCCTGGTCCCAGTGCAGATAACACTGCTCACTGAAGGCAGCAGCATCTTCCCAGTTGCTCAAATTAGAAAGCCAAGAGTTGGGGCACCTGGGTGGCTCAGTCATTTAAGCATCTGACTCTTGATTTTGGCTCAAGTCATGATCTCATGGTCCTGGGATTGAGCCCCAAGATGGGCACAACATGGATCTTGGAGCCTGCTTGGGTTCTCTCTGCCCCTCCCCTGCTTGTTTTCTCTCTCTCTCAAAATAAATAAATAAACTTGAAGAAAAAAAAATAAGAAAGAAAGCGAAGAGTCTTCCTGGAGGCACTCTCCTCCATCACTACCCACGTCAATCCATCATGGGTCTAGTGACTTTGTGTCCTAAATATCTCTCAAGTCGACCTGCTTCTCTCCATCTTTATTAACACTCTAGTCCAAGGAGTCGTTAGTTGTTACTTGGATCTTGTAGTACTTACTACCTGGTTGACTCTCTTTTCCACACTTGCTCTCTAACAGCCCATCTTCTTCAGAGACCTGAGCAATCATTACAAAATGCAAAACTTATTGTGCCCTGCTATTCTTCCCTTGCTAAAATATTTCAATAATTTCCCATTGTCCTTAGCTTACTGAGGTCCTAAATATGACCTACTGTGGTACCATTTTATCCTTGCCTCCTTTCCATTGGTATCCACCTTGCTTACTGTGTACTGGCCACTCTGACCTCTGGCCATGTTTCTGAATAATCCAGGCATCTTTCTGGCTCTAGCTGCACATTCGCATTGCCCTTCTGCCTCGGTGGCCCAGTTTTGGTTAGTTAATCTCTTATCCTTTTGGTTTCAGCTTCAATTATATTTCAGAAATATTTCCTAATCCCATCCCACAGTTTAGGGACTGATATGACCCATCAGCAAACCAGTGGCTTCTTCAACAGGGAGTTTACGACAGTTGTAACCAAGAGATTGTGAACTTATGCCTATCTTTCCTACTAGATTATAAACTTCCAGAGGTAGCATTCTATGACATTTATTTTGTGGATGTTTTTTCATCACTTAGTCTAGAGTTGTGCATAGAAAGCACTCCATAAATGTTGAATTAATGAATATGACCTCACTTTGAATTGTGGACTTGATGAGGTTAGAGCTTGACTTTGAACCCAAGGTTGTCCAACTCTTAACTACACTCAGGTTCTTTCTGAAGGCACTGCTCAGGTCCAAAGCCAGCTGAGAGACCAAAGAGAAGTGGAGGACTAGAAGTTCTGAGAACCTGGGAGTTCAGCCTGGAAGGAAGAGCTGGGAAGCATCTACGGTGGGGCTCTCTCAGCCCAGGTGCTCAAAGGTCACTGTATTCTTCCTTCCCATCAGACTCCAAGACTGGTTTAGAGTTTACCTTTGTTTTTTCGCTCCTCTCAACTTAAAAAAAAAAATCCATGACAATATCACCTTTCAGGAGGCATACTGCCTCATTTGGAGCTGTTAAGATAAGGGAAGCGAAAGCTTAATTGATGGAGAGTGACGAGGTGGGTACTGCTGTGTATCTGAAAATGAGGTGTGAGTGGAAATTGGGTTTGTGGTGACAGTAACAGCTGAAAGAGGGCCACGCTGCTAAAGAGCAGCTAAAATTCACTCACTCATTCACTCACTCACTCACTCACTCACTCATTAACTCATTCATTCAGGTGGTGACAGAGCTCCTTTTATGTAAGAAGCACTGATTTAGTATGAAGTATACAACAATGGAAAAAAAAGAAAAAAAACAGCTGGCACTATCCTCTTGGATCTTATATTTTGGTGTGAAAGAGACAGTAAACAAATAAAAATTAAACATATAACAATATTAAGTGATGAGAACCACTTTGAAAAAAATTAGTGTATATAAGGGGATAATAGATAAGAAAATGGGGATAGGTTAGTTTAAATGAGTAGTCAGAGAAGGCTTCTTTGAGGAGGTGACATTTGGGCAAAGATCTAATGAAATAGGCCACATGAATACAGAAGGAAGATTTCAAATAGGAAGCAAGTGACATACAAAGAAATTTGGTTCATGCTTTGGTTGTGAGAGGCTAAATTTTTTAAAAAGTGTATTTATTTTGAGAGAGTGAGGGAGGGGCAGAGAGAGTAGGAAAGAGAGAATTCAAGCAGGCTCCGCACTGTCAGTGCAGAGCCCAGTATGGGGCTTGAACTTGTGAACTGTGAGATCATGACATGTACCAAAATCAAGTTTGATGCTTAACCCATGGAGCCACCCAGTGCCCCTGGGAGGCTAAATGTTTAACAAATGTTAGAGGAGGTCATTAGGAAGATGTGACCACTGGATGACCCATGAACTGGACCCCAACAGTCAGAGGTGCTTCTCACTTCCTTCCCTATCATTGGAATGTACATTCCACTTCCTTTTCTTGTCTTGGAAACTGTACTAAGGACACACTCTTGAGACAGCGGTGTGCTGCTGAGACCATCTAGATGGTACACATGGCTGGTCCCAGTTAAGGCTGCCATGTAGTTCCTAAGATTTGACAAGTGGGTGCAGGGATCTACTTGTCATGTGGGCACCCAAAACAAACCTCATAAATAAGTTCCCTTGCTTATTAAACCTGCCACTTATTGTGGCATCTGGGTGGTTCAGTTGGTGAAGCATCTGACTTCGGCTCAGGTCATGACCTCACGGTTCATGGGTTCGAGCCCCGTGTCAGGCTCTGTGCTAACTGCCAGCTCAGACCCTGGAGTCTGTTTTGGATTCTGTATCTCCCTCTCTCTCTCCAACCCTCCCCTGCTCATGCTGTCTCTCTTCCTCTCTCAGGAAAAAATAAAAAAATCATTAAGAAAAAATTAAAAAAACAAAAAACCTGCTGCCTATCAATCTGTAGTGGCTGCCTTTCTCTGGCCTCTCTCTGCCCTAGTCATGGGCTGATTTTAGATTACACCAGGAAAATTCCTAAAAAGACTAGAAACCAATACCAATATCGCCCATGCCCACCATGGAAACTCAAGTGGTGTAACACAAAGAATGCTTATTTCTTGCTCATAGCAGAGGCTAGTGTGGGTTTAGTGGATGTGCTTCCCTGTATAGTTTCAGGGATTTAGGACCCTTCCCCTGGTGGCCCTACCACTCTCTAGCATCCTGAGTCCTCTCTATCCCATTGGCAGATGAGGAAACAGATCATGTGGGAGGTTTTTACCGGCCAGTTCTGGAAAATGGCAGGTACCTGTCCTTTCTTATTTCACCAGCAAGAACCCATCACATGCCACTCCTATCGATATAGGAGGCTGGGAAATGCAACCTAGCTGTGTGTTCGGGAAGAAGATGGTTCAGGTTTGGGAGACACCTAGCTCATCTCTTTACAGAATACATAAAGAACACAAAGGAGCCAGAGTGACTGTTGCAGAGGGAAGATGAAATTTGAGAGGGGAGCAAGTGCTAGGGGCAGGTAAAGCCTTTAGGTCACACATTTGTACTATTTTCCTGAGTATATTGGCATACTACTGGAAGAATTTGAACAAGGAAGTGATATACTTGTTCTTTTTTTAATATATATATTTTTTTTATTTGTTTATAGGAGAGAGAGAGAGAGACAGCGTGAGCAGGGGAGGGTCAGAGAGAGAGGGAGTCACAGACTGAAACAGGCTTCAGGCTCTGAACCGGCAGTCAGCACAGAGCCCGACGCGGGGCTCGAACCCACGAACCGCGAGATCATGACCTAAGTGAAAGTCGGACGCTTAACCGACTAAGCCACCCAGGCGCCCCAAGAAGTGATATACTTGGATTTCAGTTTTCAAAAAGCACTTGGAAGCTCCTGAGAGACTACAATGTAGGGGACAAAATAGGCAAGGATAATAATTCATGGGAGAGGTGATGATAGCTGGGGCTAAGTAAGCCACGGCTGTGGTGAAGAGCTGAACAGAAGTCTCACTGAACGAACATAGTTTGGAAGGAAAAGCAAATAAGAGTTACTGGTAAATTGAATGTCGAGCCTGAAAGAAAAAAGAATCAGTGAAGTTTGCTAAGTTTTTTGTGTAAGAAACTAGGTAGATGATTTTGCCCTTTACTGAGATGGCGGAGACTGGCAAAGGAGGAGGGGACAGAAATGGAGACTTCTTTTACAGATATTATATTTGTAATGCCTATTGAACAGCCAAGTGAAGATATCAAATGGGCAATTGCATATAGTAAATCTCACGGTGGGAGGAATGGAGGGATTGGAGCTAGAGATATCAGGATTATCAGGCTGGGGTTATCAGGATATTGGCATATGAAACCAAGAGATTATAGGAAGTCACTAATGTCAGTAAAAAAGAGATGAATTTTGAGGCCATGCTCAGGAGCATTTCAAGATCTAAAGCTCAAATCATAGACTCATGGACTCAGAAATAACAAAGCCCTAAGAAGTTACCAGGTCAAACCTCTCATTTTTTTCAGGGAGGAAACTAAGCTCAAATGATTCCTTTGCTTAACTAAGATCACATCATTTGTGTTGGCAGAATTTGGTTACAATCCAGATATTAGGGCTACTTGCCCACTGCTTTTTTGTCCATCTGATAATCAAAATAATAATTCCTGTGGTGAAGGGTAAGAGAGGGGAATCAGAGGAACCTGGATGGCTCAATTGTTTGAGCAGCTGACTTCTTGATTTTGGCTCTGGTCATCACCCCAGGGTCATGGGATCGAGCCCTATGTGGGACTCCATGCTGAGCATGGACCCTGCTTAAGATTCTCTCTCTCTCTCTCTCTCTCTCTCTGCCTTGGCTTGTGTGTGCTCTCTCTACAGAAAATATAGTAAACAAATAAAAATAAAAAAGGGGCAATCAGTGAGATAGAAAAGGAAGGAAATAAACTGGAGAATATGTTTACCCCCCTTTCTATCCCACTTTTCATCCTTTTAATCTCTGCAGAACACATTCTATATAAAGGATAAGGTATTAAGTCACTTTCATATTATTTCAACTTTGGAGAGACTGGGAGAGGACTGAACAGTAACCAATTCTGAGATGTATTTCAGATGAAAGGGGGAAAAGCGCTGTTGGAAGGGGAATAAAAGGAAAAACTGCATTCATTGTTTTTATATCAAAAGCAGAAGTTAATCGGTTTTGTCTCTTTTTTCTGAGAGCCCTGGATTTGGGCTGTGGTTGGAGATTTGGGCTGAGGAAAGGTAAGGAGGCCAGACACATGATGGAAGTGATGGGGGACCAAATGAGAAGCATAGTCTCAGGAGGCAGATCCCATTTACCCAAACTGGGAAGAAGTCAAATATGGAGACTGAAAAATAATTATAGATGGTGTAAACATAGATGGTACTGAGAAGAAACTATCCAGATTGATAAATAAAGTACATATAGTGAACAGAAAGAAACAGATGAACATAGAGGAAAAGAAGAAAAGATAAAAAGAGAGATACAAACCATAAGAGACTCTTAGATGCAGAGAACAAACTGAAGGTTGCTGGAGGAGTACTGGATTGGGAAACGGGCTAAAGGGGTGATGGGCATTAGGGAGGGCACTTGTTGGGATGAGCACTGAGTGTTATATGTAAGTAATGAATCAAAGGATTCAACTCCTGAAACAAATAATACCCTGTACGTTAACTAACTTGAATTTAAGTAATTAAACAAACAAACAAACAAACAAATGTTGAATCATGTAATGTCAAATGATGATTTTCTGACTCCACCATACATTCTAGATTTACTAATTGGCCATGTATTGTAAGATGAAACTTTCCCTTCTCTTACCTTTGTTTATTCATTTATATCAGCATGTACTCATGGCTTCCTATTTTATTCAAGGAGTTGCAATATGTTATAATTATTCTTTTATTTTCATAATTATGTTGTCCTGGGCTATACCAAGGAGGCCCCTTTAAACTGATTTATGTGGCCTTTTGAATTCTCCATCATTCTGGAGTGTTTTATTACTTCCTGGCACAAAAAGTTTTAGTCTTATTATGTCATTTTCTTGCCCTAGTCCTAGAGAGAATTATTTCTCTTTTTCTGTTTCCTTTTCTTTCCTTCTCTGCCTCTCTCTCTCTCTCTTTCTCTCTCTCTCTTTCCCTTTCCTCCCTCCCTCCCTCTCTCTCTTTCTTTCTTCCTTCCTTCCTTCCTTCCTTCTTTCCCTTCCTTCCTTCCTTCCTTCCTTCTTCCTTCTTCCCTTCTTTCTTCCTTTCTTCCTTTCCTTCTTTCTTTCTTTCTTTCCTTCCTTCTTTCTTTCTTCCCTTCTTTCTTCCTTTCTTCCTTTCCTTCTTTCTTTCTTCCTTTCCTTCCTTTCTTTCTTCTCTTCCTTCCTTCCTTCCTTCCCTTCCTTCCTTCTTTTCTTTCTTTCTTTCCTTCCTTCTTTCTTTCTTTCTTTCTTTCTCTTTCTTTTCTTTCTTTCTTTCTCTTTCTTTCTTTCTTCCTTCCTTCCTTCCTTCCTTCCTTCCTTCCTTCCTTCCTTTCTTTTTTTTTTTTTAATGTTTTTATTTATTTCTAGGAGAGAGAGAGAGAGACACCATGAGCAGGGGAGGGTGAGAGAGAGGGAGTCACAGACTGAAACAGGCTCCAGGCTCTGAGTTGGCTGTTAGCACAGAGCCCGACGCGGGGCTCGAACCCACGAACCGCGAGATCATGACCTGAGCGAAAGTCGGACGCTTAACCGACTAAGCCACCCGGGCGCCCCATCTTTCTTTCTTTCTTTCTTTCTTTCTTTCTTTCTTTCTTTCTTTCTTTCTTTCTTTCTTTCTTTCTTTCTTTCTTTCTTTCTTTCGTCCTTTCTTTCTTTTGTCCTTCCTTCCTTCCTTCCTTTCTTTCTTTCTTTCTCTCTCTCTTTCTTTTCTTTCTTTCTTTCTTTCTGAGAGAAATTCTCAGGTAGGCTCCACACCCAGCACAGAGCCCTATGCAGGGCTCAATCTCATGACCTTGTGATCATGACCTAAGCTGAAATCAAAAGTCAGACGTTCAACCAGCTGAGTCACCCAGGCACTCTGAGAGGCATTATTTCAAGAAGCCCTGGCTCCTTTCAATGGAGAATGATATTAGGGAATCAAGATCTAACCTTCAGAGTGTTCTTGCTGCTAGAGCTTCTCATAGGACAGCATGAGGAAATCTGAGTGTGCAACCATACATATTCACCTTCATCTCTATCTGCTTGTGTGTCTTTCTGTGTATCTATCATCTATCACAAACCAGTTCAGTCTAGCACTATAACGTGTACTAGCATTTCCCTTTCCTTAATTATAACTCTCTTATCTGGTAATAAAATGCCCAGTTTGCATTATTCTCAATGTATTTATTTATATGCTCCATCTCTTGATTACACCAGCTAAAAATTTCACCCTGGACACATTGGTCCCACTGAGACACTCACTAAAAGCTTGGACCCAAAGAAGGGGGAAAAGAAAGTCCCCTGTGTATTCCAGGAAAGGAGTCATTGAAGGAGGTTCTCAGATATCTAATCTGCTATAGTTGGCAGAAAGCATTTTCCCTACTCACCCTCTGCTTTCTCCTCTATTGTCCACATTCATCACCTAAAGAGCCACTTGCCAAGACCTCGGTGTTACAACTGCCACAGGGTGAATAAGAACATGGCTGTCAGGAGCCAGTGTTGCTCAGTGAGCACCCTGCAGCCATGGAGCACAGAACGCACCCTCACTTCTCTGCCTCTGTCTACCACTCTGCCCCAAGGCCACTTAGCTTGAGCTCAGCAGTACAGGGTTCCATCAGCTTCGGGCTCTCACCAATGCCCTGATGACTTTTCCATACTTTCATTAAATAACAGACACATGAACAAAAACAGATTTGTATGGTCTTGCCTTTACCTTTTGTTGTAGACTTAAGTGTGGCTTATTGGCTGAATGGGGAGTGAAGTCCTTCTGCTCCTGCTTTTCTAACTTCCCTCTCACACTTCCCATCCACTTCCTACTCTCATAACATTCAAATTCTCCTGTCTTCTCTGAATAACAAAATATGCACCAAGTATACTGATGGATGTGAATAGGTCCTGGAAGAAAGAGATTGGAGTGACATCTGGTCTACAGCTCGGCTGATCCCCAGCCAGATCCCCATTCTCCTTGATCTTATGATCTCTTGTACTCTTAATACTCAAAGGATAGGTTAACAACATCCCTTAAAGAATGGGCTGGGCAGCTTCTTATAACTGGCTAAGCCCCATGGAATTCTCAAAAGAAATGCTCTTCTCCAGAGTTGGCCAGCCATAGGTAACTCACACTAGAGCCAAGCTGAATGGAACAACAAATCCCATGTGGGGATTGATGGATCATTTTTGGATCATAATATGATGGTGGTCAGCTTCCCTATCTTTTTCATTTAAAACATAACTCTATGTATGTCCTGTATTTCAGAGAGTACTAAATAGCAGTTACAGAGTTGAATATTAATAGTACTACTTTTAATGAATAGTTCTTTTTTTTTCAAATAACTCACCGTATAGTTTAAGAGACAAACAAATGAGCAGAAGATTGCAATGCACTATATGTGGTGAGGTGCCAGGAGTATGATAGAAATGTAGACCACATAAATAGGAGCTGGCAGAGATGGGTGAGGAAATACTTTCAAGACCAGGTCATGAGCATTAGGTGAACAGTAGAGTCAGCCAGACTGAGTATACAATAGAAATAAACTCATTGAGGTGACAGAGAACTTGACACCTGGGGAGTGTGTGTTAATTAGTAAGAATATCAAGAAATAGCAAAGTCACAATAATGGTATATTGTACAGCACAAATTGGTACAGTCTTCCTGAAGGACCATTCATGTTTCAACAGTTTTGGTCTGTGATTCATCAATTCTACCATTATGAATGTATACTAGGGAAATGATCAGAGAGAAAAATATGCACAAAAATATTTATCTCATTATTATTTTAATAGCTATTTATAACATATAAAGTACATATAGTGAAGAGAAATGTTGGAGTATTTCTTTCTGTTTCTTCCCACTCCAGGCTAAGACTGGTATGTCTTCATCTCTTTCAGGCTCCAGCTCTTGTTTAACATCTCTTCTTCTATAATAGTTCCAACTCACTGAGTTTTTGTAACACTTTCCTTTCCTTCCCCAGCAGGTTTAGGAATAATGAGGATTTCCCACTGATGCCTTTCCTGGGTGCCTTAATATCCCTTGGTCATTCCTCTACCATTGCAGTATGTCTAGAAATAGTCCTTTTATTAAATTTTCTTCAAAATAACTTTTCAGGGTGTCCTCTGTTTCCTGCTGGAATACTGACTGATAGATAAATCCCCTAAACTTTTAAAGAACCATTTTTGAAAGGAGGGCTACTAATAATTCTACAAGTATAGATCTGAATGGATGGACCCAAAAGGTAGTTTCTCTGATTCTTAATTGACTATAACACATATTAATGAGCATACCAGGGGTCAGGAACTTTGCTAAGTGGTAGGGAAGAACAATGAACAAGAATAATGAAGAAGATCCATGGTCTGAGCAGGCTGACAGTCTAGTCAGAAGGACAATACTTCGCTTATAAAAAATATACGTTATTAATTATTGCATCCACATTGTACCTTACTCAGATAGCATGTAACTAAGCTTGCATCTCAAGACAACATCTATTAACAAGCATGTAATCTCTAGACGCAGCTATTCTGCCAAAAACTATATTTATTACTATCGCATAAGAAAATCAAGTAAAAATAATATTTGATGATTGTAGTTTAACGGACCTGTCCTTGGCCTAAGGTGCTAATATTCAGCGTGGGATCTTCTATGCTGATACTCAGACAGGACCTATGCCTGAGTCAATTGGGAAAGTTTGTGGATGAAAGAGTTACACATTTTCAGTTGGGCAGCACCAGGATGTGTTTTGAAATGTTTTCTCCGTTACTTATTACACACTCATATTACTTGTGACTGAGTTAGTTGTATTTTGCCTGTTTTCTCCCCACCTCTTACTACGGTGAACCGAAAGATGACCGTTCTTTTATTTTCAGCTGATGGGATTTTATTATATTGAGTTATAAAGGACATGAAGAAAAAACTTCTTGATTTTTACCAGAAAGAAAGGCTATAGTTTATTTCTTAACTAAAGTTGTTATTTTTGGTAAATGTCATCTATGAATAAAAATGCTTTATTATGATATACTGAAATATAATAGGGTTAAACTGGAACCTTGAAGCCAAAATACATGGAATTTGGGAGCCAAAGCAAATGGAACTATGCATGTTAAGCACGGGGGATATAGAAAAGACTTGGGGGTTTATGTTGATAGTAAACTTGACATGAGTCAATATGCATGATTACTAAGAATATTGTGACATTATTAAGTGACATTAATGAAGAAGAACATTTAAGACTAGGGAGGTAGTTCTCTTGCTGGACTCATAGAGTAACTTTTTATAGGGTAACTTTTAAAGGAGAAGCACAGGAGTTCAGTTGGTTAAGCATCTTTGGCTCAGGCCATCATCTCACGGTTAATGAGCTCGAGCCCTGTGTTGGGGTCTGTGCTGAGCCTGGCTCAGCGCCTGGAGCCTGCTTTGGATTCTGTCTTCCTCTCTCCCCACTCACAATGTCTCTGTCTCTCAAGAAAGGAATAAATGTTACAAAAAAAGAAAGGTTAAAAAAGAAAAAAGGAGAAGCACAGAGGAGAGGCATGGGAATGGGTTAAAGGGCCTAAAAGCATGTAACGTGGAGAATATGTGAAGGACAAGCAGAAAAGACAAAAAAGAGGGTGAATAAAAGAGAGGGCTTTGAGCACCATAAATGTGGTCATGTCAAAGACTCTGTAGATGTGTAGCATGGAAAGCAAGCACCATGACCACTGGGTGAGGGCTACAGGTAGGCAGAGAGGGAAAAAAAAATAATTCTCTATTGCAAAATAACTATTTCTGCTGGCATATATTTTGAAAATTGTTTTGTAGGCAACATCAGACAATACTGTTGCTGAATGGTGGGTAATTTGGTGCCTTTTTTTTTTTTTTTTTAGTCTCTTTGGGGAAGGTTAGCTCTCTGGTTTTTTCTGCCTTTGAATGATTTTCAGGTTCAAACTATTGCAGCCATACTTGTGGAATAAAATTTTGAGGATCCCAAAGCTCAGGATTTTATGTGCTGGAAAAGAAGTAAAAATAACCTCTGTTAACTGCTGTTCACCTGCCCTTGATGAACTTGTCCCAACAGGATATTCTTTCACATCATCATTTTATATGATTGCACAAAATTCTATTGCATAGATGTACCTCATTTTTCTTAACCAGTCTTCTTTTTTGAAAATTTCAGTTTGGTATTTCATATTAATAATAGTGCTCCAGTGAATATCCTTGTTGCTCGAACTTTGCTCTTATCCATGACTTGCTCCTAAGCAGTCTAATAGCAGGGTCCAAGAATAAAGGGGTCAACATCATAAAGACTTCTGAAGATATTTCCAAATTGTCTTTGAGAAAGGCAGACTATGCAGTTTTCTTTCCTGTATACCTTTTTAATTGAATATTAATTTTAAAAAAATTTTCTCATTTATTAAGTGAAAAAATACCTTAATTTGTGTTAATTTGTTTAATTATGAAAAAGAAAGCTGTTTCATATATTTATTAGCCATTTTCTTCCTAATCTTCCTCCTGCCGTCCCCCTTGAACCAATTTTTTTTTCTCCCTCTCCTATCCATGCCTCCCTTCATTTCTTCCTTCCTTTCTATAGTTTCCTTGTCTCTATTGGCAAGATTACATCATGATGCTTCCATAACAGCCCCAGATAGCTCACCCCCAGGTTTATGTGACATGAGAAAAATAGATCCTCTATTCCCTTAAGCCATTCTAAGTTAGGTTTTGTATTCAGTGCGATTGATAATGTTCTCTGCCCATATTTAATTGTGAAGACCATAATTTGGTTATCTATCTAGAAGAGGTCTTTAGACTTAAAAGGTATGAACACTTATTTAATAAGTGTTGTCAGTCAATGATGTTGTAATAGAGGTGTGATGGTATGATCATAGTATAATGTATAAACTTATCAAATCACTAAGTTGTACACCTGAAATGAATGCACCATTGTGTGTCAACTATACTTAAATTTTAAAAAACATTTTCAAATTTTATAGTTTTTAATTTATTTTTCTCTTTTTTGTGTGGTCTGTTTCAATATTAAAAATTCAGTTATCAAATTTATCAATTTTTGTTTTATGGCTTCTGCCTTGTTGTCATATTTGGGAAGACCTTAGTACATGATCATGTATTAAAAAACAGGATGGCATATCCATTATTCTCCCCTCTCACACTTATGGTAGACATTGCCAACTGACTGTGCCACTCGTTCTTTATTAGCCATTTTATTAGCCATTAGCTCTATCTGGGCCTCTTTTGGCAAACAATAAAGTTTCATGTAGCATAAAATTCATTTGCTATCTTTGATTTATACTAGTTTGTGTTTTTAAAAATATCCATTCCTATGTGCCATCTTAAGTCATTTCTCAGACACGATGGAGCATCAGTAAATAGAGACAGACCGGTCTACTGCTTTATTAACAATATTGGTCAAGCACCACTAAAAGCAGATAATTGCTATTAACATTTCATAGACCAGAAAAGAAATTGAGAAGAAACATATCTTTTAATCATGTAGCTTCCAGTCTAACAACAAAGTACAATTTAAATGATATCTCTCAAATGACAAAATCACTCATCTATCTAAAGGAACCAAAAGCAATTATTTAGACAGACATGTTTTCTTTCAGCCTCTTGCTTCTACTATATAGGCTCATATTTGAATATTCTAAGTGTTTGTGGAGGAATCTGACACCTGGGATATTGAAGTTGGCCCATGCCAACTTCATGGGAGGATGGAAGGGGGAGGTAAGCATCTCTGAACAATAGCTCAGAAATAGGAAGTAGTGATTCCTGAATTAGAAACAATAAGTACAAATCTTTAGAGAACAAAAAGTTCTTTAGTAGGATTTGAGAAACCAGAACTAAAGGTGTCAGAAGCATGACATTTGTGAGTCATGGACATTTTTCTTTGACTTCTGATTTGGCTGATTCCCCTCATTCTCCTTCTTGTGACCCACCAGCCTCCTATTTTGCGTGCAATACACTGATGCCTATTATGATTTCTCTTCCTACTTTCCTTAGAATGGCAAACAAAGGGGCAATGAAGTTGTAGATACACATAAAATTCAAAGACATTGATTTTTTAAAATATGCATTCCATAGTTATTTTTAAGGTTTAATTTATATTATTGGATCCTGAAAGGAAATGCCTGGACAACCTCTAAAAGCTTCTCTCTAGCTAGTATCTGCCACTGTGCTGCTCACTGAAGATGAGTGGCTGGCTGCTCTGATGTTATCGATGGTGATACCACAGCATAAAGTAGGAAGAAATAAATGGGACTGGGCTTCATTGGTTTAACCTCTAGAAGAATCATGGAGCTAAGAAGAGAGGTTGTGGGAGGGGATCAATAGTTGACAAATGAAAAGAGTCTCGGTCAGTTGGAAAGGACATTTATTTTCCCATGACGTAGCAGAATAAATCACTTGTAGAATCCGCATCTCAGGATTGTCTTTTGCAAAATAACGCTCTCTGTCTTTCTTTACCTAAAATCCTTGGGTACTACAGTACAAAGTTTTCTTCTACATTGTATAATTGAGAAAATAGAAATACATCACCTAAATTGATGCTGGAAGGAAAGCAAATCTATCACCACCATCATCACCTCGAACAAGTACTTACATAACATATAAAGTAGGTGGAACATACCATCATGGAATCTGCTTAATACAATGTGATTCCTGTTGCCATCAAGTTGTTTGCCCGCAATAAGGTAGTGTATAGTCTACAAGTAGCATGCTTATGTTCTTTTTTATTGAGAGATTTATCTCAAATCATGATGTTTCTCTCGCTAATTCTTTGTGTAAGCCAAATTTATCTTTCACATTAGGGGGACTCTTAGTTGTATGTAATATAAATTTATTTGAGCTATTTCTTGGTTTATTTTACACTTGCTACTCCTTCTTTCCATCCATTCACTGTCCTTTTGGCTAGCGGCTACTATGTGCCACTATGCTGCTCTATGCTTGGGGATGCTGAGCCCTGGGGACTCATTTTCAACCATCTTGTTGATTGATTTCTGGCTTGGTTTAACAATGGGAGGCGCTGTTAGGTATGAATGAGTGTAAGATGAAAGAGAGATCTAGATGTTCATTTCCTCCCTCTGCTCTTCTTGAATGGTGGCTGCATTCTTTTGACCACAGCTCCCACCAGGCTAGGCAGCCCTTTCTTCACTACTCCAGATCCCCACTGGCTGTCAGCATACTCTTTCTTTACCCTGATGATGGTAATGGCTTCTAGCTGTTGTGCATCTATGGGTTCATCACGGCATTTTTAGCTGGGAACAAACAGGTGCAGAATTTCAGTAGCTTAATATGATAGACTTTTGCTTTTTGTTCAGATGATTTTGCTCAGGTGACATGAGGACTCTGGGTCAGTTGTGGCTCAGATCCTAGGTGTCTTCTCTTTCTAGATCCCTGGCCGAAAGAATATGATGTTTTCATGACAGAGGGGAGAAACTCAAAGGAAAGCCCAATCCAACACCCACAATTACATGTAAAGGTTCTGTATGGATAGCGCAAAGGTCAAGTGTACTCACATCTAAGTGGCCAAAGTGTGTAACACAACCAAGCCTCAAGTCAAATGAGTGGGGACATACGCTTCTCCCACAGGATTTTCAGACTGGGCAACCTGTTTTCTGTGGGCACTCTGACTAATACACTTATATCTAGGAGAAAAAAAGGACATTTATTACAATGATATATTGAGTAGTCTTACTGAGCCTAAAGGCAGGGATTGCAGCCTGCCCTGGAAATAAACCAGAATGAGAGACCTAAGTATACTTGGGACTTGCTTTCTCTTCTCTGTTCCTTTCTGTTTGTTTCCTTCTTTCTCCTTCTGTAGGATCGTTTCATTTGCTTCTTTACCTGTGTGTTGGAAAACACACAGTCTTTATGTGAATTATGGCCAACAGTCTTTAGGTGAATATTCCATAATGAACTGTCTCTTGGTCCTAAGTCTAAATTCCTAGAGAAAGCTTCTGACTGGCCTAGTGTGCAAGAGATGCTCATGCCTAGTGCTGTTGAAACAATCCAATGAGAAAGGTTGTATTGTACAAAATAGATGCTGGGATCCAGCAATATTACCATATTGACTATGATATGTTAAATAAGATTGTTAGGAAAAGAAGGGGCTGGCAAGACCACCCACTAGGTGCCCTAGGTGCCCAGTACATCTGGACATCATTTTAGTTATGTTTTACCCTTCTGATGATTATTTTGTTAAATAGCATTTATTAACTAAGTAAATGAGTTTATCTTTGTTTAGTTCAATATCTATTCTCTACTTAAAAGAAATCTGGGCTTTATATTATGAACGTTATGAAGACGATTATGTCTTATTTTTTAAATCTTTGATTTTCTTTATGTAAGCCACTATGTCTAAACTTTCAATTTTTCTCAAATAAAGAAAGAAAGAATACACCTTAAGTAGACATCTCTCTGAAGACACCTGAGAAGTCCAACTACCAGTCTACCTGCATATACAGCTTTGAGCCTGGTATAAGGATATTCTCACTGACATACCAGGTAAGTGTAGAGATGGATTCTGAATGAAAACAATGAAGTCTAATTGTTTACACTGGTTTTGGTATATCTATAATGTATAAGAAGTATCGGTAGCAAAAAAAAAAAAACAAAAACAATGAAAAGATGTTGTGTTTTAAGGTTCTTGTCATCCCTTACTGCTCACAATCCATGTGGTATTTACTTTCACCTCAACACCACTATGAGCCAGGCATATACCTCCATTTTGCAGATGAAAAAAATCCAAGCTCAAAGAGGTTGAGTAACTGGCTCAAGTTCACAGAGCTATGTGTCAATTTGCTAGTGACAAATTCAAGTCCTAAATCCAGGTTACACTAACTATAAACTCTGCTTATTTGTAAAGTATTTAGGATGGTTTTGGATCCATAGTAGGCATCGATAAACATTAGCTTTTTCTCTGTAAAGACTCTTTCATTTATATAATGCTTTAATTTACATGGTCCTTTCAGAAAGTGAGGAGGGTGGGACTGCAATAATGATAGGCTCCATTTACCACATTAGATGCCACAGAGGCTCTGAGAATGAGTTGGCTTCGTAGAGTCTACTATGAGTGGGATCCTCTTAATTGAAGTTTGTAATATATGCTTTGACATAGCAAGTTCTGCAAAACTGTTTTATGTTTCAGGGACTACAGTCATTCTACACTTTATTTGTCATAGGGTAGATGACAAAAAAGACAGAAGGCAGAGGACATCCTATTTTTCATTTAGCCCTAGGTATCGCATTTTTTAGTTCATATTGAGCCATATGCTATTTCCCACATAGTTAGTTCAGGAAATGTTCTTAGTGTCTTTTTATTCCAGTCAAGAGTTTTATATATAAGATATAATAACCTATTTAGTAATTACTATGCTGTGCATTATTACAACTACATAAAAGCTATGCATATATATATATATATATATATATATATGTGTATATATATATATATGTACACACACAGATATATATGGATAAAGATGAGGAGGAAAATATAAGAATAAATAGATTTAATTTATCAGTGATGGCATTATGTGCAGTATTTTTAATTTTAAAAATCTGAGTTTGAAAGTGACTTATTCAGTTAAAAAAGGAAACAATAACAAATAAATGTACCATAATGCTTCAAAATACACACCAAAGAAAGCATCTTGGAAAACTGAAGAAAACATTTTTAATTATCTAAAACACTCTAAAACATATTAATATATCTCTTTCACAATATACTAGATGTTTATACTATGATTTTTCTCTAGAGATGGAAAAGGCTGGCTATAGAAAATGGCTGGGAAATAGGTCTTGTGTTGTTTACTGTATTGGTAAATTTGGAATTATGAATCCATGTAAGTGGATTACTAACAAAAAAAAAATAAAATTGAAAATATATACATTTCCTCCCTGTCTCAGTAGATGAAGCAGAGTTAGCATGATTCTGAAATTGCTGTTTCATTATCTTTTAAGAATTTCCCATCAGTATTTTATATGAGTTATTTGGAAAACCATTTTTTTTAGTATAACTTCCCTATGTTACCTTTGAGTGCAACTTATCATGTACATACCACTTAAAAGGCAATGGCTTTATCTGGGCATTGTGAGACATTCAATTAAGTATAAAATGTAATTTCTGTTTTTGGTGAACTTACTTTACTTTCTAGGACCTATGAAGAAGTGTAAATAATAAGGCAAGCTAAAAGTGTGTGTACCAAATTATTAGTGCAATGCTTAGACTCGAAGACACAATTTAAACAGATGCAAATCAAAGTGGGCTCAAGTTCACAGAGAAGTTTTATACAATGTTTGTGTTCATTATGTAGGGCTGAGGTGCAGTAACAAATCCATACTAATAGTTTGGTTACCTTGAGAGTGATATGTTGGCTTTTTTCTTGTGTAGCAGTCCAGGATGGGCTTTCCGTTAGCTGCGTGGCTCTACTCCATGGTAGGCAAGACACTCAGACTAGCAGTTGCTTTACCTCTTCGCTGTCTAGCATCTCAGGACCCTCAGGGCATCTCCCTGAGACAGCCAAAGGGAAGAGTACAGAGAAGCCTGAGAGCACTTTTATTTGAGTCTACTCCTGGAATGAAGACATCCCTTCCTCCTACACTCCATTAACTGGAGCTTGCTGCATGAGAGGTAGGGGAATGGTCTAGTTGGCCAGCCACATACTTGACTTCCTCTTGCAATGGGAGAAGGAGGAAGGTCCATTCTGGTTGGCAGCTGAGAGTCTCTGTTGCAAATGTGGGGAACATCTATGATTGGGAAGGGATAAAAAAGAGAATGAATGGCTTTAACCAAGCAGGAAGAACAGTAATAACCATGTTGTTAAGTCTCCATTTCTTTATCTAATAAACAAAACTTATTCCAGAGAATTTCTAAACTTGTTTCCACCTTTACTTTTCTGTGGTTCTGGGAGCTGGCTTTCAATGGGTACTGTGTTCAGCTGGAGTAATGTGTTCATGTTTGAAATGGTGCATGATGACTCTTATGTGAGTAGAGTGGGTTTTGGATAATCTCTGTATCGCACTGGAAATTTTTAAAAAAAATCAAGTGACAGATATTGATCAAGTAACTACTCTATACCAGATACTTTGAGCCAATGTCTGGGGGAGGGAGGACACAAAGAAGTTAATTCATTCTTTTTGAGGATAGATTACATACTATTTATGGAGGAGCTGAACTGGATGAAAAAAAGGGAAGATTAAAAATGAAACAGACTAACTTATATGCCCAGGATTCCAGACCTCACAGTTTGGGGCAGGAGATGAAGGCAAATATGAAATGACCGTGAAATATCTTCTATAAGATATTTCGTGAAGAAAAAGATCTTTAATATTTTCCTATAAATGTTTCCCTATAATTTGTCTCTTACAATTGGACATACTATGTTTCCATTTATTCAAAGTTATGATTAATTAAGCTAAGGTTAACTGTAGTTTTACTGCAAATAAAAATGCATGACTGCATCCTCTATTTTATAAACTACTTAATTTAAGACTCTATATAAGGTAAAATCAGACCTTTCGGCAATTAAAGTATCTCACACAATTTACTAATTTTATGGGAATATATTTTCATGTGTTGAAATCACTGGAAAATTCTGCCAAATGTAGTGTTTTACTGATGTTAATTCTTACCCAGTCGTACCTCTAATATATCCCAAGACTCTTATCTTTGGATATGATTGCTGTATCTTGACTTTATTTTTCTATAGTTTAAGTTTTTAAAAATTTTATGTTCATAAGGAAATTATAACTCTGAAGATTTTAGAAGGAGAGCATTTCCAGCCATGTTCATGTTTAATTTAGCTTCTAGACCATGTCTAGTTATACACTCATTACAATTATTTTGTTTTGTCCTGAATATCTGTTTCAATTTATCTTTCTTATGTAACATAAGACCTGAGATTAGGAGTCAGGAGACCTGTATTTCAGGCAGGTTTGTCACTTAATACTGGGAGTGTTCTTTACTCATGGGGTCTTGGTCTACTTTTTTGTCAAATGAAGGAGTTGAATTAGACAATAGGTAAGTTGCACTCTTTGAAATATTACTCTTCTATATCTTAATATCGGGTTGTTTACTTTATTTGGTTATCAGTCTATTACTGTAATTTTTGTTGTTCAAGGGGTCTGATCCCTTTACTTTTTGGGGGAAAGTATTTTCAGAAGCTTATTTGAAAGAGCATAACTTAGGATGCTTATTTAAAATGTAAAGTCCTATAGTCAATGACATTGTAATAGCACTGTGTGGTGACAGATGGGAGCTACACTGGTGGTGAGTGAAGCATAATGTATAGAGAAGCTGAATCACTATGTTGTACATCTGAAACCCATGTAACATAGTGTGTCAACTATAATTAAAGGTTTTTTAAAAAATTTAAAGGCTAAAAGAAAGATGCAGATTCCCTATACAAAATGTATAATCCCTATAGCACATCCACTAAATAAGATCAGACTCTCTAGGGAAATACTTCTCGGTTGTTAATGTGTATACAAAGTCATACGGGGATCTTGTTAAAAAAAGAAAACTTCCAGTTCAGGGTGTCTGGGGGTAGGACCTGAGATTTTGTGTTTCTCACAGGCTTAGAAGTAACACTGCTGATCTGTCCACCACACTGAACAACAGGCTCTTGAAGCTGTAATGGCAGTTCCAACCTGGCAGAACCATGTTTTGAATGAAGACAGAATTAGGCAGATGTGGAATGTTCAATATGTAGCAATCACACCTAAATGTGGCATGTGGCATCTGAGTCACAAAAACAAGAAAGGTGTTGTAGAACGAAGATTAAAGAATATAATGTAATATGTATCAGGTGCTCTTTTGAGTGGCCGTATCAGAGAACCACACTTATTGTTGCTGTTATTCTAATCATGAGAATGTATTGAAATTCCAAGTGCCAAGCAGTAAAAAGAAAATTGTTTCTTTTGTACTGCTTGCTGCTTTGCTGCATGCTGTCCATAGGCTCTTTCTCTCATTTTCCTTCCACAGATTTTATAGAGACTGTGGCTGGTATGATCACATTGTTCTTAGTCATGGAAATATGGTCTCTTTCCTGATTCAGTGTGATTAGTAAAAAGATTGTTTCTGTTGAAGGGTGAAAAGGTCTTCAAACTAGTTTGCTTTCTAGTAAGCAGTAAGCATGGAGAGACCCTGGAAAGATGCCTGACATATCCCTGATTAAATTTCTGCTGAGTGTGTGTGTGTGTGTTTAACTTAAAAAAATTTATTGAACCATAATTAACAAACATAAAACATTATAGTAGTTTCAAGTGTACAATTATTAGTTTATTTTTTTTATTTTTAAAGGGTCTACTCTAACTTTTGATGAATTTATAATTGAGTGTAAAGTTAGCTAACATGAATGTCCTTTTCCTCAACCGCAATATTCAAAGACAAAAAATGGTTTTGTAGAAATGTATGCATTTGCATGTTTAAATGGGATCTGATTTATATGATGCCAAGTACCATTACTGACAATTATGTAGTCTTTGAAATAAAATTATGACTTAAAAATGTATGTGGCATATGTTCTACTCCAATTAAAATATGCCTAAGGAAATTGTCTTTCTTTTCCACAAACCCTGCTAAAATCCAAGAATTGTGTAAACCAATTTACATTTTCCCCTTTGCATGGATATGTTCATATCACTCAACATTTGAATATCAGTTTTTAATTATATTTCATGCTGTAATAATAATTATTATTCCAATCATAATGGAAGCTTACACTTACAGAGCTCTTATCAGGTACCAGACTATGTGTCAAGTATTTTATGTGAATTACCCTTTTATTTTACATTAAAATCTTCATAGCCGAATTGCTTTATTTAATATGTACATAAGGGAAATCTTAACGCTCACTTGTTTACACACACACACACACACACACCCCTCATGAGAAAAGAAATAAGAGGAGTCTTAAAAAAAAAAACAACCCTGAAGTCATGTGACAGATTTAGCAAATTATTTTTATTTACATAGAAATGTGTACACATACTTTCTCTGTACACAGAAAATTCTAAGTATATATACATATATGGTTCCCACATATTTTATAATAAATAGTATTTTAATCTTGTTTCTAGATGAAAATAAAAAGATCCCTCAAAATATTTCACACTGACCACGAAATTGCAAATGCACCTGATGAACTCAGAGCAAAAATGTCAAGCCTGTACTACTACACACTAAGCCTAGTACAATTTTTACAAAAGACAAAATCAAACACTGTACAGAGATCACCAGTAAAAGGAAAGGAATGGAGAAGCAGAGTACAGGACAGAGCCATTGGCTTGTTAAACAATGCGGTAAGAGCACTGTTGTTGGTTAGACTGGTCTTCCTTCAGTTTAATGTATTACTTCAACTGATATTTTACAAATAAAGGGTGGGGGGATAAAGTTAACACCTATTATAAAAAGATTTCATGAATCTTACAAGTTCTAGAAACATTACTGGCCAACCAGACACCCCTTTTTGGGCTAATGCAAAGAGCATCCAGTTCTACAAGGCTGGATGGCTGTCCACCCCCTCAGAGAAGATGGCAAGGACGCCAACTGTGAGGACACATTGATGTTGAAGTGATTTCAAAAGCCTGGTGAATCAGGTGTCCTCATTGTTAGCACTTAATCAGTAATGTTTAAATATACTCTTCATTTCCACGTAGAATTCAATCCCTCATTCAAATAATTAACTATACGCAAAGAAAACTGAATCTGGGAGGCTAGAAATAATGAATCCATAATCCTGAAATTTTGTCAGTCCACTTCCAATTGTTTTCCCTATTCTAACCTCTAGGCAACAACCACTTTCAGAGCTGTTCTATATGTGTATATAAAAATCACACTATCAAATGAATAGACTAAAGCTATAGGTTATAGAGTGAATAGAGATGTAATGGTATTTTTGGCAATCTCACAGCCTTGAATTTGGTAAAAGAATCTAAAAACATCATGACCTTCATTATTGTGGGACTGACTTAAAATATAACCAGATTAGCTTTCCCAACCCATCAATATTACTACTCAGACGAGTATCCTCAGGATGGTGACCAGCTCAGGGCTAAATGTTTATGTCACATCCCACTCAAGCTCAGATAATAATGTGTTCTGTTCCACTGTGGCACTGTAACTTCATACATGGGGTCTGAAACAAATTTTACCCCTTCAAATCTCCTATCAATAACAGCATAGATATGGAGAGAAAGACAGCAATAAAAACAAGAAATCGATGTCAGAAATGTGAATCTCTATCAAATACAATCTTTTCAGTTACTTTATGGAATCTGCTATTTTTAAGGTAATCTTCCAAAACATATTTCAAAGGCAGGCCCATTTCAAGAGCAATGTTTATCACATGCATAATTCGGTTCTTTCTCATTACATGTTGCTACCATTGATGCTTCTTTTAGAGAAACAACAGTATTTCTAGGACTTAGCCATCCTACAAGGGAGCGATGGCTTCGGACATAGTTTGACTTTTTAGATTAAGGTACCAAAACAAACACATTACACATTGAAAGAGGTTTATTTTTCTTTCTTTTTTTTAAATTTGAAAATCTAATAGGGAACTAAAGTTCACTGCCAGAAACAAAAGGGATCCTTTATCATGAGGAGCTGGGCTTGGTTCTTGGTCATTCTAATTAAATATATATTCATCCCTCATTTACATCACTGTGGAAAAAATTCAGCCAGAAGATAAGTATGGAGTCTCACTATGGTAATTGTAGTCGGGACAGACTTTCTGCACAAGTTTATAATCAACACTGTAAAAGGCAATGTAAATGCAAATGACCTTGAAGGGTTTGGAGCACAACCAAGACACATGGCTCTGAGTCTGCTCCTGGTAGCAGATCTTCGATGGGTCAAAGTTGCACAGGGCAGTCTTCTTCGCCCGGTCTGTTTTTTCATATTCAATGCGACAGTTGAAAGATTTGGACTCCTTGGTCTCCAAGGTCGACTGCGGGGAAACTTCAAATTCCACCACCTTGGAGGGGGGTACCAAACTCACTGAAACATTGCCCAGGCCTGTGGAATTATGTCGGAAATAAACACTGAAGGTTCCATTTCCGTGGTCGACAATTTTCCCTGTGATGAGGAGGTTGAGTTTGACAGTTTTAATGTTGGAATGGAAATCACCCCATCCAAACATCTTCTTAAATTTTCCCGTTTTTACTATTGGCCTCCGTTTAGTTCTTGCCAATGGCTCCTGAACCTCCGTGATATTGGCCAGCCAATCCCAAAAGTTCTCCATGCTGTCTGCATACGCCAAGTGTCCAGGCTTTGGGACTGGAGACTGTTTAACAAACAGGCGCAGAGGATTGATGATCCTTGAGTGCACCACGTTTCCAACCAATGTCCCAGGTGCATCTTTGTCTTCCCAATCCAGCCCCTCTGTGGCATGGACCACCTTCTTACTGTCACAAAATAGCTGTTTGAAAAGAAGAAAGAGAAATAAACTTTAGGTTATGCTTTGAGCATACACACTAAAGCTAAAGCACAGGTGAAATGCTTGCAGTATTATTTCGATTTTTGATAAATAGCATTTCACACACACAGCTGGGCTCAACAGTGTAATGAACGAGACAAGCATTTCATTCAAACACCGTAACATTGTGAGTACCAAAATTAAAATGTAATTATGAAGACAGTATTTCATTTTAATGGGTTGATGTGGTTTTAGTCTCAGCTTCCTAATCTTTACAATACTATCTTTCCAGATAGGAGGAAGGAATATGTTTTGGTATCTCATTCAATAAAAACATCCAGTTTGTTAAAAAAAAAAAAAAATGAAAACAAAAACAAAAAAGCATACAATTTGTGAGGTCTTCTCTTTCAGGTAGAAGACAACTCCAGAATGCTGATGGTTTCTACTAAGAAGCTAGAAAAGATCCATTATTAATGGATTGTTATATTATAAAATATTGATAATATTTGTAATGTTGATAATAAAAATGGTAACATTATAAAATATTAATAAGTTCTTATATTTGTAAATATTAAGGGCATTATTATATTCAAAGTCTTATGCATATCATTTCATAACTTGATAATTCCATCTCAAACTGTAACAAAATAAGGAGTGTGAATAGTAATAGAAAGTTCTACAAAAATTTTAGTTGAAAGATTATAATTTCAAATTTTCTGGTCTTTAGAGAAACAGAAACAAATTGCAAATGTATATTTTTAATTAATAACAGGCTATGCATTATTCAACAAATGTTATTACAACTGAATTATATATCCTGAAAGAATTGTTTAAAAGGCTACAAATGTTTTATGGATTCCACAGAACGTGGTTCAGATCCCACCCACTGAAACATAGAACTTAAGCTGTGCCTGATTTTTCTTTTTCTTCTCTTTGTGGTGTAAGAATTCTCATAATTTCTAAAAATCATTTAGTTAAGTCAATATCGATTTTGAGGGACAGAATCATAATATATGAAACTATTGCCTGGAGTGAATATTTATGGATAAGTTATGAAGTCCGGAAAATAGAGGCTTCTGGTGGAAACACAGAGAGCCTCTTATCTCTAATGACACAAACCACTCTGGTAATGATTCTCCAGAAAACTGTCAGCATGATGAAAAGGATGAGAAAGAAGTGAAGCTGTATTTATGAACTGTATTCCCCAAACCTTTCAAACTTGGCAAAGCACCTGGTAAAACTAGTCTCAGATCATTACAAAAAATTATTACTTTCAATCCAATTTTGAGAAAAGAAAAAGACATAGCTTGGATTATAAATATTTCACTTCACTGTATGGTACAATTTATAATATGAGGTTATCTCTTATATATTCATAAAAGTTGGAAGTTCTAATAAAGCTTTGTGTAAAAATGTTTGCACCTATACCTTGTTCCCAAGATCACTTTAGAGTTGGAAACCAAGGACTTCAATATATGTGTGCGTTTTTTTCCCCTTTTTTGTACTTGGGGCGGAGAGGTGAGGTTCATAATATATATATTTGTTTCTGATTAGTTTCCGGAGTGTTTTCCTTCATCATGTCTAGTATTTTTAAAAATTCTTTTCCCTTAAATTACTGAGGTTTGATAGAAGGACAAATTGATGTAATGCACATTCTTACTATTTTGAGAACCTAAATGCATGCCACCTTCTCAGGAGCTTATGAATCCTGAGTTGATACTTCTTTCCTTTGGTGTTATTGAAAGGTTAGTGTATTCACCAGGAAAAGAAGAATCCTTACTCTGGATTTCTGGTTCAAAATATTCTGGGTGTTTCTGATACTGTAACTAGCTTTCTGATTTTGAATACTCTTAATTATGATGTGCACAAATCTCATTCAAATCCATGGGTAATAGCCCTTGGAGTTCAGTACTGGCTTTGGTTATGACCTGAGTTTTCTGAGAACTGACAGATGCAGCCTAGTCCAACTGATGTGGCCAGCCTCTCCCCAGCAAGACATCCAAGGACACGTGGGCAGATAAGAAACCCCTTGCTGATCAAGGTCAAATTTCCCTTCTCTGTGATTATGATTCTTGTTGCCCAGATTCTATTATTTGTTTCTCATCCATTTTCAGTATTTCATAAGATGTGCCTTGCTTGGTCAATGCTGACAGACATACCTACCACTTGTTAGAATCTTGTACACAAGAAGTTGACTTCCTGACCTCTACTCCCCTACGTGGTACAACTCCAAACTTCTTTCCTCACTCCTGTCTTCCTTCCTCTCTTTTCATAGGGTAAATCTCTTCTGACATTTTCCCTTTCTAAATTGTTTTTAAGCAATCTCAGTTCTTACTTTTATGCACCATGTTGCCGATCAATACGGTGTTAGTAGAACTAAGACCCATTTTCTACTCAAAAACATTTTTTTACTTAGAAGTATGAGAACATCTTTTGTTACCAACAGTAATGTGATTTTTTTTTTCCCTAAAAATGTTTGTTTTACATTATACATTTTCCTGAATTTTTTCTTCCTGGGTCATTTTTTCTCATTTAGTGCTTGGCCTGGTTTCCTCCTTACTTTTCCATTATTGGAAACCTATAAACACTGAACCCATCATTCAATGACAAGTAAATTTGCAAGTTAACTGGTGCTGGACTTTTATTCATTGTAGAAGCCATTGTAAGACAGATGTTAAGAAATCCTCTTATTTCTAGGACTTCTGCTGTGATAGTTCTGAGATCGCTAAATGATAAGAACAATAATAACAATAATAAATGATCATTTACTGAGTTTTAAAAAAATATGAAGATTTTATTTGTAGTAATTTGTGTTGTAACAACTTGACCTGAACATATGTTGACTAACCCTAAACAATAAGTGTGTTTAAAAAAAAAAACAGATCTAAGCTTATCAGGCAGATAACTTAGATGTGATTACTTGCTTTTAGAAAGGCTCTTCAACTTTCAGAAAAGATTTCCCTTATGAACTTAAAATGTAATTTAATTTCTAAAAAATGTATTCTAAACAGTACTCTTCGGGTTCAAACTTCTTCAAGGAGCTCTTGATTTTAAGGTTGGCTTATATAAAAAATAATACAATTTAACTACAGCACAGATCTATAATTGGCCTCTGTTCCCATGAAAATACTCATGGACAGTTCCTTAGATTAAAAAGTAGATGTAAATATATTTTAATTATTTTGCTTTCCCTAGACCATCACATTTCTAGCTTGCTTTGACAGCAATATTAAAGAAGTTGAGAAAAGCTGTGTATAAGCTTATCTGTTTACTACTTTAAACTACATGACAGTTATCACAAATACTGATTTCCAAATATAAACCCAAATCTCAAAACGTTATTAGATAATGATATATTGGTAGAAGAGTGTAATTAAAAGGATAAGTATATTGCTAATTGTCCTAATGAGCAGACAATTGTACCTCCTCTTCCAATTCACTCTCCCTTTGGCATAGCTTGTTTGGCCTTACCCCTGGAGTATATTCTTAAAATGAATACATCACTGCCGAGAGGGCACCTTCCCCTAAAGCAGGTCTACAAAGAGTGTTGTATGATCTAAGTCCCCAAAGCTCATGCTTAACCTCAGAGACCTAATGAGGGATGACTATAACTATAGTATATATAGTTCTATAACCTTACCCCACACTCATCCACACACTCCCAGTATAGAATCAGCATGGTAGAAAAAGCACAGAGATTTGGTGCCTGATGACCTCACACCCCTCACTTAAGTGTCTGATGTGAACCTATATCTCCCTTGTTGATCGATTGTAAGGACAAAAATGAAAGACTGGATGGAAATTACAGAGCCCAATCTCTGGCAAGAGGCATTCAATGACTGATGGCTCTTGCATGGTCCAATGGATAATACCATGTTTCCTATTCAAGAACTGTCTTCAAAGGGTTGTATGAACTCTCAGGCCTCCAGGAAACTGATTAATGGTTAATCAAGCAACTTGTTCAGTGCCATATGATAAATTAATGACTGAGTAGAAAACACCCTTCTCAACCTCAGAACATCAATCAATCGTTTCCTCCTATTTCCAGTCTTGCTGGCATCTGAGTCATAGCCAGATCACAGGCACAGGTGAGCTCTCTTTGCCAACAAAATGTGTTTGTGGATCTTTGATTCTAACCTGCTAAATGAGTCAGCAAAGGGACCTGAAAGTACAAAGTGTCTGGCGGGCGCCCTCATTCCTGAACAGACAATTTCCATGCTATGACATTCTGGGAGAGACTGCAGGTGGTTCTGAACCTGTTGGCAAATTGCTCTGCCCAAGACAACGTTGTTAGATGTTATCTACAAAACCCATGGCTATATCCCTCTGGTTACTTTTGTAATTGCTGGGACTCCATCGGTATCACTGCTGTCTTTTGTCCCATCATATTTCAATAATAATGCAAAAAACATTTAACTGCAAGCACCAAGTGGAGTTTTAAAAGGGAGAAAAAAGAGAAATTGCTGCGCTTTATCTGTTTGAACATTCCCTGATTTCCACACATTTATCAAAGTTTAAGTAATTTATGTCTTGGCAGGGTGTATCAATTTCACAAAGCACACACATTAGTGAGATACAATGATATCATATTAGCTTTTTCTGCATCTTACAGAAGAGCTCAAAAAGATTAATAAAAGCTCAAACCTTCATCAATTAAATGAAGCAGGTGGAAGGAAGGGAATAGAGGAAGAAGATTGTATTTCATTTCAATTCTTTGTTTTTAGGGGGAAAGAAGCTGACAGGTTCAAATCATTCATCATAACAAGCTGGAGTTGAATTTCACTGATAATTAAATGCATTTTTTCCCCAAGAGGCAAAGAAGCTGCAATGAATTTTATAGTAGCAGATGTGAGAACTGTCACAAATTATGGAAATAATTTATAAACTAAAAGCCATCTTTATCTGCAAATACTGTATCAGAAGATCCTTTTAAAAACTACATTTGTCATGCATCTTTCAATAAACATTTTATTTTAGAAAAATTTTAGTTTACAGAGAAAACCTGTGTAATATAGAGTTACCATACACCCTGAACCTCATTTCCTATACTGTTAACCTCTTACATTATAGCACACTGGTCACAACCAATGAACCAATAATGACACATTATTATGAACTAAAGTCCATAGTTTGCTCAAATTTCCTTGATTTTTCCTTAATGTCCTTTATCTACTTGAGGATCCTATCTAGAATTCCACATTACGTTTAGTCATTATGAATCCTTAGGCTTGTCTTGGCTGTGACAGTTTCTATGTCTTTCCTTGTTTATGATGACATTTTGTATGTTTTGAAGAGTACTGGTTAGGCATTTTGTAGAATGTCCTTCAATTTGAGTTTGTGTGATTTTTTTTTCTCATATTTACACTGGAGTTACACGTTTAGGGAGGAAGAACACAGAGGTAAGGTACTATTTTTATCACTTCATCTCACGGGTCTATGTTAGCAACACAATTCATGACTATGGATGTTACTCTTAAAATTCTGGCTTAGGGAGAGAAGATTCTCTTTTCAAAGTTTTCCTTTCATGGGGCACTTGGGTGGCTCAGTTGGTTAAGCTTCCCACTTTTGATTTTGGCTCAGGTCATGATCTGTTTGTGAGATTGAGCCCTGTGTCGGGCTCTGGTGCTGGCAGCATGGAGTCTGTATGAGATTCTCTCTCGCCCTCTCTCTCTGCCTCTGCCCCACTTAGTCGTGTACTCTTTCTTTCACAAAATAAATAAACATTAAAAAAATAAGTTTTCCTTTCAGAATTTTCATAAGGATTGTTCATTTTTGTTATCATAAACTTAGTTTATTTAAAATTTTTTCGTGTTTATTTATTTTTTGAAAGGTGAGAGAGAGAAATAGAGAGACAGAGTGTTGGCAGAGGGGGGCAGAGAGAGAGGGAGACACAGAATTTGAAGCAGGCTCTAGGCTCTGAGCTCTCAGCTCAGAGCCCAATGCAGGGCTAGAACTCATGAACTGTGAGATCATGAATTGAGCTGAAGTTGGATGCTTAACTGACTGAGCCACCCAGGCGCCCTTATTTTAATTTAGTGCCAGTTGGTTTAGGATTATTATTATTTTTTAAGTCAGGCATTCTCAAGCATTTCAATTTATAACTAGCACATCCCTGAATTATCTAAAATAACTTTAGAGTTGTTTAGGAAATCATATACTACTTATAAAGTATTTCAGCAATATTAGGAGCTATAAATGTGTCTGCCCTCATTATTGGCTATTTTATTTTAATTTAATATTAATTTCCTAAAAATTGCGTCCATTTCAATACCTCGTAGCTCAAAAAGAAGAGCTTGTTCTATCAATATCTTACATAGAATTAGACACCGACTGTATCAGATTCAGATGTCCCTTTTCTTAGTTTTGGAGCCCATCCACTGTACTTGATAGAATATAGAACACAAAAGAGTGCTCTATATTCATAGTATTCTAGGTACTACACCACCATGAATACTACTTGGTCTCCCGTGGGATATGGGACAGCGAGACCTTTGCCATAATGGGATGACTCTTTTCTATATGTCTATCTGCCATAGCTTTGCTTCTTCCCTGTAGTTGTACGCTATAGTGCTAGGATAGAGAAGAGGGGAGGTTTCTTTACATACAGCAAATAACAGAAAGGAAGTGAAAGGCATTTAAAGCTTTGAGCTTCTGGGGTTCAAATTCCATTCAATATATCCCATCCCATTATTGGTCCAGGTAGTTCTATTCTATAGTGCTTCTAACAGATGCTGTTTTTATTTGAAGAAATGCCAGTGGGGAGATAACCCCACCAGCCTGGCTGTCCTAGTCCAGTATTTAACAATTGTAACTGACATGTTTATTTAGCACCCATTCACTCTTCACTTACACGGCACCAGGGGAGTAGGAGAGGCTTGGATTTCTTAAGGAATGAAAGCTTAGCCCTTGAAGCTCACTGTTTCTATATACAGTTCTCCTAACTTAGCAAGACCAGACTGGATGACATTAACACACCTCGTTTAAGAAAGTAGGGAGCCTAAACAACTTGGAAATATTTCCACAAAAATTAGTTTATTGTTACTATTTTTTAATGTTTATTTAGTTTTGAGAGAGTGAGAGAGAGATGATCAAGAGTGCAGAGAATGGGCAGAGAGAAGGAGAGAGAGAGAGAGAGAGAGAGAGAGAGAGAATCCAAAGCAGGCTCCAGGCTCTGAGCTGTCAACACAGAGCCCAATGTTGGGCTTGAACTGATGAACCATAAGATCATGACCTGAGCTGAAGTCAGACGCTTAATCGACTGAGCCACCCAGGTGCCCCCTACAAAAATTATTTTACCTCTGCAAGAGTAAATTTATTGCTTCACTGACTTTTGCCTATATCCACAATCAGATGAATGGCAACTCTACTCCTATACTGCACTTGCCAATGATTGGACTGGGAAAAGAAATGGAGAGTCCCAAGCAAGTATGTGCATTGTAGAAGAGAATCTGTTGGCACATCCTTCAGCAGCTGAATTTGCCCAAGCAGAAAAACAATTCTAAGAGCGAAGGAATGAATGAAAGAAGCAGGCACAAGAAACTCTATCAAAATAGGTTAAAAACCACGTCAGGGAACAGCTAGATATGGAAATAGCAGTGCTTTGATATGCTGGAAGGAGTCGGGGTCAGGAATCCTGGGATGATAATCTGGCATTGTCATTTATAGACCCATCATCCTGGGTAAGCCACAGCCATTTTCTCCAGGGTAAAATGGTGTGTGTGGTGGGGGAAGGGTTAGAGTTACACTTGAGAGAGAAAAAGGAGGATGTGAGGTAGAAAGTGAATCAGAGTGAGGTGAGTCTGAGGGCAGGACACTCAAAATGAGGAGAATTCTGTAGTCCAGAGGATTGAGGTGACCCGGTACCATGGCCAGATGCATGTGTTCATATTTAATCACTGATTCAACACGTATTTATTGAATGCCTTCCAGGTACATCATTTATGCACTAGATATTGGGAGCACATTGCTCAAGGGACAGAGTTCTTGCCTTCATGGGATTTGCAGAAGAGATACATAAATATCTCACTTGTATATAATTGTCACGAGGTCCTGGAAATTTATATCTCTATCTCTATCTACACACATCAGTATAACAGGAAGGAGAGAGAGAGCTAGTTCCTTAGAAGGGAAGCAACAGTTCAGGGAGTGAATAGAATTGAGTAATTAATGCTTTTATTCTGATGAGAGAAATGAAATCCAGGATTTACTAGTTGATAGCTGATAATGAATGAATCAGTGTCAAGAAAACGAATCGATCTTTGTATTTATATTTCTTTTGTCCTGTTCCAAATTGTATATTGATTTGTTTATAATTACTAATGAGAGTGTGATAACATTATAAGCCAATAGTTCTATTTCTTCCAGTGAAAGGTTAATTTTTTCCTTTTCTTTTTCCTCCCAGCTTTATTGAGGTATAATTGACAAACAAAATTGTAATATATTTAAGGGGTACCACGTGATGATTTGATACACGTTTACAGTGTGAAAGGATCCCCAGTGTCCAGTTAATTAACACATCCATCACCTCCCAGTTACCTTATGGGGGAGGGGGGAAGGGGGACAAGAATCCTTAAGAAAGGGTTCTGAGCAAATTTCAATTATACAATACAGTACTATCAATTATAGTCACCATGCTGTACATTAGACCCAACGAACTTATTCATCTTATAACTGAAAGTAGATGCCCAATTCTATTAACCATAAGTAGGCTCCAACGTTCAGTCGGTGCTGAATTCCTGATTAGGCGGGCGAGTGCTGGCAGGTGGCAACCCTTGCAGGCCTTGTCTTTCACCCTGAAACCTCCTAAGAGCCGCTGAAGGTTTATAATACAGTTGACCCTGGAACAACATGGGTCTGAACTCTGTGGGTCCCTAGTTTTTGGTAAACACCAGACATTACTGTAAATGAATTTTTCTTCCTTATGACTTTCTTAATAATATTTTCTTTTCATTAGCTTACTTTATTGTAAGAATACAGTATATAATACATGTAACACACAAAATATGTGAAAAAAAAGTCAACTGTATGTTATGGGTAAGTCTTCCAGTCAATAGGTTATCAGTAGTTGAGTTTTAGGGGAGTCAAAAGTTATACATGGATTTTTGACTGCATGGGGGTCAGTACCACTAACCCCTTGTGTTGTTCAAGGGTCGACTGTATATATTCTTGGGTTCTGGGACAGTCAGACCTTTGCCATAGTTGTGTTATAACCCTCTTCTATAATTGTATAGAATTTATATAATATATATAAATGTTGATTGATAATGAGCTAAGTATGCTCTGGATAGATAACAATATTCTGAAATAATGTAGGTTTGTTTTTAAGTTTCTAGGTGTGTAAAATCTTGATAATACACAGCAAATTTGGCTGGTATGTATGATTTTCATGAGAAATAATGAATGTTCTAAATAAAAGGTAAAACAAAGCAATCTAATTGTTTTTCCATAATCATAGCATCAAAGAGATGTCTGTACCTCAAAAGGATATTTTCAGTTTTCTGTCATTATATTGAATATAAAATATTTACAGCCTGTACTATTTTTCCATGAAACATTTGACAAAACATACATAAAGCACAATGCTTAGATTGAATAGGTCAGCTACCATTAGCAAGGAAGGCCATATCCAGGTTTTACATTGCACTAAAAATATGTAGTCCTCTGTTCATCAAAGAAAAAAAAAAATCTGACTTTCCAGAATCAGGCAGAAAGAACTCAATGCTCCAAATTTGTGGATTGGTACCAAACTGGGAGGATTGTCTTTTCCTTAATAACAGGAATGGCATATGCTACAAGAGATAAATTGATACAGATCTGTACAAATATTTTTTAAAGGCAGCTGGCTTGCTCCCCTTGGATATCTGCAAGTGTTTATTAATGTTTTTTCATAGTGACAATTACTGCTAAGTGCCAGTTTGGAGGAATAACTGGTTTGTTTAATAGATCTGTTTATAATGTTGTTCATGATGGAGTCCATGTAGCTAGCCGTTAATTATTTTACTGGGGCTATTAGTTTAAGCCAAGAACCCCAAAAGTGACCACTGGTATACAATTTAGAGGTGGGTTGCAGATCGCATAATAGCTAAAGAATTATAGAGCCAATGAAGAAGGTGGTCTAAAGCCTCATTTTTAATGCCTACATATAGCTTATATATAATTGGATGCTTTAACAATTCTGTCCTGTATCCTGTAGTTAAAACTAAAATGATAACCTGCTCAGCAGGGGAAAAAAAAAAAAAAAAGAAAAATAAATCCCTGTCATGATCAAACTCAGCATCCCATTAACTGTTTTGCTTGTAAACGAATCTTGGAAAGCATTTCTCTGAGTAGAAATTTTACAGAGTATTATCATTGCTGACAAAACAGGTATTACGTATCTGGTGGGAAACATACAATGCTATATTGATGATGAGTAGTACGGCTAGCCTTAAAGGCGTATTTCTGGGGCTCCATTACTGAATTGTCACCACAGATTACAAGAAAAACGACATAAAGGGGAATGAAGGATGGTAGAATCAAACATATATCAATATATTAATTGTGCCTATTAATATCTTGTGGCATAATGTGGCATTATTTCAAAATTCATTTTGCAAGCTGAAAAACAAATGATTGCTTCGGAGAAGAAAGCTTAACAGTGGACATCCTTCCTTTCTGCTGAGAGTAGCAAATTCATTTTACCTTCCAGATATCTTTTAATAGCTACCCTTTACATTTTTCTAAATTGATACAGGAACTAACAGGAAACATAAATGTGAAGACAGAAATCTTAGCAGTAAGAGCCAAAAAACTAGATTGCAATGCTTGGCAGTACTTTTATTGCTAAGGTTAAATATGGCAATTCCTATTTTATCTTGATGACAGTAATCTGGAAAATCAATGACACAACCTCTGCAAAAAACTGCATACACACACACGCACACACCCTGATACACAGAAATATCATGTGTGTCAACGTATGTGTGCACGCACATTCCATAGTTTCTGCAAATGTTTAGGGGAAATGGTGTGAAAGGTAACTTAGATTTCATTTTGTATTAGTAAGATGAATAAAGGGGGCTCTTAAACTATGAGCATGCTAGAACCAAATACTGAAGACGCCTTGTGGTAGGGGGCTACGAAGTGTTATGATGTGACCATACTTCCAGAATGAAACAGGGGCAGACGGCAGTCTCATTCAGTGTAACGTTTGCAAAGTCACACAAGGTATTATTTTGATAATATAATAGAAATAGAATAATAGAATAGAATAGAAAAAATAATGTAATATAATATATATTATGCCATAAAAATATATTATATATTATAAAATACATATTTTATATATTATAAAAATAATAGGATAGAATAGGAAAAAAGTCCTTTTGCAGTTAAGAAATAAATAGCTCAGGGACAACTGGGTGACTCAATCGGTTGAGTTACTGAGTCTTGGTTTTGGTTCAGATCATGATCTCACGGTTCTTGAGTTCAAGTCCTGCATCGGGTTCTGTACTGACAGTGTGGACCCTGCTTAGGATTTTCTGTCTCCCTCCCTCTCTCTAAAAAATAAATAAACATTAAAAAAAAAAAAAAGACAGAAAAGCCTCAGAATGGTGAGTGGTATTGTCTGTTTTCACCGTGTGTCCTTAAAAGCCTCACCCAAGTTTTCAATGAGAATGAAGAGCTTCACGTGATAGGAACACACCAAGACTTCTCAAATATAATGCCTGGAAGAAACAGCACGAATGTGTCCTGACCTCTAACGGCTGGCATTCAAAAAGGAAAGTTACAAAAGAGGGAAGAATAGTCAAGGAAGAGTGGAAATGCCATATATTGTATTTCTGTGTCAGTGTAGGCAGAGTTTCACTGAGGAAACATGGGAGGAGGGGTGCAGAGAGGCAAAAGATGGTGTGGTAGCTCCACCCTTTTGAAGCCCAAGGAGGTCTTGTCAGCTCCGGTCTTTGCATCCATGGCTCTGCTCTCAGTCATTCTTTTTCCATCTTGTCCTTTCCCTGTACCTTTCATCAGTGCAGGCTGGCAACATTTCTGGTGGTATGCATTTCTTAAGACCTGTCAGTCACCTGTGTCATTCACTGGGGTTCCAAGCCAGTAACAAGAGTGCCCTCCACACATATTTTCTGGATAACTGTATCTCTATTCCTGGTTTCTGTTGAGATAGTTGATTGAATCCATGGGTCATAGACCTAATGTCTTTAGCAAAAGTTGTCTAGCCGCACCTTTGGTGTTTTTTCCAGAGCAGATATGTTTGACTCTAAGTAAAGGAAATTATTCTTGATGTTGTGGGTGGAACTTATCCAATCTCTTAAAAACAATTACAAGAACCAATCCCTGGAAATATAGCTTTTTGAGTTTCCATTTATCTCTTCATCAATTCATCTATTTATTTATCATCTATTTATCCTACTGATTCTGTATCTCTGGAGAACTCCAGTTCACTGCCGTTTAATTTTCATAACTATATTCATGTGTGACCATCTTATTTTCATGACTCACTTATGCCTCTTACTGTCTTATATTATCCACAGAATCTAATATAGGGAACACCTGATTGTGACTTCATCACTGGATCAGATTTAGGGTCAACTCTCTCCATGTTCTTCCAAGAGTAAGCTGTGAAAGTTCAGTTTGACTTCATATTGTTTATTATTATTTTATACTTTAATCTTCCTCTTGCAAACTCCTTGAAGGCAGCTACTAGGTCTTGCTCCCCTTTATATCCCCAGCACTTATCACTATGCCCGATTCACAAAAACCAACTATATAAATCTGAATGGCAGTGTGTAACATCCTGGACCTTTCACAAGTTTTTATTTCCTTAGGCTTTACTCTTAGGCCACTTTGGAAAACGTCCTAAATCCTAAATAAAATGTAGTCAATAAAGTAGTCAAGTAGAAAAAACAGTGGAGATGGGGAAAATGGAGTTAGTATGTTGGCAGAATGGAACTGAATAAGAAGTAATGATTATCTGATAGAGGAATAAAAAAAACTAAATGGAAAAAAAATTTCAAAATAACATTTGAAAAAGTTGGCAGTAACTACTAGAAGATTTAATTTACAGTGTGTTATGAAAGGGACCAAATTCTACTACTCTCAAGGGGTAGTTGTTCTGGGGATTTTATCCCACTTCCCCCACTTCTGGGGACTTCCACATAGAAGCTGAGATTCACTCACAGATCTCCACTGTTAGCCTGGAATTAATCTGCAGTTCAAGATCTACAGATCTAGCTTTCTAACAGACAGGTTCACTTTAATTGAGTCAGGGAAAGGACACAACACTAGCTTCCCGTTTTGCAAAACATGATATGATTCTTCCATGATGGTGTAAGTAGCAGTTAAAAATGAGGATACAAGTTTTTTAATGAGGGGTGGGAGCAGGGGAGCTCTTTGTTACAAGTCAAATGATTACAGCGCCACCTCATATAATTTCTACTGGACTGACGTTGTGTTTGCACGACCCCATGGGCTTTTGTACCTTGCTGTCAACTGACACAGTGAGGTAGACACCTAGGGAGCTGTCTTTCAGTCATCTGATACCGGCTGACTGGTCATGGCTTCTTTCTCCCTGTCTGCAATCATTTGCAAATAAGGTCAAATCAAAATCTTTTCTGTCTCTCTGGTAAACTCTTGAGTAGCCTCCCTCTCCCAGCCCCCGCCCCCCTGCCCTTCTCTCTCCCTACCCTTCTCCCATCACGTGGTTCAGAAGTCCTGGGAAAGGTCGAACAGGACTGTCCTGGGATTAGATGCTGGTTTAGGCTTACAGGCAGTGAACCTGGCTCTTTCTTGCAAACATTTCCTGTCAAGCCACACCCATCAGGCATCTGGCCCAGTATGTTTTCTAAAATCTGTGTTCTAATTGTGACCTTTAAATAGCTCCTTTACTTAGGATGGTATTTTCACAATTACAAAACAATAGAATCTTTTTTTGCCCTAAAGTAAGCTTTTGCAGAATTTTAATATATACAAGAGACACCAATACCATTTATTAAAGCACAATTATAGGTGAGTTCAAGCTTATTATTATAAGCTTCACAAATGAGAGTAATAAGGATCTTAAGACTAACATAAAACTTCAAATCAGAGGTTGTAGATGATTGTTGCAGTCATATCAATCTCAAAACAGTTCATGGAAACATCTTCACCCTAAAGTGTCTTTGATAATCTAGTGGATTTTTTCACTCTCCACCTATTGGTGGGCCCACCATTATACTCCTACAATAGTACCAGAATTGGTCAGTATCCCTTCACTATGCCAAATTATTTAGAGATCTGGACATTCACATATTTTTTGTTATATTCTCAAAGCTCAGCACAATGTCTAAAATAAAGTACATAAGTTGAGTAAACATATATTGCTGAAAAAGTGTAACCCTTCTCCTAATGTGCAGATATAATTTTAATATTAACTAAATGACTTGGTTAAGTTTATGGAGGTTTTATGCATTATAAAATCATTCCTGGCCTGTACCCAAATGACCATATAATATTTTTAAGTTATTGGGAATCAAAAATCAAAAAGTTTCACTGTGGTTTTTGTAGGGAACCTGGAGAGAAGAGCCATACTTGAGGAAGGAACAAAATGGGGTGCTGCAAACAAGTTCTGATGTCATCCTTGCCACCAGCTTGGGAGGCTCAAGCATAATCCCAGCCACTGGGATCCAGAAGACAAGGGTTGCTGGGCTTGGTTGAGGAGTATGGTCAGATTCAGGGAGGGGTCTGAAAAAGGGATGTTGTGGCTTACCCTATTTAATCAGGGAAAGGGAAAAGACTACTGTGAAGAGTGTCCTTCAGTGTCCAGGGGAGAATTAGTGCAGCACCCACTGAATTGCTAAGGAGACAGAGGAAGAGAGAGGGAGGAAAAGAGAAAGAGAGAGAGTGTGTGAGAGAGAGAAAACACACTCGTCTAGGAGTGTCCATGTCAAAGTAAAGGATCAGGGAAAAGGTTACTTAGATAAGTTATAGTGTTGTGGAGAGATCTGTTTATTTCAGACTAAAAGTGCTCTGGATCTGAACCACATAAGTAAATGCTCCATTTCTCACCCGTACAGCTCTCAGCTTTTGTAGGCATATTAAAGATGTATTAAGTAAGCCAGAATACCTAATAACCAGTGACACCTTCCCAATATGTTTTTGGACAAGGGAGGAGCAACCAGTGATCCACTAGGTCCTAATGTACAAATAAGTATTGAGAACTAATCAGCCTGTTAATTAAAACTCACTTCACATTAGTGCTTATTGAGCAACTATGATATAAAGACCACTTGGGGGAATATTCCCGCATTACGAACTTGCAGTGAAATAGATGGGTAACCTGAAGTGGTGGCAGAGGAAGAAAGTGGTCAGAAAACAAATATCCAGAGACTGAGAAATTTGAAGTGGAAACGTATCCTCAACAGCGCCCATCGCCTTATGTGAGGACACAGTCATCTGCATTTAGCTCCTTTCTGATTCCTTCTTGCAAACATTCTCCTCCCTTTGCCAGCTTCTCTCTCCCACCTAGTGCATCTCTCTCCACCAGTAATTGAACCCAGAGCCTTGAGTTATGCTCTAGCCCTCCCGTTTCCACCCTCCCACATCTAATTCATCACTAATTTCTGTATTCTGTTCCCAAATCTATTTTAAATCTGTCTCCCTCTCTTCACCTTCGTTGTCTCCTCCATCAAGGTGGTCTCTCTCCTGAACACATTCAGTATCTCCTGTGTGCAATCTTTCACTGACTCCACATACTGACCTTTATACAACCCGGCCATGACTTCTGCTCTTCAAGCTCGACAGTGTATTCCACTGCATTAAAAATAAAATTCAGACCCCTCAAATGGTAGGCAAGAACCTCTAACTATGGTTCTTTCTGCCCATCCAATGGGCGCTCCACTTTCTCCAGGGCAGAAGCTTTCTGTGACCTTCTGTCTATTCCTCTTGAAAACCAACAGGGAACTTTGCTCGTGGTTTTTATCTTAAGGCACATTAACGTTCTGCCTCATTTTGCTTTCTCTCAGTAGATTGCAAGTTGACTTAGGGTCTCCCATAACGTCTGTTCCACACATATTTTGGGGAGCACTTCTGCATTGCAGGCCCTGGGCTGGGCAATGAGGTGCAGCAATTAGTAAGACAAACCTTCCACTTTATGGAGCGTAGTGTCTAGTGGGGAAGACTGACAGAAACGTTGTAAACAAATGCATTTATGATGTAAAAACAAACTGTAGAAGTGTGGAAAGGAAAACCACCAGAGAATAGGGCAGGTCACATTAGAGCGGGTGGTACTTAAGCTCACAGGGACAGAATTACAGGAAGAATACAGAAGTAGTGTTGTGGACAGGGGGGCAGCTCATGAAAAGCCTCATGACCAGATGAATCTGGGTGGATTCCAAGAATTTTATGAAGGCGTTTAGTGGCAGGAGAAAAGACACAAGGTGATTTTGAAGGAGTAGGCAGATCCCTTGGGAACTGCATCTTACTTATAAGAAGTGTTTAATAAATATTTGTTGAGTTTTCAAGAGAAGAATATATGCTTACTGCAAAGTTACACAGGTTAATACACTGAGGCCTTTAGGAAAAAAATCTAGAACTAAGGTCTTCACACTCCCTGTTGAGAGCCCTTTCTAGTATCACTATAGACTATTAAATATAAATGAAGACACAGAAGTAGTGTGGAGATGTGATTACTCAGCATCTGAAGATGACAATTCCAGCTTCTGTCATGCACAGATTGAACTTAATGATTGACATGCATTAATCGACAGTCTTTTATCAGAATGGGTGATGGCTATTGATAGTTTTCCTGAGTTTATCTTCATTCTAGGAACAAATATTGCTCTCTGCCTGGATACTCCCTCTTCCCTGAACTCCTTTTGGCTAATGATGGCCTGTGTATTTTCTACATCAAGGAAGATTTTCCTCACTATTGGAACTGAGTTATAACTCTCTAACATATGCACTCTTAAAATGTGAGCAGGCAGGTAACAAGTCAAATTACTCTGCTGGAGAGACTGTGTGTAGATGCTCTGAAATTACATGGACAGGGAGAGGAGCCCACTTGAGTCCAAATGTCCAGCCATCCCTTCCCAGGCCCCATGCATGAACCTTTCAGACCAGTTCAAGTCATCCTGAGCCTTTCAGACCAGTTCAAGTGCCATGGAGTATCTCTGAGTGATCCCAGTAAATGCTACTCAAAGCAAGAGAAGCCATCAACTAAACCCTGTCCAAATTTTGAATCCACAACGTCATGAGATATAATAAAATGGCAATTGCCTTTAGAGTTCAAATTTGGAACATAGTTTTTTATGCAGTCAATAGCTGAAACATGGAGGGCACGTATAAGTCTGTGAGGTGATAGCATAGGAGCCACAATGTGCAAGGGCTAAAGAGATAATTGGAACTTTGTCCTGTAGATGAGGTAAACTGCATCTGGAGTGACCTGCAGAATTAGCCTGGATGACTCAGCCCTGAGTCATTCTGATTTGTGGATCCTACACAAAGCCCCAGGGCATTCCTAAACTCTGCCTCCAGGATTTATTTCACAGTCCTTGCTGAAGCAGCTCCTGAAAAGTCCATAACCAATCCCTGGGCAACACTGAACATGACCCACTGAGTGCAGACTGCTGGGATGACTTCCTTAAGACATGTTTGTACCATCAACAACCAATGCCAGCTCTTCACCAGCCAATGCAGAGCTTTGGCCAATTTATATATTTCAGTGATATTCAAGATAGGTGTAAGAGAAGCTCTAATATCCAATAACCACCTCTGTTTGTTTTGCTTAAGAATTTCTGTCTGTCTTAGGTCTTATTCAGGCATATTTTGCCCTGAAGAGGATTCTTAAATGTTAATTCTGAGTGGATACCTTAATAGAAGAAAATGGTCAAGTATGTACTATTAAGCCAGGCCAACAAAAAGCAGGTGAAATTCAGGAGTGTTGGTTCTTATTCTTTTAATATACTCACAACAGACATCATTTTTATACAAAGCTTATTTGATCTTTAATATATCTCACTTCTCCTCTTGATATGACCTAATTCTAAAAAGTGGGTGTCAGAATACTTGGAGATTTGCAATATTAATGAAGGAATCACATCAATAACAGAGGGGAGCAGAGAAGAAAACAAGTAGAAGAGGCCTGGTTTCTTAAGTCAGCTGTCAGAACCTTAAGAAAGCCTTTTTCAAGTAAATTAAACTACCCTCCCTTCTTACACAGTGCATGTAAGCTGTATTTCCATTTCATGCATATTCTCTTTTAAAAAGAAATTTCAAGCAAAGAATTAATGATTAATAACACTTAACAAGCTTGTGTCTTTTCCACCTTATCCCCTCTTCACTGTATTTGCTTAATTTGCTTTCATGGTTTGTCCCATGAATGTACTTCTGTTTCTCATGCTTTCTCTCTCAACACAGCTCTGGCGCTGGGGCAATAGCTGCTTGTTCAGGCCACTGTGGTCAGGGAGAAGGTAGCTAAAAAAAAAAAAAAATAGAAATCACCCACTTCCTCCTCAGTTGTGCACCTGGAGGACAGAACTCATTGTTACAAAAGTGTGGGAGTTTCTCTATTACTGGCTCTTGGTCAGGTTAAAAATGTAAAGTAAGGCTGTGCCTGTGGGTGTACTGGCTCAGGTATGCTACAGACCAGTTCAGAAGCTCCAAGGCCATGCAGACCACCAGAATTTGAGATTACTCTCAGATCACTGATGAGGGTCAGGAGCAAGATACTCAAAACTCTCAAGTCTGATCACCTACTTTTATTTTGTGCACCTCTGAAGTATTTTCTGTGAACTGGTGATAGGTAGTTTCTATATATTTTGTGAATTAATTGTGGCCATTTATTTATTTATTTATTTGCTTATTTGTTTATTTTTGCATCAAAGGTGTGACTATCTGTAAACAGTGAGTTATGAGGTTTTGGTCCATGTGAAGGGCTGTCTCATAGAAGCCAGGTAAGATATAGTAGTTTGCCCTAGGGCCAAGTATGGAGACAAGAGGTAGGCAGACCATGGTTTGGTAAAAGGAAGCGATTTCTAACCATGAGGCCTGATCATCTATAGAAGAATCTGCTCCTATGATAGTGTTATGGGTTGGATAGTGTCCCCTCAAAAAAGATAAGACTTTAGTCCTAACTTGTGAATGGAATCTTATTGGAAATAGGGTCTTAGCAGATTTAATCAAGTTAAGATGAAGTCATTAGTTAGGGTGGGCCCTAATTCAATGTGACTGCGGTCTTTATAAGAAGAGAAGAAATAACACACAGGTAAAACACCCTGTGAAGACAGAGACAAAAACACACAATCTCTTAAGATGGAGGCAGAATTGGAGTTATGCTGCTACCAGCCAAGGAACACCTGAAGCTACCAGAACCTGAAACAGGCCAGGAAGCTTCCTCCAATGAAGGCTTCCGAGGGAGCTTGCCCTCGCCAACACCTTGATTTCAAACCTGTAGCCTGCACACTGCTCAAGAAATTTCTGTTGTTTTAATGATCCAGTTTATAGTACTTTGTCACAGCAGCCCTAGAAAACTAGCACAGTGAACTTCTCTGTCCTCATCACTCCAGATGTTAAAGCAGAATATCTGAGGTGGTAAGAGAAAGTCATAAATTAACTAAGCATTAACTTAGATAACCTTTACATTCTTTCCAGTCTCAAATTATCTTCATTTTTAATATACTTTTCTATGGTCCATAAATGATACTGTGAGGCTTTGATATCATGGACTTACTATCATCATTGTTATTTAAAATTGCTGTAGAAGTTCTGGGGTACCTGAATGGCTCAGTTGGTTAAGCATCCAACTCTTGGTTTTAGTTCAGGTCATGACCTCGTGGTTCATGAGATAGAGCCCCACATTGGGATCTGTGCTGACAGGGCACAGCCTGCTTAAGATTCTCTCTCTCCCTCTCTCTCTGCCCCTCCCCTCTTCCCCCCCATCTCTCAAATAAATAAAAAATAGAAAAAAGTAAAAAATAATAAAATTGTTGCGTAAGTTCTGACCAAGTCAGTAAGGCACAAAGATGATAAATGGAAAAACTCCTGGCAATGAAAAGACTATATTATCACTACCTGCTGAAAAAAATAAGTTGCATAAACAAGGAATCCAAGGACATAAAAAAAAGGATTCAAAATTGATACTCGTTCAGCAAAATGACCAGAAAAAAGATCAATAAGCAAAAATAAATAGTTTTCTATATTTTAATACTAAAAGTGTTAGAATATAAGTTGAAAACATGCTGTTCATGTTGGAAACATAAAGTTTAACATACGTAGAAACGGCTTTAACAAGAAATATCTAGAACTTCTGTGAGTACATTTATAGGACTCTACCAAGAGAAACGAAGGAAGTATGCACTAAATGGAGACATAACGTGCTTGACTGGGAAGAATGGATTGTGTGAAGATATCACTTCTGGCCAAATTACATAAAACGTATATACATCTTATGTAATTTGATCTAAAACTTGAAACAGGATTTTTTGAAGAACACGAAAAAGTGATTTTTTAAAATTATTTATTTTTAAATGTTTATTTATTTTTGAGAGAAGAGACAGAATGTGAGTGGGGAAGGGGCAGAGACAGAGGGAAACACAGAATCTGAAGCAGGCTTCAGGCTCTGTGCTTACAGAGCTAATGGATCTTAGACCTAAAGTCCCTGGGGCTTGAACTCAGGGACAATGAGATCATGAGCCAAAGTTGGATGCTTAACAGACAGAGTCACTTGGGCACCCCATGAAAAAATTTTAAAGTCCATTTAGAAATAAAGGTTAAACACTTCTTGAAATAAAAACTTGACTAATGAACTTAAATACAAACATAAACTGGTAAGCTATTTTGAATAAACATGGTAGAAAAGAGATTCATATATTATCATATAAAGAGATTTTAGAAATCCTTAAGAAGTAAAAACCACAATGGAAACATAAAGGATAAAAACATAAATTTCACAAGACAATGTGTACAAATAGCCAATGAATATTGGGATAAATAAATATCCCAATAATAACATAATATTTCCAAAAGTTAAGTTGGCAAGAAGTTTTTAAAGTGACACAATCAATGTTGAAGGTTGGGAATGTGTCTGGAAAAATAAATAAGATTCAATCTTTCTAGAGAGACACTTAGGCACGCTAACTAATAGCCTTAAAAATTGTAATACCATAAGCCCAGTTCCTCCTGTTTAGCAAAATGATGCCCAAAGCAATGGAACAGAATAAAGAGCTCTGAAATAAATCCACATATATATGAGCAACTGATTTTCAATAGAAGTGTCAAAGTAATTAGATGGGAAAAGAACCATCTTTTCAATAAATCGTGCTGAACTACCTGGTTATCCACATGAATAAAATGGTTCCCTTACACCAAACTCAATAAATTAGATAAATCCAACGATTATTGGAACTAATGGATCTTAGACCTAAATGTAAAAGTTAAAACTATTAAGACTTCTAAAAAAAGGAAAAAGAAAAAGGAAAATATCTTCAACAACTTGGCATACAGCAAAGTTTTCTTAGATAAGATACAAAAAACATAAAAGAAAGAAAACCTTTTTTAAAATTATATGTCACTAAAATTCACTTGGTGTGCTCTTTAAAAGATGCTGTTAAGAAAGTGAAAGACAAGCCACAGACTGGGAAAACATAACCACAATATATAATTATCTTACAAAGAGTTTGTATCCAGAATATTGCAAAGAACCCACTCAACTCAATAACAAGAAAAACAATCCAATTTTTAAAAATGGTAAATGGTTGAGAGCAAAAGACGATATATTTCACTAGAGAGAGACAAATGGCCAATACGCTTATTACAAAATACTCCACTTCATTAGCCATTAGGGAAATTAAAATGAAATCTGCAAGAGATAGCACTACATACACACTAGAATGGTCAAAATTAAAAAGACTTACACTATCAGATCATAACACTGGTATCAGATTTGGATTAACTAAAACTCTGGCACATTGCTGTTGGGAAAGTAAAATGTAAAAAGCAATTTTGGAAAGCAATATAAAGTTAAAGATATACCTACACTGATACCCAGCACTTTTACTCCTAGGTATTTATCCAAGAGAAATGAATATACAGCAATACTTACACATACTGCGCATTTGGTTTCAGACCACCACAATAAAGCAAATATCACAATAAAGCAAATCAATGACCGCTTAGCTTTCAGCGAGTTGTAATCTTTTTGGTGGTGAGGATCCTGCCTCGATGTTGACGGCTGGCTGACTGGTCAGGAAGGTGGTTGCTGAAGGCTGGGGTGGTTGCGGCCATGTCTTAAAGTAAGACAACAGTGAACTTTGCCATACTGATTGATTTTTCTTTTTATGAACAATTTCTCTGTAGCATGCAAGCTGTTTATTAGCATTTTACCCACAGTAGAACTTCTTTCATAATTGTAATCAATCCTTTCAAACCCTGCCGGCTGCTTTAGCAACTAAGTTTATGTCATATTCTAGTTACATTTTTTTTTGTCATTTCAGCAATCTTCACAGCATCATTTCCATCTCAAGAAACCACTTTCTTTGCTCACCCAAAGGAAGCAACCCCTTACCGATTAAAGTTTTATCATTAGATTACAGACATTCAAATATAATAACAATGAAAAAGTTTGAAATACGGAAAGTATTACCAAAAGGTGACACAGAGACATGAAGTGAGCAAATGCTGTTGGAAAAATGGTGCCGACACTCCTGCTCAACACGGGGTTGCCTCAAGCCTCCATTTTGTAAAACAAATGCAATTGTCTGTAAAGCACAATATGGTGAGGTAGAATGAAATGTGGTCCCGCCTGTACAGATCCAGGCAAAGACTTTTACACAAATATTTACAGCAGCTTTATTCATAATAGCCCTTAAATGAAAACAATCCAAATGTTTAGATCATGTATCATCAAATGTGAATAATTAAATAATGCATAATCAAATGGAAAATAATGAATAATCAAATTGAAAATAAAAACAATAAAACCATTCGATAAAAAAGTAATTCTCCAAAGAGGAATATAAGTGGATAATTTCATACAGTGAAATACTACTTAGCATAAAAAACAAATTAGTGACTCAGAAAATAGAACAATCTATATATAATGCATGATTCCATTGATAAGAAATTCTAGAACAGGAAAAACTAATCCATACGCAGATCAGAGTTGGTCTTTGACCAAGGGGTTAGTGGTAATGCTGACTTCAAAGGGACTGGAGAGAAGTTTCCGAAATGATAGAAAAGTTCTATACCTTGATTGTGGTGGTAGTTGCACATATGCACATATCTGTCAAAACTCTCGGAACTGTCTTCTTAAAATAGTTAAATCTATTATGTGCAAATCATACCTTTTAAAAGTGATTAAAAATGTAAAAGAAATCATGCACACAATTTCTGTACAAGCACATTAATTATAGCATTATTCATAATGGCAATAATATATACTATATACATCTATCTAATGGAAGTAATAAAATATAATTTATATGAGGATCCATTAAATTAATGTAAGTAAAGTACATTTAATAACATGAGAAATGAAATACTGCTAAAGCGGGAAAAAGTGACATGTTTTCGGTAAAAAACAGTTTACATACATGTTAAAAATTATTGGTAGGACCAAAGAAGACATACAGTGGCCAAGAGACACACGAAAAGACACTCAACATCACTAATCATAAAGGAAATGCAAATCAAAACTACAATGACAGATCACCTCATACATGTCAGAAATGCTTGTATCAAAGTCAAGAAATAGCAAATGCTAGCATGGATATAGACAAAAGGGAACCTTCATGCATTGTTGGTGGAAATGTAAATTGGTGTAAACACTGTGGAAAACAGTATGGAAGTTCCTCAAAAAATTAAAAATGGAAATACCATATGATCCAGTAATTCCATTGCTGGAACTTCACCCAAAGAAAACAGAAACACTAATTTGAAAAGACATGTTCATTGCAGCATTATTTACAACAGCCAAGGTATGAAAGCAATCTCAGTGCCCACTGATAGGTGAATGGATAAGGAAGATGTGGTGTATTTGTACAATGGAATATTCCTCAGCCTTGATTGTGGTGGTAGTTGCACAGGTGCAACTAAAAAGATGCAACTAAAAAAAGATGGAATCTTGCCATTCATGAGAACATGGATGGACCTAGAGGGTATCACGCTGAGTGAAATAAGTCAGAGAAAGACAAATACCATACGATTTCACTTAGATATGGAATCTAAGAAAATAAAACAAATGAACAAATAAAGAGAAATAGATTCATAAATACAGAAAACAAACGGGAGGGGGTGGAGGGATGGATGAAACAGGGGAAAGGGATTAAGAGGCAATAACTTCTAGTTATAAAATAAGTCATGAGGATAAAACATACAGCATAAAGAATATAATCAATAATATTGTAGTAACTTTGTATAGTGACAGGTGGTAACTCCACTTATGGTGAGCATTGAGTAATGTATGCAATGTTCAATTCACTATATTGTCCACCTCAAACTAATATAACACTGTCTCTTAGTTATACCTGGATAAAAAAAAAAAGTGGCATGAGTGGAACAAAAATATTGGCAGGACATATACCAAAACACTAATGAGTTGTCTCAGGATAATGAATTCTTAGAGTTTCTTACTTTTTTCTTTGTAGTTATCACTATGATTCATTTTCTACATTAAATTTGTTTTACGTTTCTAATTTGAAAAAATTAAAAATGCAGGTATTAAAAAACAAAATTAAATTAAAAACTGATAAACTAATTTTCTTTAGAGAATATTATCCATTCAATAAAACATTCAACCTTATTTCTAACCAAACTAGTACAAATTAAAAAAAAAATGCTTTTGTGATTAACAAATCAGCAAATAATATAAAAATGTATGAAAAGAAATACGTTTTTGGATTGAGATTATCTACTGCTGGAAAGTATATTTTCCATACTTTGTTATAAATTAGTAGAGCATTTGTTTGTTATATGAATAAGAAGCCTTAAAATTCCCATTTCTTTTGATGTCATAACTACACTTCTGAAGTAGCAGCTATAGGAAATTTTTTCAAAATACCTGTGAGGTCTGCACAGTGATGTTCACTATGGTGTTATTTATGCTATGATAAACTGCACACAACCAAAATCTCCAAAAATTTAAGAAAATTGTTAAGTGATTTTGATACACTTATTTATTTATTCATTTATTCATTTTTGAAAGAGCACAAATGGGAGAGGGGCCAAGAGGGGAACAGAGAATCCGAAGCGGACTCTGTGCTGACAGCAGTGAGCCCGATGTGGGGCTGAACTCATGAACTGCAAGATCAGGACCTGAGCTGAAGTTGGATGCTCGACTGACTGTGGCACCCAGGTGCCCCAATACACTTATTTAAAAGCTTCTTAACTGACATTTAAAAATGATGCAGGTTTTAATAACCTGGGGGAATGCTTACTTGTATAGTGTGAGGTTAAAATAGCTACAAAATTGTATATAAGATATTATTTCAACTACATTATATATTAAAAATAAATGGAAATGGGGCACCTGGGTGTCTCAGTCAGTTTAGCTTCAGATTCTGCTCAGGTCATGATCCCATGGCTTATGGGTTCCAGCCTCGCGTAAGGCTCTGTGCTGACAGCTCAGAGCCTAGAGCCTGATTCAGGTTCTGTGTCTCCCTCTCCCTCTGCACCTCCCCTGCTTGCACTCTGTTTCTCTCTCGCCAAAAATGAACATTAAAAAATAAATAAATAAATGGATACAAGTTATAATAAATGTCCTTTTTTTGAAAATGTTTTTTAAATTTATTTCTGTGAGAGAGACAGCATGAGTAGGGGAGGGTCAGAGAGAGAGGGAGATACAGAATCTGAAATAGGCTCCAGGCTCTGAGCTAGCCGTCAGCACAGAGCCCGACGGGGGGCTTGAACCCACGAACCGTGAGATCATGACCTGAGCCAAAGTCGGACACTTAAACAACTGAGCCACCTAGGCACCCCTATAATAAATATCCTAAACTTATAGGTTACAAGTAGGCAGAAAGGTCACTGATAATTTTCTCCCTATTTTTAATGTATTTGCATATTTTGAAATAGTCAACAGTAAGCTAGTATAAATACGGTAATGACTCCAAAATAAGATTCTGCAGTTAAAATATGCCCAGACCAAGGTTAACACATTCAGGCAATTTGCTATCTAAGGTAGAAACATTTAGACTTCTAGTGTCTGGTGAAATTGAAAAAGGTAGTAAGTTTTGGGAATCAAACTACTTCAGTGGCTGGACAGTCAACAATACGGCACTCAACAAATTTAGATTTGTACATATGATGCTTAGCATAATACCTAGGACATGATGGTTAAATGAGTGTGAGTTACAATGAACAGAAATTTAAAAAGTACTGAAGATGTATATGAATGTGTATGCATATAAACACATAATATAAAGCAATCTCCCAAATTTATCAACAGTCCATAAAAGTTTCAACAATATATGTAGAGAAAATTGGAATGAACACAAACTCAATGAAGTGCAAATTTAATCTTTTATGGGCAGAAGGAGTAAGTGTCTACTGAAATGCCAGTGCTGCCCCATAGCTCTGGGAGAAAGGAACCCTGGGAAGAAGGTGCTTTTCCTTATTCAATCAGCTCGCTTGCCCACTGGGGAACTGCTGAAAATAAAGGAAGTCAAGAAATAATACAACCTGGGTTACCAGTTGCTACCTTGTGAACAGCTCATTAAGAAGAATCATTCTTGGGGTACCCTGGTGGCTTAGTCGGTTAAGCATACAACTTCAGCTCAGGTCATGATCCCACAGTTCATGAGTTCAAGCCCTGAATCAGGCTCTGTGCTGACAGCTCGGAGCCTGGAGCCTGCTTCAGATTCTGTGTCCCTCTTGCTCTGCCCCTTCCCTATTGGCACGCACGCTCTCTCTCTCAAAAATAAACAAACATTTAAAAAATTTAAAAAAAGAACTGCAAGAATAAGTAACTTGGTCAAAAAATTTAAAAAAAAAGGGAAGAATCATTATTAATGGAGTAGGGGAAGAGAGGGCAAAATATCCCCCTCTTTGCTTTGTGGTTTATCTAATCCAGAAGCTACTTCCTGGTACAGCAGCAGTCCGTGGGATGAGAGCTGGTCTGAAAACAAGGCAGTGGGAACATATGAACAGGGTTCAGGATCTAAGTAGGTTAAGGGAGCTAGCCTAAGGTGCGATGAGAGTAAGGGCAGATCTTGCTGTGCCTAGCTCCTGGGAGGGCAGATGACAGATGATGGATGCCAGCACGAGGGGCATATTTCCGCAGGGATTAGATGGAGTTGGGGCTTTGGGAGAGCAAGTATCCTACCAGATCCCAGCCAATCTCCTGCTGAGGCGCAAAGCACTAGCTATGGAAATATGCTCATGCTTATTTTCTTGTTAATAGTAACCTTTAATCCAAAATTCTACAGGAGACCAAAACGTATTAAAATAGAAATTGAGTCTTGTGTGGTAGGTCTTGTCACTGCACGCTCTATTCAATAATGCCACACTGTTCCATGCATGTGCTGGATATGTCCTCTGCTGGCTGGTGCAGTTTGGGGACATTGCTGAATTCCATTTTACTTATTTCCCAGTAAGCCATGTAGGCAAATGGTAATAGCCTCATTTTGCAGATGAGAGATCAGGGCACAGAGAGTTTAAGAAACTAATCCAAGTTCTCTAAGCTAGTGATCCTGGAAAATAAACAGAACCCTGCTCCTTTTAAAGCCCCTATAGAGATGCAATTAATTTTCATCCAGCGTTCAAACCATTTTTAACCTGATCTATGCCTTTTCTTTTAATTGAATAGGTAGTATAACATCCAAGCCCTGAGTAAAATACATATTCTGCACTATAAACATTTAGCACTGTAAACATTTAAACCTTAACAATTCAACAATCTTTTCACCTCCTCACATCTGGTTTCTAATACTTCTGTTTTGCTGAAACAGTTTATAATATTGCTAACAATTACTGCTGGGTATCAGGCCACATAAATATTTAATGATACCATTAATTTCTGAAAGAGAACATTGGCATTAGGTTTAAATGAAGAAGGAATTTATTTCCTTATATTTTGCACTGATATTTAATTTGTAGCTCTTGGATTGAAGCCTCCGATCTATGATTGATTAGAATTTGACATTGCTCTTTAAGTATTTCTGTTCACCTTTAAATATGGGCTTTTCCCTGCCTTGTGTAGCACATAAAAACTGGAACGTTCAACACTCTATCAGACCAGCACCTGCTGGCCATCCGTCTGTCGGACTTCTTAGTTAATGTCCTCCCTCCTGCTCATTTCTTGAAAGCCTAGGAGATTTCACTTTACATTTGCTAAGACTGGTTCATTAAAATACTAATTTTAAACTGTAATTATCTGTTGGTTCATATCGACGATTGAACCGCAGTGGTGCTATCTCCTAACTGCAGGAAAATTTCACATCTGTTCTCATCCCCTGGAGCCTTGAGCAAGAGTTACCTTGGCACTCAAAAAAGTAGGCAGTTTGAAAGAGATGTAGAGAACTGTGTTTTAAGAAAAGTAACAAAAGCAGGCAGGAAGAATTGTAAATATGGTAAACAGACTCAATTGTAAAACTATTCATGATCCTACCTTCTGGGGGAAAAAAGCAATCAAATAGGAAGCATAGCAGGTAATAGTCCTGTGGTCATACTGAGAAGATTTTAACTGCATCAGCTGATCTAACTCCTGGAAGATTTGCAATCTGCTGGCCCAAGTGGGTGGAAGTGGGGTGGTATAGGTTATTCGTTGTCTTAGGATAAAGGTCAGTGATATCTCTGCCCTGGAATGGCATCAGCCAGCCTAGGGAATGCCCACTGGTCGGCAGAACTGAGTGCAGTTCTCAGATTTAAGGTATAAATACATAAGGGGGAGGGGGAAGGCAAACTAAAGAAAACAGAACAGGTTAAAAAAAGAGAATAGAAATGAAAAGATGGATAGGATAGAGGATGTCAGCAAGGGGAAGAAAAAACACGTCCTGGGGAAGTGCCACACTATCTTCTAAGCACCACCTACTCACAACTCATTATAGGAGTCAGACCAATAAGAAGGGGCATGTACTGAATGTTACTGTGTGCTCGATTAGGGTCTCTGGGTTAGATGAGGATTACCTGCACTGTACAGATGAGGAAACTGAGGCTTGGAGAGATGAGAATCTGGATTTGAGACCCTGGTTGTCCAACATCATACTCTGTGTGTTTTCCATTACATAATGATGGTTTTCAATATTTCAGAGAGAAAAAGATGAGTAAGACACGAATCCTTCCTTAAAGACCTCGTGGTTTATAGTATACATCTTAAAGCAGTGTCCTCCAATAACACTGAGAGAATTCTCTGCAACACAGAGATTACTTTATGATTTTTTTTAGAGGCAATCTCTTTATCTTTTAATATATTCCAGACTTACGTCCTGACTTGAGTAAAATTATAAATTTGGCCTTGGTGTCATATCATCTTGTGTTTCCTAACCACAGCATCCATTCCCAGGAGAATCAGAGATGATTCAAAAGTTTTTGTGAGTTTCCTTCCTATTCCACCAGCTCCCACCCCTAAATAACCTGAATAAATTAACTTGGGGAGCAAAAATTCATGATGGAAGTTCAGGAACAATGGAGCCAGAGGAAAAGACTACTTATTTGACTGAATAGTCAAAGCTTCAAATACAGTATAAAATCCTGCTGCCTTGGTCCACATATAAGAAGTTGCCAGGTGCCAAGAAACAAGAAACATGAAGGATCTTTGCACAGACTGATAAGAGCTTTAACAATGGCCAACTGAAGGTAAAATAGAAAAGCCTAGGAGGGCAAAAGAACATCTCTTCTGTTGTGAATATAGAATGTAAAGAAAATGAGAGCTAAATCAAGGGATGATCTACTGACAAATTAATTTGGAAATCATTTAAGAAAAATTGTGCTTCAGCTCTTATTTTTATCTGTTGGAAAGAATGGGCTATGTCCTCTCCCCGGTGTTAAATAACAAGTATTTAACCTAGGAACTAAAAGTCCATTTTTCTTTTATATCACCAGGACCCCGGGACTAGGTTAATAATTTAGCTAATTGAGTAAAACCTAATGCTTCAAATCTTGAAGTAGGGAAATAAAAATTCAAGATTTCCTGTAGATATGGGATGCATAATATTTAATGCTTCAGAGATCATTAGTAAAAGAAAATATTACAGTCATACACACCCTCTGAGATTCTAACTAATGAACGTCTCCCAGCTGCTGTTGAAAAATCAGCAGCAGCATTGGAACCAATTTCAAGACAAAGCACAGCTGACAGATGTTTGAAGGGATAAATCAGGATGTACAAGGATTAAAATAATAAGTCCCCAGTGCCTTTTAAAGGCAGAGGTGCCACAGCAAACTATTCCCAGCCACTTGAGTACAGCTGAAAGACGGATCCTGGGGGTCATTATCTAGCAGACCAGTAGGTGTGTGAGTGCTATATTACTAAAACCTAGCACAGGTTCTAACCACACCAAGTTTTAAGTAAGAAAAGCTTTTTTTTTTTAAATAGTTTATTGTCAAGTTGATTTCCATGTAACACCCAGTGCTCATCCCCACAAGTGCCCTCGTCCATGCCCATCACCCCCCATTCCCCTCTCCCTCATACCCATCAGTCTTCAGTTTGTTCTCAACTTTCAAGAGTCTCTCATGGTTTGCCTCCCTCCCTCTGCCCCCCCATCTCCCCCTTTCTTCTCCCCCACGGTCCTCTGTTAAATTTCTCCTAATCCTCCTATACGTGCAAACATATGGTATCTGTCCTTCTCTGCCTGACTTATTTCGCTCAGCATAACACCCTCAAGTTCCATCCATGTTGCTACACATGGCCAGATTTCATTCTTTCTCATTGCCATTGTATAGATAAACCACATCTTCTTGATCCATTCATTCGTTGATAGACACTTAGGCTCTTTCCATGTTTTGGCTATTGTTGAGAGTGCTGCTAAGTAAGAAAAGCCTTTACTGTTACTTCTGTTTTAAGGTAGTCTCAAAGATTCTACTTCAGTTACAGTGTTTGGGACATGATGTGATTAAATGGCCAATATAACAAAATACAAATGACAGTGATTCTTTTTTTAAAATGTTTATTTATTTATTTTTGAGAGAGAGAGCAAGCAGGGGAGAGGCAGAGTGAGAGGGAGAGAGAATCCCAAGTAGGTTCTGCACTGACAGCAGAACCCAATGCGAGGCTCAATCCCACAAACCATGAGATCACAATCAAGAGCTGATTTCAGCTGAGCTGAAATCAAGAGTCGAATGCTTAACCAATTGAGCCACCCAGGTGCCCCAACAGTGATTCTTCATATACATTGTAATGGGTGCTTAGCATGGTGACACAGCTAGTGTAAAAAGGGTGGCAAACAGTCTTCTAATTTAGAATCGTCTACTTACTGGGGATTTATGTGTCTATTCCTGTCATTTAACAAGGTGGGTTATGGGGACTTTTGAAAAAATATAAATGGTTAGGCTTTATTCCAAACTTATGGAACACTTGGGAGCTATAGGCTTCTCCTACAACACACTGGATATGACTTGGATATGACTTCATTGCAATGCTTACTAAACTGTTGTAATGGTTTGGATGCATGCTAGTTAGCTACATTCCCCTTGCTCATATCCAATGAACTTACTGAGGGTGAAACTGGATCTAAGTCACCTTGTGTCCCTTAGAGCCTTAGCCAATGCCTGTGATACAAAATATTTAATAAAAGTTAGGCATTTTCCTGTTGTCATGATCTGATGATTAACTTTATTTAACTTGACTAAGCCACAGGGAGGTTAGATATATGGTCAAACATTCTGGGCATTTCTGTGATAGCATTTTTGGATAAGATTAGCATTTAAAGCAGTAGACCTGAGTAAAGCAGACTTCTCTCCCTGGTGTGAGTGGGCCTCATTCAATCAGTCGAAGGTCTGAATAAACCCAAAAGGCTGACCCTCCCCTAAGTATAGAGAATTCCTTCCTCTTGATACCCTTTAAACTGGAACATTGGCTTTTTTCCTGCCTCCAAACTTGGACTGGAATGTTCGCTCTTCCTGGGTCTCCAGGGTGCTGGCCTTTGGGCTAGAACTACACCATTGGCCCTCCTAGGTCTCCAGCTTGCCAATTCACCCTGCAGACTGTGGAATGTGCCAGCATCCATAACCACGTAAGCCAATTCCTTATAATAAATGGCCCTGACTAAAAATGTCTTCAGGCTACAGGAGTGTGAAATACAAGTAGATAATGTAAGAAGTTACAAGGAAAGCAATGGCTGACAGACAACACAGCTTTCTAAACTTGTGGTTCCTTATTCTCGCTTTGGGTTAGAATCAGTGCTTCTTTTTTTTTTTTTTTTTTTTTAATGTTTTATTTATTTATAGGAGAGAGAGAGAGAAAGACAGAGAGAGAGCGCATAGGCAGGGGAGGGTCAGAGAGAGAGGGAGACACAGACTGAAACAGGCTCCAGGCTCTGAGCTGGCAGTCAGCACAGAGCCTGACGCGGGGCTCGAACCCACGAACCGCGAGATCATGACCTAAGCGAAAGTCGGACGCTTAACCGACTAAGCCACCCAGGCGCCCCGAATCAGTGCTTCTTAAAGTATGATTCACAAACTGTTACCAGACCAAAATAAATACTTAGGTTTTTTTAAAGTTTGTTTGTTTGTTTGTTTTAAAGTTTATTTATTGAGACAGAGAGAGCATGAGCCTCTGCTCATGAAGGGTAGAGGATGGCGGGAGAAAGAGAATCTCAACCAGGCTGAGTTGTCAGCACAAAACTTGATGTGGGGCTCAATCCCATGAACAATGAGATCATGACCTGAGCCAAAATCAAGGGTCAGACACTTACCTGACTGAGCCATACAGGCGTTCCTAAGATAAATACTTTTTTGTTTAAAAACTTTTATAGCAATTTGACATTGCAACAACATTCAGTTATATGGTTTTTCATTTTACAAAGGTATCAGAACTTAAAACAAGCAAGAACAAAACAACCACTGGTTATTTACAAAGATGGTCTGAGAAACACTGACCTAGTAAGCTTGTGCCACTTCAGACCAATCAAATCAGAACGAGGGAGATGTGGAGTCTGAGCAGCTCCTGGGTATTATGTTCCTCAGGGGATTCTCACGTGATGATACTAAATAGATCTCAGAACTGGTTTAGCACAGTTCCTTCAGAATAGAAGCTGGTCAGTGGCCTCTGATCAGAACAGACACAGGCTGTAAGCAAGTACTGCAAGTACCAGCACCAGCTGAAGATCAGCCTTTCCTATTAGGTGGTCTAAATGGGATGTATCTCTTCATGAAGAAGCCTGAGTTAATACAGACAGGTGCAGCCACGTGTAATGGGAAGATATTTTTACAGTCTATATGGCTGTATTTAAAGGGATTCTCATTGGAAATTTATAGGTTCCCAGTGGCCATGAAGTAGGGTAAAAGCCCTTTAATGGAATGGAACAAAGATATACTAGGGTTCAAATTATATCCCTCAAGATGTGACAGCTGTCCAGAGTTAAAGACTGCCATAATGAGGCTATTGTATCTTCTCTCCTAATAACAAAATAAAGGGATGTCTATGCTTTTACATCTCTATGACAGCTGCAACTCTATCAAGCAGATTTCTTCAACAGAGTAGGAGTCATCGTATTTTTCAAAGTAAGCATTATTAAGCAGTATCAACCTTATATATTTCTTTTCAGATTTGTAAGTTATTTTAAATTCATATAACAAATTCATTTAACATAATAGCATATCTTTGTGTAGTGGAGATGTAATATAATCGTATTCCAGGAAATGTTATTGTTAATAACATTAATAAGATCTGTGTTTACTTGTTTCTTTTTGCTTTCATTTGAGATATGGAGTTTCGTACCGATCGAGATTATATATACACATAGTCTTATATATATGTGTGTATCTATGTATGTGTATGTATACGTATATGTATGTATATTCTTAGTTGTATTTCAGGTATCTTGACACAATAATCATCCTTTTGAATTAAGTTCCTTTTTTAAATTTAAGATGGACCAATGACACTTAGGATTGCCCTGATATTGGCAATGTAAAAGCCCATGGAATGCCCTTCAGCTAATCCTTTATAGGAGATTGTCCCGAGTTACTGATTTCCCAGCATTGCCATTATGATTTGAGAAGTTACCATTGTGTAACTGAATTCTCCACATTATCCTGAATTTGGTCTATACTGTCATCCTGCCTGGACACTGAACATGTCCAGTGACAGGTATCTCCAAGACAGCCTAAGTTATATTTAAATTTTCCATTAAAATTCATGCTGGTATGAGCTGAAATTTATCTGCCTATACCATTATTCAGTAATGTGTTCTCTCTCTCCTTTCTTTCTCTCTTTCCCTCTCTCTCTCAACCTCTCTTTGTAGTCCCAGAGAAAAAGTTATGTGAGTCTTCCATGTAATAAACACTTCAACAGCTGAGGACATCTGCAAACTAGCCCTTTTGTAGACTAAATGCCTCTACTTGATCAACCATAAGCCACCTTTTGATTCCCTCCAATAACCCTCCTGGTGCCTTCACTCTGATTATGACCCTGTTGTACAGGACACTGACTGGTCGTCTTTGAGTGGGCTCTTCTCTGATACCCACTTACTCCTCTTAAGTTGTGACATATCTGTTTGCTCCCACCCTGTTTATGCTCATTAATTGGTCATTTTAATTATGTAATTTAATAAAATATTACATAAGCTGATGAAAGATGAGTGAGAAAAGAAAGCTATTTATATAAAAAAATAAGTTGAATACTTGGAGAAACTTTTTGCAGATGAGTCTCTTAAAATATTGCTGTTGAGAGAAGTGAGAGAAAGAGAACTATAAAAGGAAAAAAATGTAGAAACTGTAGAACAATTTGAATTGATTAGAAGATGTCTTTAGGTACATCCTCCATTAAAAAAAAGGAGCAGCTAAAAATCTTAGATAATTCGTTAAAGGATGGGGTTTATTTAAATGAGAAAATGAAAACTCCAGTCAGGGGCCCCATATTTAAAGGAATAATACTGCAAATGTTATAACCAATGACAACACCTACCTAGCCATGAGAATGAGGGTCAGTCACCAACCACAGGCCTGGCCATCCTAGTGTTTACTGGCTGAAGGTAAGATCCACCCTCAAAGGAAAAGGCTTGACCGTACACCAAAAAATCCATGAAAGAATGAACATTCATAGTTTAAGTTAAAAAGTTTATGGGGCGCCTGGGTGGCTTAGTCGGTTAAGCGTCCAACTTTTGCTTAGGTCATGATCTCGCAGTTCGTGGGTTCGAGCCCCGCGTCGGGCTCTGTACTGACTGCCAGCTCAGAGCCTAGAGCCTATTTCAGAGTCTGTGTCTCCCTCTCTCTCTGACCCTCCCCTGCTCACGATCTCTCTCTCTCTCTCTCTCTCTCCTAGAAATAAATAAAAATATGAAAAAAAAAGTTTAGTGTACTTTTGACATTTTTACGAATCGCTCCTAAAGAGCTTCTACTACACCCTGAGCCGGAGATGGGATCTGAAAAATGGTTGTCTGATCCCAAAGAGCATTTGCTTGACATATGTGTATATTGCCTGCAAATGATTTATGCTATCGCTGTTCTCTTACTAAATACCATAGTCTATTAATATAGTCTAGGATTGCATAAGCATTCTGGAAAACTCATGCACATTTGAAAAGCGTTCACCATATTGATGACTCACAACTTCAGTTTATTTTAGCTAAAACTTTCCCATACTTGCTAACCATATATCCTTCATCCTCTGGTGGTGGTTCTTTTTGTGTCCAAGTACCAGACTTCACAATGACCCCCTTTTAACTTTCTTCTTTGTGGATGTGGCCCATCATTCTAGCCTGCTGAGATCCTTTTGAATCCTGTCAGCCAACACATCCCCTCTCTCTCTCTCTCTGAGCCTCATGTCATCAGGTAATTTAATAAGTAAGACTTGCATCTGCCCTTTTACAATCTGACCTTGTCAGAAGTCTCCCCGGGCAGTCAAGCTGATTACTACAGACACTGTCTCCATTTCTTCCTCATTGGAATAATTTGTCATTACAGTCACAACTCTGGCTATCCCAAGGTGCCGGGGTTGTCTTCTGGCAGAGTCTCATGCATGGCACTGTGCGTGTCTCATCCACAAGTGCATTTAGTCTAAACACAGGGCATTTAATAAATGGGTTTAAATCAGAGAATTTAACTCTTTTTCTGGCACAGGACGACAAGGAAGTCCTGATTGTTGTTGTTGTCTTTTAAAATTTTATAGAAATCCAAGTTAGTTAACATATAGTTTAATAATGGTTTCAGGAGTAGTTTAGTGATTTATCACTTACATATAACACCCAGTGCTCATCCCAACAAGTGTCCTCCTTAATGCCCATCACCCATTTAGCTCATGTCCCCACCCAATACTTGGCCAGGAACCGTCATTTTGTTCTCTATTTAGGAGTCTTTTATGGTTTTCCTCCCTCTATTTTTGTCTTATTATTTTTTTAAAGTCGTTTTATTTCTTTTGAGAGAGACAGAGATCGCATGAGTGGGGGAGGGTCAGAGAGCAAGGGAGAATCCCAAGCAGGCTCTGCACTGTCAGCACAGAGCCAGAGCCTGACGCGGGCTCAGACCACTAAACTAGGAGATCATGACCTGAGCTGAAATCAAGAGTTTGGATGCTTAACCGACGGAGCCACCCACCAACCCTATCTTGTTTTCCTTTCAAGCAAGGCCTACTTGGAAAAAACAAAAGTAGCTGCTACCTTGCCCAGCTGTCATACACACAAACCACTTCACAATAATCACCAAAGCCATGAATCTAAACTTGGGAGAAGAATGAGCATAGACTAATTAAGATGTTTTACAATTGAGCCAGCACTACTTACATGATTTGACTATTGCAGAAAACTGTATTGATTGCCTAAAGATAATTTCATCAATGGAGGCAGATGTAATGTGATTTAATATGCAAATTAATGCTGCATTCACTAAAAAAATATTAAATCGCCCCATTTAGCAATTTAACTGAAATTAACTAATAAAACTTGAGACAACTTTGTTTTCCTCCAATCTTATTGAAAACTCTTAAAAGACAATAGATGTCTTTTAGTTCTGAATATTCTACACAGCAGTCTAGAAATAGGCCCAAATTAATGTGAGCTATAGTGCTCATTACTCTTCGAATGTTGTTCTAAATTAAGAAGACAAGTTGTAGAAAAGTTAACTATTGTGAAGTGGAAAACCTCCAATTAAGTGGTTGGATTCCAACCTCTCCTTGACTTAAGACTGGAGGACATGTATCAAGTGCAGGGAAACCACGCCTGAAAACAAGGGCTGGTTTAGATAGCAAACCTCCTGATTCACTCTTTCCATGTTGACAAAATACACTCTCTGCCCACAAACCTAGGCTGTGTCCACACACGCACAAACCAATGTGAAACAAAAACAAGTGAGTATTTAAATTTAGACCAATTATGACAGCAAAAGCTGTGTTCTCTGGCATTCTACAAAACAAAAGCTGCAGAAAGCAGCACTTTCAATATTCCGCTGGTCCCCATGTGTATCCAGCAGTAGGGCCTGGCAGTGGCGCTAACTGCTATTTAGACCCCACAGGGCTGACTCTGGGAGCCACGGGGGAAGCTGGGATGTGAGCTGGTAGTTCTTATTGTGGGTTACGGGGGTACAGAGGTCACCTCCGTCCTCTCAAGGCAATAGGGGAAGCTGTGGGGCCCGGCATTCCTGAGGAGGGCCCCTCAGGAACTGGGAGGCTCAACATGCATTTTCTTCCTCACTCTTAGCCCTACAAGCAGCCTTTGCAATTTCTCTTTAAAAAATATTTTAAGATTGTGGTAAAGTATGTATAAGATAAAATCTGCCATTTAAATATTTCTATGTGTATAATTTAGTTGCATTAAATACATTTACGTTGTTATTTCCAAAGCTTCTTCATCACCCGAAACAAAAATGCTGTAATCATTAAGCAGTAACTCTCTATTCATCCCAAGTTCCTGGTAACCCACTTTCTGGCTCAACGAATTTGCCTCTTCTGGATATTGTTTATAAGTGACTCATACAATATTTGTCCTCTTGTGCCTGCTTAATGTACTTAGCATAATGCTTTCAAGATTCATCCACGTGGTAGCATATATCAGAACTTTATTCCTTTTATGACCGAATAACATTCAGTGGTACGTATGTACCATGTGTTGTTGATCCAGTCATCTGTTGGTGGACATTTGAGTTGTTTCCACTTTTAGCTACAGTGAATACATTTTTCAGTGAACACTGGTGTATAAGTACCTGTTTGAGTTCTTGTTCTCAATTCTTTTCAGCTTATTTATTTGTTTATTTACTTGAGAGAGAGAGAGAGAGGGAGAGAGGGGCAAAGTGGGAGAGAGAGAATCTTAAGCCAACTCCATGCTCAGCATAGAGCCCGATGCAGCACTCATTTTCACAGCTGTGAGATCACGACCTGAGCCAAAATCAAGAGTTGGATGTGCCACCGACTGAGCCATGCAGGTGCTCCCAATTTTCTTATTTTTCAATACCTAGAAATGGGATGCTGAATCACCTGGTAATTTTATGTCTAGTTGTCTGAGGAACCACCAAACTGTTTTCCACAGTGAAAGCACCATTTCACATTCTTACTAGCCATGTACAAGAGTTCGTGTACTGGAGGGTAACTTTGAAGGTACCTGGCATCCTTCCTCCACCTCAGACTCTGTAAGATAAATTTTACTACAAGCTATTATAGTTTACTAGCCCTAGAGCTACAGCTCCTTCCTGGAGTTCCCCTCACTGGGACCTCCTTTTCTCTGTCACAGCTAGATCACTGTCCCATATTCACTCACTCTCTGTCTGAAGTGTCTAATCCACCTCAGACTTGAGTGTCGCCAAACCACCCAGGCTTGACACTTATCCAACTTGGCAACTACCCTCTGCCCCCCTCCCCCCCCACACACACCTTAGACTTTGCCTGAACTCTGCTGGCCACTCAGCACTTCCTGTTGATATCCTCCATGCTCCTCAGTTCACACATCTTGCTGCCCTCTTCCAAGGACCGGGTTCTCACTTACTAAAATAAGGTGAGATGCTCCTTTTGAACCTGAAAATGCACAATGGCTATCTTATGACTGGTATAATTCTATTTGAAAATCTTAGCCAGAGAAAGGAGCCTAACTAATTAATAAGCACTTCAATAGGAATTTCCTCTATGCTTTTTCTAGCAGTTAGACTTTCAGTCATCCATCTGCCTCCATCCTACTTGAGGCCAGAGTTACCTCATGATAGCAGCTTCCAAATTTGTCCAAACTTGTCCCTTTGCCTCTAAACTGCACCTCAGCCAGATACACATTACCTGAGCTCACGGAACTGGTGTGTGTGTGTGTGCGCGCGTGTGTACATGCTTGCATGGAAACTGTAGAATGCCATTGCATTAGTCCACTCGGATCCATCTTGCCAACAGCAACCATAGTGTATCTCTTACAGCACAAATTCTTTTACTCAAACTCTTCAATTGTTCCTTAGTTCTTACTCAGTAGGATTCAAATACCTGGCTCTAGCAGTTCAAGCCTCCCAGAGTGGCCCAACCCATCTTTACCACACCAGCTCCCCCTACTTCCTGGTAGCTTCCATCTGCACAGGACCTGTGGGCCTCCCTGCATCTAGCTCATGACTTGGCCTTTGGGTTCCCATTCACCAAAGCCCTTTGCTTAATGAACTTCCTAATTCATTCAAGCATAGGGATTCCATGATAATTCCATGATAATTCCAGCTAGAAGAGAAATGTATATCCTACTCTGGTCTCATGGAATTTGTAGCATTTGCTTTATTTTTAGCTCAGTCTGAAAAGCATCCAGTGAGCTGGGGGTGTCATTACAAGAGGGCAGATGGTTGCCTGCCAAATGGTCTCAATTAGTTCACCTTGGGGCGTTCACCAATGCCAGGGTCTAATCCTCAGTCTGGTAGGTGGAGCACTTGCCTTTGAACAGTGCATGCTGGACAAAATTGTTTCTTAGGAATGGATACACATTACCTGAGCTCATGGAACTGGTGTGTGTGTGTGTGTGTGTGTGTGTGTGTGTGTGTGTGCGTGTGCGTGTGCGCGTGCATGCGCACTGCAGAATGCTATTATATTAGTTACTTAACAACGACAGCTATAACTTATATGGATAGATGTATGTCACATGAGTAGAAAGATCTCTTCCTGATGGATAGACTTAAATTGGAAGTTTGTTTACTTGTTTGTTTGTTTGTTGCCAGTGTGCATGGGGGAGGGACAGAGAGAGAGAGAGAAAATCCCAAGCAGGCTCTGCACTGAAGTGTGGAGCCCCATGTGGGGCCTGATCCCATGATCCATGAGATCTTGACCTAAGCTGAAACCAAGAGTCAAATACTCAACCAACTCAGCCACAAGGCGCCCTTGTATAAAGCCAATTTATAATCAGAATATTAAGCGAGTATAGAATCAATACAAGGTGCTGGCTCAATGAGCCGAAATGGGATTCATTCTTTTTTCCCAGGGTCTGAATTGCTCATCTCCTTAGGCCAATGAACACTGGACTTCAGAGTTCTCTTCTCTCTGGGCTGACTACTTTCTCATGATTCAGTTTTATTCTCAATCGGCTAAATACAATTCACCACAATATGGCCCCACCTGTATTACTCCAACCCTCCACTCTCTGTCCTTGAGATATTCAGGCAGTTTTACTTTTCCTCAAATCTGCAGCAGCATTCTGTCTTTGGTTTATCCTCAGATAGACTTCAACCTTTTGAATGTGTCTGAATGTATCTTCCTAGCTTAACTCTGAGAAGGCAAAGCTTATTTCCCCTTTTGTCCATGTTCTTAGGTATTATTTTACTATCCTGTCATGCACTGATCACTCTGTGACCCTGAGCAGAAAATCCTTTGCACTATAAGTACTTGGGCTCAGCCTTTAGTTCCATGTGTGAATGGGAAACTCTTTGAAGACTAAGCCAATGTCTTGTGTGTCTGTCTACACTCTACATGGCCTACCACACAGCAGGTATTCATTCGGCCAGTACTATTGCACAAAGGAACAACCAGAGACCATCACAGTAAACACTTTAATTCTTCCTTTTCTCAGCTATGCCTACCATTACTAATTGTTTTGAGATAGTTTTAAATGTTGGTTACTAACAAAAATGCTCTGAATAAAAAATTAAATAAATTAAAAAAAAAATAGCCCAATGCTTACAAGCCTTATTATATAGTCTATTGTGAAGTAACAATCCCTGCTAATTCCGAAGGGGTTTCCTGCTGGGAGAAGACTGGGTTGTGAGGCCATTCAGAATTTGCCCTCACTCTGCTTCTTCTGCAGCTGACCTAGACTGCTGCCTCCTGATTGGGGTCTGACCTTCAAGTAGCAAGCCTTAGAAGTCACAGGAGAGCATGCCGACCCAGTCTGAAGAGGAACCATTTTCCACTGACAGTAATAGATTAATTTTTTTCCCCCTGCCATCTTTAGAAGCCTCCAAATGGGAGGAGATGAAATACAAACTGAGCAAACTTTGGTCATAGCTTTGCTTCATAGTGCTGGGTTATCAGGTATGCTCAGTATTCACTTCCTGATTTCAGGGAGGGAAATGGAATGAATAGGAAATGAGAACACAAGGAATATAAAACACTTTCTAAAGACTGGCTTTAACTGCACTTAAAGCCAATTATAGAAGCCTTTTTCAAAAATTGCAAAATTAGTGCAGGCAAAATCTCCATTTGCCCAGGATCCCAAGAGAAACGCTATCACGACGTGTGTTCTACGATGAGGCTGTGGGTCCAGACAACAGGCCTGGGACAGGACAGTGGGCACAGGGGATCCTTCCCAGCCTTTTGTTTCGCACAGACTCACAATGTACCTGCCAGGGGAATCCAATGTGTTTCTTATCAAGCCTTTCTGTTCTCAGTGTGAATTACCAAACAATCCCCCAGATACTGATTTTTATCTCCTCACAAGATAAATTTTAGTTCCTACTGGCACATTCCTAGTCAGTGCACCACTTTCAAATTATGTAAAAACAAGACAAAACAAAAAACCTGCAGTTGGTAGAACAAAATAGACCAGAAAAATCAGCGAGAAGAGCTTCTTTCTCTTTTCTTGTGGTTATAAAAGTATAGAAGCTTAAATGTATGTCGTAATGCAATAGGTCACTCATTTGGTTATTTCTCGTCTCAAAATTCACTGGAATAAATTCAATTATTTTCTATCCCTGTATCTCTCTCTTGTTGTTGGGTATGTATGTGGTGGGATGGAGGCATATTAAATAAAAGAGCAAATAAAATCTCACCATGAAATCACCACTAGTAGGATGGTTTTCTATTATTGGATCCCTATTTTATTATATATATATATTTTTTACTATGTATAGAGGGAGTGTGAGTGTGAGAGAGGAGCAGAGGGAGAGAATCCCAAGCAGGCTCCACACTTAGCATAGACCTTGAAGTGGGGCTCGCTTTCACAATCTTGGAATTATGACCTGAGTCAAAAACAGGAGTCAGACGCTCAAACAACTGAGTCACCCAGGTGCCTGTACTGGCTCCCTATGAAAGATTCATTCATTCAACAAATAATAAATATTAAATGCCTGTCATGTACCCTACTCCATGCTGAATACCCTCATTTAGTTGAAGTTCGTGTCCTTAATTTCTTTGAATTCCTAGAAATGGAGCAACACTTCTCACATTAATATAAGACTTCCCTATTCTTAGCATCTCAGGGAAAACTTGGAGTCTTTTTGAAGATGATGTGCAAGGAGAATGCTGGAGTCTTCTAATCACAGAGGCAGGAAACAGGCTGTGTTCACTTCCCTACAAATTGGAAATGATTTCCTGCTAATGGCCTGATAAAAAATAAGAGGTGGGGTGCTGAAGAACTATGTCCACCTCTGAGATAATGGTATTAAGTCATTTGAATTACTTTATTTCTACCATGTGCAAAAATAGTGGAGCTGAAAGAAATTAGACCATGTACTAAAATAACTTCATGCTATATATGATACCATCATCTAAAGGCATACACACATACAATATAGATAGATACATAGATAGATAAGGATACTTTTTTTATTGTTGATGTCCATCAGCGTGACCTCTATGATTATTTTAAACAGAGAAACAGAAAATCAGAGGAAGCATTACATATGTTCCATAAAGTTACGTGCAAAATTAGTTAACAGACTTATTAGCACATTTTCCTCACACTTTTTAATGAAAATCCATAAAACATTGTGGTAAAACAAATTAGTTTAGGAATTAATTAGATGTTAGAAAAGAAATGTTGAGCTGATACAAAAGACTTCAGACAGAAAGTTATTTTCACTATACTAATATGATAACCAGCTGATTACAGTTTATCCTAATTCACTAAACATTCTCCAAAGCTGTGCTTATATCATTTACTTTTGATATAATCAGGCTTGGCTGCCCAGAACACTGCTGAAAATATTTCATAAGGATAACTGCTTCTAGCAATATGGTGGACCATATGGTTGGGAGGGACTCTCCTTATGCAGAAAAGAGTCTAGTTAGGGTGGTCATAACCCCAAACCATGAGTTACTCGGGAATGGGAGTGGCAGGTAAGGGCAGGGTCTCCCTGGGGTCTTGTGTCATAAATTTGACCTTGAACCGTGGGGCCAGTGCCATAGACAAGCTGATCCTGAGAATCCTGGTTTGAATTGTAACTCTCAGGGGGACCAAATGGTCACAGGTTGGTGCAGACTCTTCGTCCACAGCAGAAGCAGATGCAGGTACTTTTCTTGGGCAAGCATCTCCACAGGATCCCCACAGAGGAGGCACAAACAAAAAACTTAAAATCAAAGAGCGCTGGGCTCCAGGAGTTAAGAGTCAGAACAAATGACAAGGAACAGAACTGACACTTGAGGATCGCAGAGATTGGAACTATCAGATATAGAACATAGAATGAGTGAACAATTTAAAGAAATATAGGAATTTAAAAAAAAACAAGCAAGAAAGAAGGAATTATCAGGAAAGACTGGTAGACATGTAAAGCAATCAAACAGAAGCTCTGAAAATGGAAAATATTTTTGGGAAGGAAAAGGCAACATGCCATTTAGATAGAACTAAAGAGAGAATTAATGAACAGAAAGATATCTGAAGAAAATATCGGCATAGGAAAAGAGATGGAAATACAAAAGAAAAGTTTAAAAATATGAAGTGAATGAAAAGTTCTTAGCATATGTCTTACTAGAATCTCAGGAAGTAAGAACAGAAAGAATGGAAGAGAAGAAATATTTGAAAAGAAGATGTTTGAGAATTTTCCAGACTGGATGAAAGACTAATTTACAGATAATAATCCAAAGCATGTGAGTAAAACAATTCCATGAGTAGACCCATCAGAGTGCAATTCCCAAACACCAATGAGGAAGAGGTGAAATTTGAAGCAAAATACAGGTCATTCGTCAGTGATGGAGATAAGGACATTCCATCAACTCTAGGCACACTCATCCAAACATGCCGAAAAGAATATTTCATTGTAGGTCCACTACAGTGACTTTGTTTTTCACTACCATGTCTGTATATTTATTATAATTGAATATAAGCTAATAGCTCTCTTGGCACAAACACAATTATCTATTAAATAGATTGAGATTTGATTTTTCATGCTAAACTCAATTTTAAATGAGCAGAGACTCTATACTACACACATACAACTATTCCATTCAGTTGTTTAGACAAGGGTTTCTCAATCCTGGATGCCACTTAGAATTACTTAGGGACTTTCGGGACACCTGGATGGCTCAGTTGGTTAGGCATCTGACTCTTCATTTTGGCTCAGTTCATGAGTTCGAGCCCTGGATTGGGATTCATGCTGACAGTGTGGAGCCTGCTTAGGATTCTCTCTCTCATCCCTTCTCTCTCTGCTCCTCCCCTGCTATACCTTCTCTCTCTCTCTCTCTTTCTCTCTCTCTCTCAAAATAAATAAACTTAAAAAAAAGAATTACTCACGGAAGGAGTTTTTATGAGGTTTACAATATTGCACAAAACTGGATGAATTACAACAAAGTGACACCCCTGGGGCTGGCTGGCTTAGCAAATGCTTTCCAAATTGGAGGGTAGAATTCACCTGTGACAGTATTCAGGCATTCTGACAGGCAGGCTTCGCAGTAGGACGTGCTGGCTTGGAGCAGACAAGAGGCTGGGAATCCCACAACAGCTGAGGAAGAAGGACCCTATTCTTATGGTTAGAGGGCTTTCCTGTTTTTACTGATGGCCAGAGCTGCTTCCTTTATATTCCTTATGCTCTCTAAAGTAGATAAACATGTAGGATTACCTAAATCTCCATTTATGTTCTCTCAGGTCCAGTATGTATTGAGACCCTGCCTCAATCTCATCAGCCACCTGTTCATTAGAGACTAGGTCTTCAGTATATGGCTGTACCGTCCTGAATGTACCTGATCTCATCTGATCTTGGAAGCTAAGCAGGGTCAAGTGTGGTTAGTATGTGGATGGGAGGATAGGTCTTAGTACTAATAGCAAAACTTCCTATGCCAGCTCTGTAGTAGTCTCTGTATATTGGGGTGAAGTGAGAGCTAGAAAGGCAGCTGAACTGGCTGTTTTAAATTTAGTTCTTAAAAATCTTGGTGTTTTGTCTGATGATCTGCTCTTGCCTTTGTCCTAAATGACTTTATACTTGGAATTTCCTTGGAAGCTATCTTGAGAAGAACTAATTTTGTCTCTGGTGTTTCTGGCTATAGTTTTTCCTATCCTGCTTTCTCTCTCTGACATTTCCTTAAACTTTCTTGTCCACTGCTAATTTTTATTTTGCTTTGTGCTATCTCCATGTCATTGCTGCATTATCTTCATATGCATATATCTTTTTTATTATTTCTATGAGGCTATGGGGAATGGGAGGTGGGTAGTTAGCCCTTTTTTAGGCATTGATTCATCTTGAATGGCCCTTGATAATCAACCAGTTGCACCAAATTACCTGACATAGCTTTAGACCCTGCGTCTAGAACACTGTGAAAGAAATGTTATACATTGGAAGAAATACTGGATCAAATGTCACACGGACATGGTTCTGTACCCCATACTGGCAATAAATTTGCTATGCACCTATTATTAACTCAACCCACCTTTCTGGGACTGTTTCTTCATTTTATTTTAATTAATTAATTTATTTTGAGAGAAAGAGAGAGGGAGAGCAGGAGAGGGGCAGAAAGAGGGAGGGAGAGAGAGAGAGAGAGAGCGAGAGAGAGTGAGAGAGAGCGAGAGTGAGACAGAGAGAGAGAGAATCCCAAGCAGGCTCCACACTGCCAAAGCTGGATGCACGATTCAATTTCACAAACTGTGAGATCATGACCTGAGACAAAATCAAGACTTGGATGCCCAACCAACTGAGCCACCCAGGCACCCCATGTTTCCTCATGTTTAAAGCTGAAGGGCAATTTGTCAATAATCATTAAACTTAAAAATACATTTAAGAGAATTTATTTTGCAGGTATAACTGCACAGGTACAAAACGACAGATGGATAGGATTATTTATTGCAGCATTAGAGGAAAGAATTCCTTATTCTAATATTTGAAACGCAAGTGTTTCAAACCAATTGGGAAATAATTAAATAGCTATGAGATGTCCACACAATGGAATGCTATAAAGTTCTAAAAAAAGAGGGAGCTTTCAATAAACTGATGAAGATAAACTAGCAGGACATATTATTAGGTAAAAGAAGACAAAGTGAAGAAGCATAAACATAATCACACACCTGCCCTGTTCCCTGGCAGAGATACCCCTATGTCTTTACACCAAGTGAGAGTCTCCTGGAGAACTTTTACAATACTGACAGCATGGCACCTCAGGTCAACCTATATGATTCAGAAATATAAGCAGACAACAGAAGATCAGCAGAAATGTGAGGAAACAAAATAGATCCCAAATGTCCCCCCAAATTATAAATATTATCTTAAGAAAAATTAGACAGGCTACTGTATCTATGGAAAAAGAAAAAATTTTTGGAAATTAAAATGTGATGGCTGAAATTTAAAAATCAATGGACCACCACATTTTAAGAGAGTTAGAGACTACTTATTGATTTGGAAGCTCAAGCAAAGAAATTTTCAGCAACCTAAAACAACAAACAAACAAAGCAAGGAATAAAAGAGAAAGTTTAAAAATATGGGGAATAGGTCGGAGAGCTCAATAGTTGATTGAAAGGAGTTCCAAGAGAAGTTAGAAAAGAGGATGGCTAATAAAATAAATAATGAAATAAAAATATTACAGACTGAAGAAACATAAGACCCTTCATATTGAAAGCCTCACTGAGGTGAGGTACACGGAAAAAAGATCCATGCTTAAACATGTTTTGTTGAAATCTCTAGAAAGAAAATTTTAAAAATTTCCAGAGAGAGAGGGAAAAAATGATGTCATCCATAAAGAAAGGAGAATTAGACTGACAGCAGATTTTTCTATCAAATAACACGGGACACAAAAACTTGAAGGAACAAAGACTGTTCAAACACTCATGGGATAATGACTATGAATTTAGAGTTTCCATATGTAAACTATTCTTTATGTAACATTCTCAGTCATGCAAATTGTCACAAAGTTGATCACTCTTACAAGCTTTCCAAAGGCATTACTCAATAAGGCTCCCTAGCAGATCATACCAAAAAATTATAATAATAATAACTGAAAAAGCATCACAGGAGTAGCAGCTGACATAACTCAAAAAAAGACAGGAAAAAAAAAACTCAAAAGAGATTAAGAGAAATCACTAGACCTTCAGTTTGGGACCATCATCCTTTGAGTGGCTAGAGATTAGTGTCTTAACTAATCCCAGAACTACAACACAGAACCATTCTGTGTTTATTCCTGGAGAAGAATGTTGGAAACAGAGTCATAGAGAACTTGACTTTTCATTTCTGTCCCTTCTGTATGATTTGACTTCTAAGGATATATTAATGATAGGGATAAAGGATTATTTAAATAAGTTGAAGTTAGAATCATATAACGGAATGCCATGTGTAGCCTTTGGAAAGACTGAGATTTGTCAAGATATATCTTTGTGGACGGCAGTCCACAGTGATACATTTAATTAAAAGAAGTTGCAAAACAATATGTCATCCCATTAAGGTAAAAGACAAATGTCCTTCTGCATGTGTATATGTAAATGCACCTAAAAATATCAGGGAAGAGAAACTATAAACTGAGGGTATTGTAAAGAGGAAGGAGTCTTTCAATATTTACTGTAATAATCTCTTGACTTAGCATACCTACTAGCAGGATTTCTTACTGAAATCCTGTCTCTCACAGTCCTTTGCTCAGGCTGGCCCCTCTGGCAACTTTTAATTTCACAGCACAGAAGTATTTAGAAGACCCTGCATACATCATTCAGTGTCATGTTTTAATACTTTTGTGTTTGGAACATGTAATATATAATAAACAACATGTAAATATTACTTTTAAGATAAGTTCTCACTATTTTATATTACAAAGCAGTGTGTGTTGTAACAAGTTGAAAGATCTAAGTTTATAAATGTATAGTGTTATTCTTCCTTACTTCAGTTAAAACCTTTAACTTTTAAGTATATTATTAAAATTCAAGCTATTTTTTATTTTGATAACCAAATAATGCCATATTATTTATTAAATAAACTCTCTATTTCCCCTGGAATGGAAGTGCTCTTATTATCATACAGTAACTTCCCACATTTACTTATATACATTTCTTGATCTGATTCTATTCCACTGCTCTATTTGGTTTTTCTTGGGTAAATAGCATATTTTTTTTATTACATTAGCTTTAAAGTAAATTCCAATATCTGGTACTACCTGAATGCATCATTATTCTCTCACATTCTTGAGAATTCTTGCATTTATTTTTTTTTCACATGAACTTTCAAATCATCCAGTCCAGTACAAAATATAAATCTACTGAATTCTAGGAGGAGAGGGATCACATGAAAATATATTATCACTGCAATAAAACAATTTTATATAAAAAAAAGCAGTACATTTAAATCAACAAAGGTCATCTCCACCATAGAAAGGACAGCACAAAAGAGGTCTGCTGTTGACTGTATGAAGAGCACCAGCAGTATTAGAGAACTTTATACCGAAGACAAAATCATCTGTTACAGGATAAAGTGTGCCTGTAAACTTCCTCGTAGGCAGACCAGAACGACCATGAGTCTTTATGGATGGCTGTGTTCATACATCTGTGGTCATCATAAACTGAACAAACTTCTGCGAGGTGTGGGCATCTGTTAGCTTTGGACAGGATGTGAGGGACAGGGCACATAGTCAAGATGAGGGCTGACGGCCCAAAGACTGTTGGTGTTCAGATATAATTCCCAGTCATGGTCCTTTTCACAGATATTTTTCACCCGTAAAACTGATGACCCTGGTGGCTGAGGCACTGTAGCTACAAAAAGAAAGAGAAAGTTCTGCCAGGAAGAGGTTTGCAGTCTTAGGACCAGATAGAATCACAGGAGCAGACACAGGTCACCCAGCAGTGTAGAAAGATGACACACACTGGGGCTGTGGGAAGAATGTGTGGCTCAGACCCCTGCTCTCCTATTGTTCAGTCATGGGACTTGGGCTCTCTGAGCTTCACTTCCTTTTTCTGTAAAATATGGGCTGACAATGCTTGTGAGTAGGGCTGTTGTGAGCATGAAACAATACATACCTCATGATGAACACCGCCTGACGCATAGTGGGCTCTTAAGAGTTGCCAGTGTTAACGACCATCAGAAATGTACAACAGACAGAAATTGGGCAGAGAAGGTAGTATTTCTAGAGTAGATAAAAGCATTAAGATGTGACATTGAATGATGTATGCAGGGTCTTCTAAATACTTCTGTGCTGTGAAGTTAAAAGTTGCCAGAGGGGAGAGCCAAAGCAGGGGGCTTTGAGGGACACAGGATTTCAGTAAGAAATCCTGCTAGTAGGTATGCTAAGTCAAGGAATCACTTAGCAGGCTTTGTTATAGCCTTTTTTTTTTCTTTTCCAAAATGGAATAATGAAATTGGTGTCTTAAAACACCCTCCTGGCAACAGTACAGAAGACGTGCTGGAGGAATTTGAAGGCGGGGCTTCTCGGCAACACTGCAGGCGAAAGGATCATTTTATTTCAAAAGAAGAATTTAGACCTGTTCTTCTTTTTATTTTTTTTTAAAAGTTGCAGTGGGAGAGATACAGCATGTGCGTAAAAAAGCTAGTAAAAAGAGTATGCCAAAGAGCTAGAGACAGGACACATGTTCTGAAACTAATGAATCCTGTGCTATGCTCAGTCTTGTTCTCTTACCTCCTCTTTTCTCTCCTGCAACCCCAAGACTGACAAAGGCTTAAACTTCCTTAGGCTGAGGAGCCTTGTCAGTAAGTGGATAACACCATGAGTTTGCAGGATTCAGATGTAGCAGGTAGATACAAAAGTGGAGTGCGCTCTGAGCATCCTGTCTTTACTGAATGTGCAAACCTGCAATAGCAATGGATGGAGCATGGCTATTTTTGCTTCAAAGTCAGCTGCCTGATGTAGCAGAGAAAGCATAGGCTGCAGGGATTGCCAGCCTAGCTGCTCTAGGTACACTATGGGTAAGTTCATTTCTCTCAGAAACTTCATCTCATTTGCTGGTCTCTTTCATAAAATTTATATACTTGTGGACACAGATGGACATCAATAAACAAATATATACCAAAGATGATGAGTGTAGTAAAGAAGAACAAAGCAGCACGAGGGGATAGAGAGTAACTGAGAGCTTCTTTTTGTGTAAGGTGGTCAATGAAGGCCTCTTTTGATAAGGTCCCACCTGAGCACAAGCTTGTAAGAAGTGAAGTGAGTTTTAAAGATATCTGGAAAAAAGAATTCTGGGTCTGGGAAACAGCAAGTGCGAAGGTCCTGGTGTGGAAGAAAGCTGGACATGGGGGCAGGAACCTTGAGGAGGTGTTTGTGATGGGAGTAGAAAGCCGTGGAGAGCAAGTAGGTGGTGCAGGGGAGACCACGATGGGATGTGTGGGCTGCGTGGAGGCTCAGCCAGTTGTCACAGGTAGGCGTCCCGCCAGCATCCCTCTGAGGTGAGAGAGAGGGGAGGCCATCCTGGGCAGAGCACAGGCACCAGCTGACTTGCATGGGCATCACGTACCTGCCTTGCTGAGTACCGACTGCAGGTGCATTAGAGGCGAGAGTATACCAGCCATGAGGAGAACTGTGATTGGCCAGTCAAACAATGAAGATGAGACTAGGAGTTGGAAGGGTGATGGGGTAGTTATAATCTGGTTGTTTTACAAGGTGGTACTGCCAGGATTTGCTGATGGACGGCCAAGGTATGACCATTGGCTCAAGAAATTTTGGCTGGTCTTGTAAGAATAAAACAAAGTTAAAAAAATGCCTAAACTTTAATAGTTGCTCAAAAACTGAAGTTCACTTCCACCTTCCTTTGAAATTCTTTAGCTTCTCCAGCTGTTCATATGCAGAACGTAGTCAAGAGTGGAACAAGGGGATAAGGTGGGGGTGGGGTGGTGAAAGAATAGTGTGAAGCCCCATATCAATTAGATCTGAGTTTAGGTTTTTCACCGTAAGTTCTCTCCTCATCAGTATATGCCCCAATCATAAATAACACAGAGAAGGAAAAATAAAATAAAGGGAAAAATACAGTGTCATAGGGTGCTTCTTCAGCTATTACCTACTGCCTCCTATGTCCTTGACTGCATGCTTTCTGGGTAAAAAGAAAAATGAAGAGGTTAAGCACCACATTTAATATCTATCACCAGGGCAAGCAGAGACAAGAACTGCTTGAGACAAAATATTTTCTTTCTCAGAACAACTCTGAGGAAATTCATTATAGGCCTTCACATTAAAGCACGGCCAAGTAAAGCAAACAAACAGTGCTTCTCAAGGCTCAAAGCCTTAATCCGAGTAGCTTTAATGAAGCCTTGAAAAGCAACAATTGACAGTGGTAGAGGATTTGTTCCAGAAAGAATCAATGAAAAAAGGAGGCTCACTGAACATTAATAAATACTGGAAAATGGATGGAAAAGCCATCTGCTAAGTACTTAGCAGAATACCCAACATTTGAAATTAAACAAGACCGTTTGGCTCAAACCGTCCCTAAAATCTAGTTTTCAGTGATTAAAATGAAAGGCCTCTTTTCTCCAAGTGAGGTTTTCATGTTAAGCCAAGTGTTAGGGGCACAGCCTTGGTGTTTCTTAGTATCCTAGCTTTTCTTAGCTGTATCTCGTTGGAAAAGGCTGAGCCTGGCCCTTTCCTAAGGCATCTAAAAGGCCCTTAGATTTTGCATTTAAAAAGGAAACCTACATTTACTGGGCATCTGTCTCCTATCGGGTCTTTGGCATTCAGCTCCACTCTCACACCGCCGCTCTAGGCTGACTCTCATTACCCCCATTTTTCAGAGGTGGTACTTGAGACTGGCCCCGAGCCTCACAGCTGTTACACCATGAAGCTGTGGTACGGCTGAGCTGAGATGCCGCCCAAAGCCTCTCCTCTATGGCCTCAGATGTCCTACTCTATCACTGTCTCATATTTACACTCCCTGAGTCCCTGGATTCTGTCACCATTACTCCTAAACCATCAGGCAGATAAGACATTTTATCAACTTTAGGGGCCGGTGTATCACACTTAGCCTGACTTTTCCCTCATGTCTTCAGAGTTTGCAGTATGTGACATGGCTACAGCGAGGCGTGAACTCATGTTGGACCTAACTTCACCCAACCGCTGCTGTCTGATGCGATGAGCACATGGGCACATGCAGATGTGTGTACTGAATACCGTCAGAGCTCACCAGATCATTGTTTGCTGTTGGATACCTGTCCCTTCCTTCCTAATTGTTTCCCTCCCAAACTATTTACTGTTATTCCTACCTTTAAGAAAAGATAGCCTCGGGGCACCTGGGTGGCTTAGTCGGTTAAGCGTCTGACTTTCTCTTAGGTCATGATCTCTCGGTTCGCGGGTTCGAGCCCTGCGTCGGGCTCTGTGCTGACTGCCAGCTCAGAGCCTGGAGCCAATTTCAGAGTCTGTGTCTCCCTCTCTCTCTCTGACCCTCCCCTGCTCATGCTGTTTCTCTCTCTCTCTCTCCTAGAAGTAAATTAAAAAATATATATATTAAAAAAAAAGAAAAGAAAAGATAGCCTCGTCAGAGAAAGTAGGAGACACTCTTGAGTAGCTCATAATATAGGGCTGCTTCAATACGAAAGGGATTTGGTGAAATGATAAAACTCTGCTATCCATAATTGCTTGTGTGTGTGTATGTGTTTCCTGTCCAAATTAGTCTGTTAGTGGCTCAAGAAGATGAATATTATAATTGATTAATTAAGCAAATAGCAATGGGGTGCTTAATATGCAGCAAGCATTATGCTACATGCTCTCTTTGGAACTAGGCACTCATAACACAATAATATTACACATAGCTGAAAATCAATCTGTGAATGGAAGAAGCTAGACTAAGCACAGCCATTGCTGTGCCTGCTACTGCTACTATTACTGAGCCCTCCCTTCTGGCATTCCACATTGTGGACGGTTCACTACTTTTTGTGCTAACAAGTAGGAGCAGAGAGATGAGCTAAGACATAACATCATTAAAATACAATTTGTATTTGCATTGAAAATGTAGTCTGAAAGATAAACACGGATTATGTCTATTCCATAACAAAAGAGTTGAGAGGACAATTAATTATTGAATATTTTATCCTACTATTTCAAACTGAAAGTTTTTAAACTGCAGGTATTTGAGGTAATGCACTACAAATATTTATTCAGTGGCTGCTCTCAAAATTTTTCGTCTGATGATGTGTTAAATAGACTCTACATCCTCAAATAGATAAGACTAACTCACATTTCTACCCATCTGAACTAAGATTTTACCATATTTTACATATATCTGTCCCAACTTGGGATAGATATGAGGTCCATGGGAGAGGATAGAGAAAGGAGATGAATCCAAAAAACTACGATTTCTTATCTGAGGCTCTGATTCAGTAAATGTATGTTGTCTTGAAGACAAATAATTATGAATAGATGTGAAACTGTGACTCTTTGTTTGAGGTGAAGTTCATGAAAGCAAGCTTTTGTTCATAGATAGCGTTAATTCAAGATTGGGGCAAAAGAATATTCTATGCTTCTGTTATATAATATCTGGCATTGTAGATACACTGCTTTCAGCTCTTAAATTTATCCCACATTTGTTCCACCAAGTTATGTATATAGTTGTTCTTTGTATTTCAAAATAGTCTTCTGACAATGAATTGTATTTTCCAGCTTCAATGATCAGTGACTTTCTCTGACAGTCTCTGTACTTTTTTTTATTTTCCTGCATTACAAACCCCATTTGCTGTGTGTACAGAATTTTCAAACACACAGGTAAGAAGTATTATCATTGTTCCAGTATGCCTGCTTCTAGTATTTACTGCCATTCACATTATCTACATTTATATTCTTTCATGCATGTATGAGTTTGTCTCATCTGTGCCACAATTTCCTGACTCTATCTTGATATTGTAACTATTTGCATATTGACTTTTTCTCTTCAGCACCATTCATAACATCTCCCAAGGTATGGCCAACTGAGAGTTTAATTAACATAATGTTGATATATTTCCCCCTAGTTTATTAACCTAGATACAGAAATGGTGTTACTGAAATGGACTATTATTATTATGGCTATACCTTAGGATTTCTGGAGATTAGAAATATTCAATCCATACTGAAGTAAGCTGCTTTATTTGTATCAATTTGGAAAAACAATAAAGAAACACACACACACACACACACACACACACACACACACACACACACACTCAGTATCTCCAACACAGTACCAAAGACCAAATTTATTGGTTGAGTGCATGAAACGTGCTTTCATGTTGCTTGATATAAATAAATTTCTGTGTATTTTATTACTTCTAATTTTTGTGTATCTGCCAAGATCTGGAAGACAGAGACAGATGTTACTATATAAGGCAAAGTAAGTGAAAATGTAAAATAGACCTCTACAGTAAGATTGCTTACATTCCAAATCTGGTTCCTGGTTTCTCAGGTACATGACCTTCAGTAAGTTTCTTAATATCTCTGTGACAGACTATACTGCGTTCCTCAAAAACTTCTATGTTGAAGCCCTAAATCTCAATGTGACTATATTTGGAGACAGTGTTTTCATACAGGCAAGTTAAGATTAAATGAGGTCATAAGACTGGAGCTCCACACTGATAGTATTCTTCTTATAAGAAGAGGAAGATGGGAGCCTGGGTGGCTCAGCTGGCTAAGAGTCTGACTCATGATCTCATGAGTTTGTGAGATGGAGCCCTACGTCAGGCGCTTTGCTGACAGTGCAGAGCCTGCTTGGGATTGTCTCTCTCTCCCTTTCTTTCTGTCCTCCCCTTGCACTCTTTCTCTCTCAAAATGAAAAAGCTTTAAAAGAAGAAGGAAAAGAAGAGAGCCCAGAGCTCTCTCTGGGCACACCCTCCAAGGGAAGGCTATGTGAGGACAGAGAGAGAAGATGCACATCTGCAAGGCAGGAAGAGCGGTTTCACCAGACACCACCCTACCTTGAGCCAGATGTCCAGCCTCCAGAACTGTGAGAAATGAATTTCTCTTGTTTAAACCACCCAGTCTGTGGTAGTTTCTTATAGCAGCCCTAGCAGACTAACACAATCTCTAAAAGTTTTTAATCCACTGGATAAAAAATAGCACATACCTGATAAGAAGTATGTGGATGAAAAATAAAGTCATTTCAATTACATAGCATAGTACCTGACATATAGAAAGAGGTCAGTAAATAGTAGCTTTTTTTTTTTTTTAACTTTATTTGCTTTGAGAGAGAGAGAGCTTGTGTGCTGGGAGGGGCAGAGAAAGAGAGAAAGAGATAGAGAAAGAAAGAGAGTGAGAGAGAGAGAGGGAATCCCAAGCAGGCTCTGAACTGCCAGCTCAGAGCCCAACGCTGGCCTCGGATTCATGAACCATAAGACATGACCTGAGCCAAAATCTAGAGTGGGACGCTTAACTGACTGAGCCACCTAGGCACCCTGAGGTAATTTCTTCCTACTCTGCTTACGTTAAAAGACAGAAGCATGAATAAAATTAGGGGAGCTTTTCATTTCTGGGTTATTGTTTTAGGGAAAGATTTGCTAAGTTTGATTTGAGGAAGTTTAAAAGATGCTTTATGTATATGAAATAAAGCTTTTGATTTGCATTCACCTTCCTGCCAGGTCTATCTCTCTTTTTTGATTCCAGTAAAAACCATCATTACTTTCTCGGAGCACCTGGGTGGCTTAGTCGGTAAAGCGTCCAACTTTCGCTTGGGTCATGATCTCGCGGTTTGTGGGTTCCAGCCCCACGTTGGGCTCTGTGCTGACTGCCAGCTCAGAGCCTGGAGCCTATTTCAGAGTCTGTATCTCCCTCTCTCTCTCTGACCCTCCCCTGCTCACGCTGTCTCTCTCTCTCTCTCTCCTAGAAATAAATTTAAAAATATATTAAAAAAAAAAAGCATCATTACTTTCTCAAGCTGGAAATCTTGTAGTGATCCTTTGTACCTTCAGTTCCCTGCATACTCACATTCAGTTCTTCATCAAGTCTTGCCAGTTTTACCTTTAAACCCTATTTTGTACCCACCTGTCCCTGTCTATCTTCATCACCAGTACCTTCCTCTAAGCCAACAACTTTGTTCACCTGAACCCTTCAGTTAGTATAAAGATCAGTCACTCCATGGGCTGCTTAGGTGGCTCAGTCGTCACTCTGTGGAGCACCTGAGTGGCTTAGCTGGTTAAGTATCCGACTTTATTTCACGATCTGTGGTTTGTGGGATGGAGTCTGCATTGGGACAGCTCAGAGCCTGCTTGGGATTCTCTCTCCCTGTCTCTGTCCCTTCCCTATTTGCTCTAACTCTCTCTCTCTCTCAAAATAAATAAATTTACAAATTAATCAGCCACTCTGCTTCCAGTTGTCTCTTCTTCACAGCCGTGTTAGTGCTATTTTAAACTATAAACCAAAACCTTATTCTCTGTATTAACTTTTTAAAGCCCTGCTGCACTTTGGAGCACCTGGGTGGCTCAGTCGACTAAGCCTCCAACTTCAGCTCAGGTCATGATCTCACAGTTTGTAGTTTGAGTTCTGTGTCAGGCTCTGTCCTGTATCTCCTTCTCTCTCTGCCTCTCTTCTGCTCCCGTTCTGTCTTTATCCCTCTCAAATAAATTAAATAACATTAAAAAAAATAAAATCCTGTTGCTGTTAGAGCACAATCTAAACTCTTTGCTGGGACAACAAAGTCTTCTAATAGTTGATCCCTGCCTACCTCCCCATATTAACTTCTTACCATGTGGCGCCTTACCCACCACATCCAAGCCACACTGGCTTTTAGGTCCTCCAAGTGTCAAGCTAGAGTTTTAAAACACTGCCCCATATCTTTCAACACTCCTGTCATGAAGAAGTGAGGTCCATGTCTCTGTTTGAAGCTGGGTGGTTTTGTGACTGCTCTGATCAAAAGAGTACATAAGAAGTGAGATTATGTAATGTATTGATTTGCTAAGACTATTGAAACAAATACCACAGAATGTGGGACTTAACCAACAAAAGTTGATTTCCTTGCAGTCTGGAGGTGGGAAGCCCAAGATCAAGGTGCTGGCAGGGTTGGTTTCTTTTGAAATGTCTCTTTTTAGGTTGGAGGCAGACATCATCTCACTATGTTCTCACATGGTTGTCCCTTGGTCTGTGTTGTCAAGTCCTAATTTCCTCTTGTAAAGATACCAGCCATGGTGGAAGGGCCCACTCTTATGATCTCATTTTACCCTAATTAGCTGTTTGAAAGTTTTACCTCCAAATACAGTCTCATCTGAAGTACTGGAGCAAAGTACTTCAGTATGTGAATTTGGAGGGACATAAGTCAGCCCATAACACTTCTGAGGCCAGGTTCTAAGAGGATATACATCATCTTTTGTTCACTCCGAGGCCCTAAGCTGCTGTGTAAGATATATGACTACCCTGGGGCACTATGCTGTGGTAAGTTCAAGCCACTGGACAGACCACACCTAGATTCTCAGGTTGGCGGCCCTAGCTCAGCCTGATCTTTGAGTTGTGCTAACACAAGTGCAAGACATGGGAATTAAGTCCTAATAACTCCAACTGATTTCAGCCCTTAGCCATCCAAGTCACCCTGATATTTTGTGGAGTAGACACAAGCCATCCTGGCTGCAGTCTATCCAAATTCCTCACCCACAGGACCGCTGAACAGAGCAAGTTGGTTGTTTTATGCCAGTAAGTTTGGGGTGGTTTGTTAGGCAGCAACAGATAATGGTTACACTCTCGCAGTGATTCACATATGCTCTTTTCTCTCCCTGGAATGGAATGCTCTTCCCTCTGCTCTTGGCCATCATCCTTAAGCATCACCTCCTTAGAGAGGGCTCTTCTGATGGCCAGCGTGAAGTGTCCCCTTTCATTTGTCTTGAGTTCCTTCTCCTTCTCCTTCAGAGCATGTGAACACTTAAACAGTATTTAATTACTTATTTTTATTATTCAGTTTCTGCCTCCTCCATGATACTACTCGGTTTTTAAGAGCAAGAATCACTTTTCATTTGTTTGCCCAGATCAGATATGCTTTATGGGCTCATCATCAGAGGCTGTGGAATACTTATTAAATAGATAGACGACTATCAGTTCAGGGTTGCTCTGTTCTTGTTGGAAAAAGCCATTGAGAGCAAACTGATGGGATTTAGGAAGAGGCTTGGTTAAACTTAAGCACTGAGCTTTGATTGAGTACCTGTTCCTGCTAGCTCTAATCTAGGAACTAACAGTGCAATGATCACCAAGGAAACCCAAATGCTAAATAAATCCTCCAGTGGACAGCTCCGTGTCAACTCACAAATAGTCTGCTCTTTGGTACAGTCTCCCCAGAGAGACTTAACATGGGAGTCAAAGTGATGAAACTACTGGGTAAAAAAATATCCATGAGAGCCGTCCTTGGTGGGCGAGGCTGTTTCCATGTTCTTCCGTAAGTGCTAGGCTGAACCGTTAAAAGTCTATGGACACTAAAGGTGAAATATTTAAGCAAATCTATAGATAGAACTGCTAGAAACCATGGAGGTCAAACCAGGGAGAGTGCTGGAGACTGAGGGCCCACGATCAGCATTCTGGTCTACAGGGAGCAGCACCATTAAGCCATCATAAGGAGGAGGTGGTAGCATGGCCTTGACAAGTCCAGGTTCACAATTCCTAAAACTCACCCCTTTTTGTAATAGTATCTCTTTGTCGTTTTTGTCCCAAAAATGTTGCACTTGTTTCTAGTTGTGCTTCTCAGTTCTCATGATTTACATATTGCCTCAACCTGTGATCTGTGTGTATGCACCTCTGCCAAATCTGAAAATGAAGTCTGCGTAGGCTGTTATGAGTAGGTAGGTGAGGAGGGATATGTGGATAAAAGGAAACAGAAATAAAAATGTGACTAACATGGCAAAGAAGGTTACGGAACTGGCTGATTGTTCTCAGACATCTTGGTTTACATCCAACGTATGTCAAATTAGAAGTAAGAAGCCATGGACTGTATTGCTTTCCAAGGTTGCTGATCTCATACCTGCTGTGTGAGAAAGGGGAACTTTTTGATTCGGGATATAATCATCTCAGGCAATCAAACATGTTTTTAGAATCCTGTAGAGAAATTTGGTCCATAGGAAGAACTAGAGAAGAAGAGAAGGTTGAGAAGCTTCTTAGGTGACCTGCCATACATACGGCCCTGGAGGAGAGAAGGATGTGCAATTGGACTTTTTTTTTTTAAAGTCTATCTATTTATTGGGAGAGAGACTGAGAAAGCATGAGAGAGCGAGCAGGGGAGGGGCAGAAAGAGAGAGAGAGAGACAGAGAATCCAAAGCAGGCTCCGCACTGTCAGCACAGACCCCGACACGGGGCTCTGTTTCAGGGACCGTGAGATCATGACCTAAGCAGAAATCAAGAGTTGGATGCTCAACCAGCCGAGCTACCCAGGTGTCCCATAATTGGACTTTTTAAAAGGCACCTACATGGTTAGGTAAGAAAAAATAAGTTGAAAAACTGTTTAACTGCCAAGGTGGGGACTCCTTTTAGGAGAAAGTCTCATCTAAACTCGTGTCATTTTCAGACCTGAGGCTGTGGACTTCCTTATAAATGGACAGAGATCCTCAGGTGCGTTGGCCCACCCTTCTGAGTCCTGCACCGCAAAGCTTCACTGTGCAGGCTCTGCTCTCCTCCTGCCTTGTCACCTGGGCTTTATGAGCATGTGCTGTCATCTCGTTGGCCTATCTTTCTGAGCCTAGGATCTTTTAAATGTTCTTTCGGCTGGTACTCTGGTTTAGTTTGTGCCCTTAATTGTTTATTTGAAGTCCTAATAACTGGCTCTTTATAATTTTGAATAACATGGCTCTTCCTTGCTCCACTGCTTATTCTTTTTATTCCACTTTTAGAGGTTTGCTGACTGCTATTGACTACATACATCATGGCATATTTGATAGAAAGCCCAAACCTCCAGATTAAATGGAAAAAAACCTGAGGCAAATCACAAATATTTGATATTGTGCAAAATAAACTTTCAAGCAATTGACTACACTTCCTCCTTTTCAAAATGCAGCTTCTGTGACTGCTTGCTCTTAAATCATCTCTTCTCATGTTTAACACACAAATCCTGCAAATACTTTGCATAGCTCTTTTTTTTTTTAAAGAACTTGAGAAAAGTGAATTTATTTAAGTAACCTGTATTGTATGTTCTAAACATTCTTTCTCATTCCCTGTATCAATATGACCTAAAATTAAATGATTTGAAGGAGAAATTCCCTTAAAGATGATATTTCTATTCACTGAAAACTTTCTATGAGATTGTTTCATATGAGTGTTCCTGTGATAACTGCATCTAAAGAAATCAAGATGAACAGAAGGCCACTTTGTTAGCTGGGGGTGACTTAGGAGGAAAGAATTCAAAGTTACAAAAACTTTAGAGAGAATATCTGACTTAAAACAGAGGCTGAATAAGCATCTAAATATTTTACTTTTGTATAAATCAAGAGGGAACGCATTTATCAAATCTGCAGGTCACTCTAAGCTGGGAAAGATTATTAGTATGTCAGATTACAGAACCAAGAATCAAAAAGATCTTGAAAGCAAAGAGGAAAGAATATGAAATTAATGGAAGGAAATGTGAAGTCTTGCACTTAAACTTGAAAAAAGTTTCTGTGGAAATTGTCATTTCATGTGAAAAAAATATCTGTATGTTCAGCTGTCCTCTACCTACACTTAAGCAACAAAAAAGTCTCACAACTTTTGGCTACATTGTAGAAGCAGATGATAGGGGACCATCAAAGGAGGTTACTGTACACTTGGACCTCAGATCACGACTTGATATTCATATTTGGTTCTAAAAGGGACATTGAGTAATGAGTTGTTTCCAGAAGATGATGACTAGGATCTGGAAGTTTCCTGAACATGAAGTCAGGGGTAATGGAAGGATTTGCAGTTATACATCAAGAAGCAAGAAGATTTCAGAGAAATCAGAGTGTTGTTTGTCAATATTAGAAAAAGTGTCAAATAAAAGAAGGGACTTTTGGGGTAGTTGTAAAGGGTAGGTCTAGAATAATCTATGGAAATTACTGAGAAGCAGAACTCAGAGTAGGGATATTTGACTTAGGAAAAGCTTACCTACCTATTATGTTCTGAGTATGGGGAATGCAAAGATGAATGGGACTCAATCCTGCTCTCAACTTTATATTTTATTTTCTTAATGTTTATTTATTTTTGAGAGAGAATGAGAGAGACAACATGAGCAGGGGAGGGACAGAGAGAGACAGAGACACAGAATCTGAAGCAGACTCTAGGCTTTGAGCTGTCAGCACAGAACCTGAAGCAAGGCTCCAACTCATAAACTATGAGATCATGACCTGAGCTGAAGTCAGAAGCTTAACCTATTGAGCCACACAAGTGCTCCTCAACTTTATATTTTAGAAGGGGAATAAAGTTCTGAATACCCAATTTCAACATTTGGGGTTGTTTTCCATCCCCTCCCCCCAAAAAAGCAATACTCTGGCACCAGCTGGGTGTCTTACAATTTAACTTAAACCTGACATTATTGTGGAATTTATAAAACCTCTGGACATGAGAGACTCATGTTTGAGAAAAGCTCCGTTTTCCTTTCTAAAAACAAATGGCTAATGAACTCATTGTGAAATGGGCAAAAAGACCTTTGGGCTGGGCCAGAAACAGCAAGTGTTTTACAAGCAATTGTTGGTAAGGTCAACAGGACAATGGACATTCTGATCTTAAACCATGGGTTGTGAACTTTTTAAAGACATAATAGCTAACTAATGAACACCAGGAGTAGTTTCATTTGTTATCACCAATAGAATAGTTGATCGATGTGTAAACAAAAGCGGCAATGCCTGTTAGTGTCAATTGACAATTTTTTCCCTCTTTTATCCAAGTCATTAATTGTTCCCCTTCTTTCTCAGAAAAACCCCTGCTTTCACCTTGCAGGCAGGAAACTTTTCCTGTTACTGTTGGAATCTGTGCTCGCTGAATTACAATTCTCAGCCCCTACATAAAGCCCTTTGTTCTTTTTCTGTTTTGCCTCCTTTATAGGTTAACACTATTTATCCAGATATAGTGTCACATCCCACAGATTAAGGGCTCAATCCAACAAGACTGCCCCTCCTCAGTTTGAGATGCTAGTTGCAAGTCCAGGTCACCACCTGTCCTTTCTGACCAACCATCTAAAGATTAGAGGTTCCAATGACCTTTCTTGGATTTGATTCATTTGCTAGCATGGCTCACAGAACTCAGAGAAACATTTCACTTACTAGATCATTGGTTTATTATAAAAGGATCTAACTCAGGAATGGCCAGAATAAAGAGATGCGCAGGACAAGGTGTGGTGAAGTGGTGCGGCACTCCCATGCCTTCTCCAAGTGTGCTACGTGCCCCCGATACCCATGTGTTCACCAACCTGGAAGCTCTCTCAAAATTTTCCTTTTGAGTTTTTATGAAAGCTTCATTACACAGGCATGGTTCATTAAATCATCGGCCTTGATGACTGCTTCAACCTTAAGCCTCTTTCAACTCCTCAGAGGTCTGGGGTGTGGGACTGAAATTTCCAATCCTTTAATCACAGGCAACCAGACTCATTCCTTAGGTGCTATACAGAAGTCACCTCATTACCATAGACCCAGTTGTAGTGCAGAGGGGCTTGTGATGAATGACAAGACAACCCATTACACCTCTATGGCTCTGGAGTGGTTTTAGGAATAAAGGATATGATTGCTCTTACTGTTCAGGAAATCCCAAGGGTTTGGAAGTCAAGAACCAAAAACAAAGACTAAGAATGTATGAGAAACATACTTGGGTCATCTGAATAACCAAATACATACTCTGTATAACTCACAATATTACCAGGAGGCTGAGATAAACAAAGTAACTATTCAATGTGATGGGTGGCAGAGAGGAAAAAATGTCCAAGTTAGGGAAGGTTTACAGACAGGGATAAGTTTGAGCTAAACCTTGAAAAGTGAATGTGTGCTTGTAGAAGGACGGACTATGGGACAGAGGGAGTGGACACCAGTTAGAAAGGTAACAGCAAAAAGCCAAAGGGACATGCCAGTAGTGGAGGAAGATTTGGAAATGGCAGAATGAATAGGACCTAGGGCTGATGGGGGTAAGGGAGGTGAAGGATGCACCCCAGGATGATTCTACAGATTTGTATTTGGGTGCTTGGATAGCTGATGGTACCATTAACGGAGAGAGGCAATATGGTAAGCAAGAGATATCGAAGAACAAGAGAAAACCAAATTCAGTGTTGGGAGAATTGGGCCTGTGATAGCTCAGAGGCATCTTGATAAAATGTAGAATCAAGAAATAGAAATCAGAAAAATGATCAATGTCACAGGTGTAGATCTAGGAGTACTTAGTTTGTAAGTGGTAATTAGTCTTGATAGTGGGTGGTATTATGGGGGGTGTAGTAGAGATTTTACCAACTGAGAAGGCCAAGAAGAAAATCTTAAGGAAGTCAGTAGTTTGAGTTGGATGGGACAGGGGTTTGTGGCAGGCAAGAAACTGTGCTTAAATATTAAAATAGTACTATTCTGGAAAATCCATGATAATGGATGCCCGAATTTGGAGATGTTGGGTTTTATGACCCAAAAGATCAAAAATTACTATGATTCTGTAAATATAAAAAGAGATAATGGTTGAGGCTGATTTTTGTACTAGGTTTTAGGGTTGGGATCCCATTATGGTGTCCTTACTTTCTTACTTTCTTTCCATGTCACAAATCCCCACATTTTAATACATATTTCAGAATCTGTTTGTCTCTGAAATGTCTCAGGCTTTCAGGGATATTCTCTCTCAAGTCACAAGCAATGTGTTGGAATTAGTCAGAATTGGATGCCCCCTCCAGACCTTGAAATCGTGGGTATCCTAATCAGTATGTGTAAAATACACGACTTTCAGGCAACTAATAAGAGTGCTTCTTTGAATCGTTATACATTGTGTCATTCTTTGAAAGACATTGCTAGTCTAATTTGTGGTTAATAATCCAGTGATCAACACAAAGAAGTTTTCTGGTTAAACTGAAGATCTTCATTCTCATATGGAGACACAGTCCAGTATAGTAGAAAGAAGCAGAGTTTGGATTAGGTTTTGGGCTCCAAATTCCACTTTATTACTTGCTAATACTTATTTTTTTTATCTGTCAAATGGTGACTCTGTGGAGGTTATGGGGCTGTTCTTGTAATTAAATAAATTGATAGAGAAATAAACACCTGGAATAGTGTGTGACACTTAGTGGACTCACTCCCAAACGGTAATCACTGTTTCCATTTTTATTTTGGAAAACATATTTTCATCTTCCCTCATTGTGTGCAAAAATCTCTATCTAACCATTAGAGATATACTATTACCTCCGCCTACAAGGATAAAAGGGGGAAAAAAAACCCCACTGTGGTTATTCAAAGGATTTTCATGGCACTGATAAATGGGTCTTTTGTCCAATATAGATTTCCTCGATCACTTCAATGCTCATTATAGAAGCACCTCTGTTCTATTCTCTCTTTTACAGTTTTGTTCCTACAACAAAAGAAATCAAAGCACCCAAGTTCAATGCAGTGCAGTGCAACCCTAATCTAACTTTACTAAAACAAAGAGTCAGAACCGAGGGGACTGCCTGAATTTGTTCCCCTTGCTCTGCCCTGTGAGTGCTGCTTGCAGGAAATATGTTATCACAACACGCCACATGTACTGCAGCATCAGAGGGGGCAGAATCAGGTGACCTGAGAATTTTGTCTCTCATCAGCTTCTTTGGGAAGCTATAACATCTATAACATACCTATAACACCATCCTCAGAGACCTCTGCCTGCAGCTCACAAGCTCACTACTACACAGTACAGTGGAAGTCAGCAAACCCTGAAAGACATCTAGGTTTTGAGAATTAATGAACTCTTGGGAAACAGGGTCTAATTTTTAAGGGAAAAAACTTTTTAATACAATAGTTTCAAGTTCACACTGGATATGGGATGGTGAATAAGTTAGCAATTGTTGCTTCCATGGGTGATGTTTGATTGCCTGAGGAGCAGAAACTACAAAGCACTGTATAAGCATACCTCATTTTATTGCACTTTATTTTATTGCATTTTGTTTTTCACAAATTGAAGGTTTGTGGCAACCCTGCATCAAGCAAATCTATTGATGCCATTTTCCCACAGCATTTGCATGCTCATACCATGTCTCTGTGTCACATTTTGGTAATCCTTGCAATATTTAAAACTCTTTCCTTATTATTATATTTGTTACAGTCATCTGTGATCACTGATTTGGGATGTTACTATAGTAATTGTGTTGGAGCATCACTAACCATGTCATATAAAATAGTAAACTTAATTGATAAATGTTGTGTGTTCTGACTGTTCCTCCAACCAGCCATCCCCCCATCTCTCTCCTTCTCCTCAGGCCTCCCTATTTCCTGAGACAGAGCAATATTGAAATTAGGGTAATCAGTAGCCATACAATGACCACCAAGTGTTCAAGGGAAAGGAAGTGCCAAATGTCTTGTCTCTCACTTTCAATCAAAGGCTAGAAACGATTAAGGTTGGTGAGGAAGGCATGCTGAAAGCCAAGATAGGCCAAAAGTGAGGCCTCTGATGCCAACAGTTAGCCAAGTTGCAAATGCAAAAAAGAAGTTCTTGAAGGGAATTAAAAGTGTTACTCCAGGGAACACACCAATGATAAGAAAGTGCAACAGCCTTATTGCTGAAATGGGGAAGATTTCATTGGTCTAGAAAGAATCAAACCAACCCCATGTACTGCAGCATCAGAGGGGATTAACATTCCCTTAATCAAAGCTTAATGCAGGGCAAGGGCCTAACTCTCCTCATTTCTATGAAGACTGAGAGAGGTGAGGAAGCTGCAGAAGAAAAGTTTGAAGCTAGCAGAGTCTGTCTGGTTCATCAGGTTTAAGGAAAGAAGCCATCTCCATAATATAAAAGTAGAAGATGAAGCAGGAAGTGATGATGTAGAAGCTGCAGGACATCATCCAGAAGATACAATTAAGATAATTAATGAAGGAGGTTACACTTACCAGATTTGAAATTTAATCAAAACAGCTTTCTATCAGAAGAAGATGCCATCTAAGACTCTCTTAGCTAGAGAGAATTCAATGCCTGGCTCCAAAGCTTCAAACGATGGGCTGACTCTGTTGGTAGGAGCTAATGCAGCTAGCTGGTGACTTTAAGTTAAAGCCTAAGCTCACTTACCATTCTGAAAATTGTAGAGCCCTTATGAATTATGCCAAATCTACTCTGCCTCTGCTCTAAATGGATCAACAAAGCCTGGATGACAGTACACTTGTTTACAACATGGTTTACTGAACATTTTTAAGCCTACTGTGAGGTTTACTGCTCAGAAAAAAGATTTCTTTCAAAATATTACTGCCCATTGACAATGCACCTGGTCACCCAATAGCTCTGAGGGAGATGTACAAGGAGATTGAGGTTGTTTTCATGCCTGCTAACACAACCTCCATTCTGCAGCCCTTGGATCAAGTCTTGACTTTCAAGTCTTATTAGTGTAAAAAAACAGTTTGCAAGATATGGCTGCCATAGATAGTGATTCCACTGTTGTATATGGGCAAAGTCAATTGAAAATCGTCTGAGAAGGATTCACCATTCTAGATGTCATTACTAACATTCGTGATTCATGGGAAGAGGTCAAAATACCGGCATTCGCGGGAATTTGAAGAAGGTGATTCCAACCCTCCTGGATGGCTTGGAGGGGTTCAAGACTTCACTGTAGGAAGTAACTACAGATGCAGTGGAAATAGCAAGAGAACTAGAATTAGAAGTGGATCCTGAAGATGTGATGAATTGCTGCAATCTCATGATAAAACTTTCACAGATGAGGAACTGGTTCTTATGGATGAGCAAAGAGAGTGGTTACTTGACATGGAGTCTATTCCTGGTAGAGATGCTGTGAAGACTGTTGAAATGACAACAAAGGATTTAGAACATTAGGTAAAGTTAGTTGATAAATCGGCAGCAGGGTTTGAGAGGATTGCCTCCAATTTTAAAAGAAGTTCTACTGTGGGTAAAATGCTACCAAACAGTGTCACATGCTACACAGAAATTGTTCCTGAAAAGAAGAGTCCATCAATGTGGCAAACTTCTCTGAGGTCTTATTTTAAGAAATGGGGATGGCCACCCCTGTCTTTGGTAACCACCACCCTGTTCAGTGAGTAGCCATCAACATCTTGCTGAAAGTTCAGATGATGGTTCGCATTTTTTACCATAATGTATTTTTTAGTTAAGGTATGTAGATTTTAAGACATGATGTTATTGCACACTCAATAGACTATAGTATGGTGTAAATAAAACTTATTTTTTGAGATTTTATCTTTAACTAATCTCTACACCCAACATGGGGTTGAACTCATAACCCCAAGATTGAGAGTCACATGCTCCACTGACTGAGCCAGCCAGGTGCCCCTAAACAAAACTTTTATATGCACTGGAAAATTTTAAAAAAATCATTTGACTGGCTTTATGTGATAATACTCCCTTTACTGCAGTGGTATGGACCCAAACCCGCAGGATCTCTGAGAAGTGTCTGCATCAGTGATAAGAACAAAATAGCAACAATAATAAGCAGAAGCACAACCACAATCATAATAATGTGCTTTCATTTATGCAACAAGGAATCATCAAATTCCACCTTAGATTTCAGATTTGATTGCTGTACCAGGAGGCCCAGGGGGCAAAAGGAGTGCGACAGCCCCCAGGTAAACACCAAAACATCTGCCACCAAAATCTTACACTCACATACACACATTCAGAACAGGGAGAAATAAGCATGGACTCCAATGATCAGAAGAGGCTTCCTATGGTAAACATCAATGAAATGTTGCAAGGAACTATTTCAGAAAGAGAATATGAAATGAGCTACAGTCTGTAGGAGACGAAGGAAGAGGAAGAGAGTGGCCGAGGGAAGAAACGGCAAGAAGTCCCAAGTGCCTGTCACCCGCAGTAGGGTCACGTTAGGCAAGGCCAGAGGAATATGATGGGAGCAGGTTACAGAGGGACATGAGCACCAGGTTGAAGAATTGGGGCTTTTTCGTCTGTAGTTCAGCTGACTAAAAGCCATCTGCTCTCAAGTAGGGAAATGACATATGATCAAAGATGCAGTGTGAGATTAACCGAGCAGTAGTGAATCTTCCTCAGGGATGAGGCAGGAACTGTACATATGCATAAAGAAACAAAAAGATATATTATGTATATATATTATATATTATACAGTGGCACTGTACAGAATAGATTAGAATATGAAGGGGGAAAAAAGCATGAGCAGGGAGAACAGATAGGAAGCAGGCGAGAAGATGTAATCCTTGACCCTACAATTATCTGGATATGTAAACTTTGAGTTACTTTTGTAACAACTGTGGCAACTTTCCCCTAGTCCATTCATATCTGCTCACTAAAATCCTTTTGTGTGAAATGGTGCAAATTTGCACACTGGTGTTTTCAATCCACAGAAAAAAACCATGCAAGCTGGTCATACTGGGCTCAAGTTCACGCTTAGTTCTTCACCTTAGGGCTCTAGGGGCACCAATGACCTAACCAGCTGGAGATGATGACTATAATCTGCATTAGGAAAAGGAGAGAGAAGTCAGGAGTAGATTTTAGTAACTAGGCCCTGGTTAACTCAGGAAAAGCGGGTCTGCGGGCATCTGAGAAAATCTGTCTGTTGAAAAAAAAGTTAAAAGCATGAAGTATTAGTTTTCAGCTCTCTGGCTAGAGGTACTTTCTCTCTCTTAGTGTTTTTTTTTTTTTTTTTTTTTAATTTCTGAGAGAGAGAGACAGCCTGAGCAGGGGAGGGTCAGAGAGAGAGGGAGACACAGAATCCGAAGGAGGCTCCGAGCTAGCTGTCAGCACAGCGCCCGGTGTGGGGCTCAAACCCACAAACCGTGAGATCATGACCTGAGCCAAAGTCGGACGCTCAACCGACTGAGCCACCCAGGTGCCCTATTTATTTATTTTTGAGAGAACGAGAACAAAGTGTGGGAAGGGCAGAGACAGGGAGACAGAATCGAAAGCAGGCTCCAGGCACTGAGCTGTCCGCACAGAGCCCGATGAGGAGCTCGAACCCATGAACCATGAACCCAGGAGATCATGACCTGGGCTGAAGTCAGACACTTAACTGACTGAGCCACCCAGGTGCCCCTTCTGTTTTTCTCTTAATCAGTATGCCACATAGGTATCCAATTGTTCCTGAACTTTGCTTGTTTGCTTGCACACCTTTTCAGAAGATTATCAAAGTGCAATGAGGGGTTCTAGTCATCTTAAAATGAATCAGCTAATTAAATTAATTTTATCTCAGGTATATTGCTTTAGTCCAATTAAGTTACTAAGCCAATCACATCAGAATAAATCAACCATACTGTTACATAATTCTTTTTAATAAACAGAGTTATAATTATGTGAAGGCAATTCTGAGGATACCATATGCTACAAAGCAGGGAACCTAATTTATTTCCTTGATTTGGAGAGACAAACTCACTCATGTGTAATAACTTTTATCATCCAAAATTTTAATTCTTATTGCCTTATAAAGTTTAAAGTCTCTTGCTTTATAGATCGCAGTAAGAATTCATTCACAATGGGGCTTGAGGGGGAGAGGGAGGCTATGCAACAGAACTGCCATGATGAGCACGAAGCCCTGCTGCAAATTTGCTAAAGCAGAGTTAGAAACAAGTGCCGATGCCTCCCGTACTTTTGAGCAGCCAATAAAAGTAGAGAACTGAGTGGGGGCTGGGTGGGGAAAAATATGTCTAGAAACAGATCCTTAGAAAGATGAGCCATGTTGGGACAATTCCCTTGCGTCCCACTTTCCTCTCCCCTTTCTCCTGGAAAGTAATAGGCATTGTATCAACTCCTGGTGAAAATGACTTCTTTTGAAATATAACAAAACAGAAATCCACTTAACAGATCTGAGCACAGGAATGAAAACACCTTTGTTTGACAACTTGGCCTGAGTTTCCACGAATGCTCTTGATGGTTCTGCTTTGTTGTGGATGGGAATGAGTGGAGGGGGGATTTGTCTGTGGTAGCATGATGTTCAGAGACCGTTACCATCTCCAGCCAAGATAGTGTTGGCAGAGCTGTGGGCACCATTGGTCCAAGAGCTGGATGGCCTGCACAGCCGTGCGTACATACATTCATGCAGCCACTTAGATCAGGACGAACACTGGGGAGCTTGGAAACAATGGAGAAATGTTAGTTCTGAGACCCTGAGAGCTACCTTTGCTAACCTTCTCTTTGAAGTGATTTCCGAGAATGCTAGAAAAATAAGGAATCATCCCCTAGTTTTTTGGTTCATATTTCTCACTATTCAAGTTCTGAAATTGTATAATCCCAGTTACTTCTGGAAGAGATCAAGAGGTAACCTAATTTCTCAACTGGGAACGGCACCTCTTGTCATTGAACTAATTTCCTTATCTGCTGACTTTGTACCACTCCTAAGTTACGTGGAGTCCTGAAATGAAATAACCTAGACACAAATATCCTAATTTAACCAGAAAAAAAGCTAGATTAAAGCACATAAGTAGCAAAAATTGGTGTGAAAGCAAGGTATTTAGTGTATTATATACTTTCTGTAGTGGTTACAGAATTTCATTCTGGATTGCAAGTAGAAATGTTTGGATAGCAATTACATTTACTTCTGTTTCCTTCCAGCCCTTATAGAATTACCTAGATGCAAAACAGGGAGAAGTAGAGGATCCCCAAAGCAGAGAAAGCCCTGTACTGCACTCATTTTGAGCGTTAATGGGAAGAATGTTACCATGGTAAAATGCACTATTGCTAATTCATGGCTACATGTTCCATAGAAGCTGGCATATTGCTCTCTATTTATGAGCCTGAAAAGTCAATCCCATTCCATCATTAGCCCATAATTCCAGCCAACTGTCAGCATTCCAAAGGAAAGAAAGCAACACAAAATTTGGCTCAAATTGAACCAGTTCATTACTAAGGTATTAATCCCAGGAATAACGAGTCTTGGGCTCAGAATTCAGATTGTTTTATCTATCCTCAACAACTTCAGAGCTGGGTGTCTGACAGCCTCGCAGATGTGAGATGCCTCTGAGCTAACACTTGAATCTATCTTCAGGTGCTCCTCTGGGATAAGGGGCTGGAGCCCTGAAGGAGGTGCAGGGTTTTTTCTGGAACCTACATAGGTTAAAATAGTGAGGAATCCTAGGGTAAGGTGGATGCTCTCTCATAGAGCATATTGATAATGAACAGACAAATTTGGATCTTATAGGAAAATATCAATGTATTTTTGACAGGAAATTTTTTTGCTAATATTTTTGGTGCATATGCATTTCAAAAAAAAAAAAACCCTCTGGGATATTGTAATAGCAATGTATAGTGACAGATGGTAGCTATACTTGTGAGCCGAGCATAGCTTAAGTTACAGAGTTGTCAAATCATTATGTTGCATACCTGAAACTAATGTATCATTATGTGTCAACTATACTTCAATTAAAAAAAACCTAACTCTGGTACTATTATAGAGTCATATAAAATGAGATCAAAGGTTTGCTTCCAAGATTCTCAAAACATCATTGAGTGTCCATGAACAACAGTAGATACCATGATGTATGAATGTGGCAGGAGTGTAAGACACAGCAGGACATACCAATGGACAATGCAAATCCCACACTTGGCTGAGATTGTAAACACTCCCAGTAAGCAGACACCCTCCAACTTCTCCTGGGCCCAGAGCAAGTCACCTTTATCTGATGAACCAAATAAGAGGAAATAGGGATCTAATTTAAATCTTGACTCTAGTTTTGAGGTGTTGACAGTGTTTATAAAGTTGAGGTTCCAAAGGTATCATCCAGGAGGCATACAGACTAACCTGGAATAGAATGGTCCACATCACAACAGAGAGATGATAGTGATTAAAAGTAACAAATATTACCTGATCTTGGATATGGCAAACACAAACAGTAACAATATTTTTATCGGGCATTTCTAGTTCTAAATCAATATATATTGGTATAAGTCTATTAGATCATTTCTTATTTGCAAGACTATTATTCCAGTAAATATTTAATTTCAAAGAACTGGCTAAAACAAAGCATTCTCAAATATATTTCAAGAGAGTTTCCATAGTGTCAAAGTAGTTCTTTTGATTGTTTGTGACCAAGGTGGTTAGTCTGTTCCAGGATTTACATATGCCATGAGATATCTCTTTGAGGTCATGGTCATCTGGATAGGGTCCACTTCTAGTTGACAAAAAGACAAACTCATGTCCATCAACTGGTTAATAGATAAGCAAATTGTGATATATGTGGTATAATATGGTACAATGGAATATTATTCAGTCAGACAAAGGGATGAAGTCCTGATACCTGCTATAATATGGATGAACCTTGAAAACATTGTGCCAAATGAAGAAACTCAATCATAAATCTCCAGATACTATGTGACTCTCTTTGTATGAAATGGATAGGCACTCCATAAAGAAGTAACGAGAGTGTCTAGGGCTGGAGGGAGTAGGGGATACAGAGTGACTGCTAATGGGTATAGAATATCTTTTTGGGGTAATGAAAATTTTCTAAAATTAGATAGTGGTGGTTGCAAAACTCTGTGGATATACTACAAACCAATGAACTCTACATTTTTCAAAGCGTGAATTTCATAGTCTGTGATTATATCTTAATGAGACTATTATAGAAATGACTGAAACTATCCTGTTATTTTAATTAATTTTTTTTACCATGTCTTTAAACATCCTACTCTCTTTATGAACATTACTAGTAGAGGAGTGACTTGGCCATAATAAAAACTTTATGTTTTCAGTAGGCATAATGTTAGGAATTTGCTGTGACTATCAGAATACACTGTTCTAAGAATTTTGTCTCTCTCTCTTGAATGCTAACAAAAACTGAGGACTGATGGATGTGGGGGGGAGAGGGGATGGGCATGGAGGAAGGCACTAGTGGGGATGAGCACTGGGTGTTATGTGGAAACTAATTTGACGATAAACTATTTGTAAAAAAAAAAAAAAAGAAGAATTTTGTCTCTCTATATAAAATAAATGACAGCATTTCCCCCTAACTAGTATAGACAAAGAATCTGTGAATTGATTGGCTTGATAATGGATTTCTTTTCTGTCAAAAAAAAGAAAAATGAAAAGAAGAAAAGGACAAAAGAAAAGGCTCTCTCCAAGACAGGGAAGACAGTCATTTAGCGTTGTCTCTGGTACTGGCCATACTATTTACATTACTCCTTGGAGGTCTGTATAAACAAGTTGTTCTACCAGTGTCCACCGCCGCCTCTTCGACTAAGCTTTGCTTTGGTTTGCTCAATGTTTTGGGATTGGGTAGGTGTCCATCTGATCCTCCATGTAGTTCCTGATGCCCTCAATCTGCTATTCTTTGCCATCATCTTCCCTAGGGATCTCTCCTTCAAGTGTCCAGACCTCCTTCCTCTTCTAAGCCTCCCTTCCTTTGACGGACCAGCTCAAACATGCTTCCCTATTACTTTCTCTTGGGCACAACTCTGGGCCTTCAGGTCTGGCTTCTTCCACTGTGTGAGGGGACGAGTTCTCCCTGGCTCTAGCCCCATCATGTGAGATCCTATGAGCCAAGCTTATTCTTCCCAGGTTGGGTGGGTGATCTCTGAGTGCAGATTGCTGCTTCCAGAGACTTCTTCCCATTTCTATGTCCTCATACACTTGTTCCACAAGAGTCTAGGATTCTCAGCCATGCAGCCTTTAGGGTTAATGCAGAACTGTGCACCCAGCTGTCACTATTCCATGTGTGGTTGGCAAAGCTATGGACATAGTTTCAGCTGCTATAATGCCTCTCCTTTCTCCAGTTTTAACTTACTGTCTTCCTCTATCTTTCCTTAGACTTGTTTTTATCTCCACATCTCTAGCTCTTATTCCTCTCACTCCCAGGCCTTGCACCTCTCATTGTCTCAGGGTGATGTTAACAGCCTCCTTCTGACATGATTTTTGAGGTTAGGTGATTGGGTTTGGAATCAGATGCCATAGATTCCTTATGGCTTTGACACTTACCAGGGTAAGTTACTTTATGAATTCATCCATCCAGTGTTACATGGATGCTGCTAGGTGCCTTGTACTGTGGTGGTGCTAGTGACACTACAGTGTGTCGCCAAGGAAGAGGAATGAAAATCAATTAGTTTGCCTAACCCTACAGAAGAGGAAAACTGGTTTCCTCTTCTGTGACACAGGAACAAAAGATTATATCAATCTCAGAGGACTACCGTGAGCACTGTCAGAAAGCTCTTACTTAGCATAGTGGTTGAGAGTGAACGCTCATTAAAAGTTAGCTCAGTGTCATCGTTTATATCCTTTACAGGTCAGCACGGCATGAGGCAGCCTTTTGCTCATTGGGGCCACTCCGAGAGCTGCCTCCCTGTCATGGAGGAGAATGACAAAGTAAACAACAAAAAGGTGTACAAATATTATAGTGGCTGCTAAACAGATTCATTACTGAATTGGATGGACATGAGCTAGATATGGAAAGTGCCTGTTTTGAGATATACACACACATGCATGCACACACACAACAGTATATGGTGGAAACTGTATTTATTAGGAGAGGAAGAAGACACTGCCATATCTAAATAGTGGAAATGAAACTTCTACTTACAGACTATTGGATTTGCTTTTAGAGAACAAAGATGGAGTGTTACTGCAACCCTTTGGATAAGGGGAGTCAAAATACAGTTGGAGAATGGCAGTTAAATTTTTTTGATGTTTATTTATTTTAAGAGATAGCACATGTGTGCATGCACAAGCTGGGGAGGAGTAGAGAGAGAGAATCCCAAGCAGGTTCCATGCTGTCAGCACAGAGCCCTACACAGGGCTCAATCTCGCAAACGATGAGATCATGACCTGAGCTGACATCAAGAGTCCGACACTTAACTGGCTGAGCCACCCAGGAGCCCCAAGAACGGAAGTTTTTTAAAAACTAAAAGTGTGCCTTGTGGTCAGCAAGCTTAAGGACTCCTCTGTGATTGTGCAATAAAATGAAATAAAAGAAACATAGCTTTCCATTCTTGCTTCTACTCCTTCTCTTACCAAAAGGATGAAATACATGACTTAGTTCCTTTAGTCCTGAATTTTCAGATTTGATTTAGTAAAGTTATTATTGATGGTAATACCTTATATGTTCCTTTTATCAAATTACTTTTAAATCCTTTGTCTTATCAATGCTTTTGAATTTTCTAATGATGGATCCTGAACATATATTCAAAGAATAAACTCTGTATTAAGAAAATAGAAAATTTTAAATTAACTCAAGAATTAGAAGTTTCTCTATATCTCACTTTCACTTGCCTCTTTATTCCAACATGAATTTTTACTTTAAAAAGTAAAATAGCGAAGGGGCATCTGGGTGGCTCAGTCGGTTAAGCATCTGACTCTTGATTTTGGCTCAGGTCATGATCTCATGCCTTGTGGATTTGAGCCCCATGTCAGGCTGTGCACTGACAGTACTTGAAATTCCTGCTTGGGATTCTTTCTCTCTCTCCCTCTGCCCCTACCTCCCTCAAAATAAATAATTTTTTTAAAAAATGGAAAACAGAAAAAACACTCAGAGTTTTGGAGACAGTTGCTTGAACTACAGAGGAAAGAAGTGACAATTTTAAAACACAAATAGTACAGTTTATAATGTAAGGATGCAATAATGAATCTTATTGGCATGAGATACTTCTCTTATGAAAACACCGCATTTAAGTTTTGTTCCTCATAAGGATGAATTTAAATGAGCAAACATTCCTCTACCCACTTAATTTAAGACCAGTGCAAGCATTTCTTGGTATCTTAAATCAAACCAATAGCAGGGACTATGTTGCTTCTATAAAGGACTTGTTTTGTGTTTCATTTCAAAAGATGCTTACATGTGAGGGAGAATCCAGGAACCTAGGGAACAGGTGTCCATTTGCTTTGAATCTCAGGGAAGATAGGGGAATAGTAGGCATTTCATTGATTAGGAGGCATTTCAGCTGAAACTTTTTTTTTTTACCTCTTGGTCTCAAAGAGAAAACACATGAGATACACACACAATGACATTCAGGGTGATGTGAGGCTCTTACAGGATGAAAATAATAATGCAATCTTTTGTTGCATCCAGAATGCAGGTCTTATTTTATTCTTCTCCATGGTGAAGACTAAAACGATATTTCTTTTTATAGTTCACCATTTACTAGGTTCAAAAGAAACATTTTGTGAATGTGGAAGTCATTCATGTATTCTGCTTTTAGTATATCTCACGCAGTAAAAATAAAAAAAAAAAAACTAAATCCTGAAATGCTGCAAAATGATTAAATCTAAACAGTAATATACAGGTCAAACTCGGTCAATGACATAAGCACATGAAGAATTAAATAATTCTATTTGGACATTAAAATAAAAGAAGCTCTTGAAATAAGAAGAAAACAGCCATCCAGAATATATTTTAGATGGCACAAACATCATGGATGTAGCCCACCAAACAGAGCTAGCAGCAGAGTGGGGCTTCAGTCATCTGTCCATCTGTCCGCCAAACATTTATGAGCACTGCTACAAGGACAGGGACTATGGTCAGATATTGGTGACACATGGGTGAGTAAGAACCAGTCCTTACCCTTAAGGCCTTACAGACAAGTGAATGAATAGATATTGTCCAAAAAAATCTATTGGACAATAGCATGACTTCAAAAATTAAATTAAAAGGAATAAGAGATGTATGTGTAGCCTCAGCAACTTGAAGACAACCAAAAATAAAAGTCTAAATATTGCAAGGTAGAGTAAAAGCAGAAGTGTTGAAGGCCTCATTCAAAGTTAAAAATAATAGTGGTGGTTTCTATTGCCATAGACTATTTGTGACTTCTTACATACTGTGGCAGAGGACAGATCTTTTGGCTGAGAGACCTGGCCAGGTTGACTGAGAACATTTTGTGGCCAAACACACCCTCGTGAACATGATAAAACATTTTTAGGTTGTTTGAAAAGCATACAGAAGATGGGATCCTCGGTGGCTTAGTTGGTCAAGTGTCCAATTCTTGATTTTGGCTTAGGTCATGATCTCTGGGTTGTGAGATCAAGCCCCACGTGGGGTGGAGCCTGCCTAAGATTCTCTCTCTTATCTATCTCTCACTCTTTCTGCCCCCTCCTCCACTCACTTCTCTCTCTCTCAAAAAAAGGAAGAAACTAACCAAGAGTTAGTTAACTATACTGGGTTAAATAAAACAGAGCCTATGTTATTCAATATTTTCTAACAAGTGCTTTATTATTTTAAAAAGTATAAAATAAAAGCTCATGGGAGGCTCTTGGCTTAGCTTATAGAATGTAATAACTTTGGGAATATATGTACTTGATGAATGATGTGTGACATAATCTTAAAGTAATGACATAAAGCTTTTTAGTTCCAGGAAATAGGCTTCAAATTCCATGATCCTAAGCTTCTTGCTAGATAAGGCAAGACCTCGTTAAATACTTCTTTCTGCTAACACCTAAACCCTTCTATTGGCCTTTTGGAGATTATTTTCCTCATTTTACCTGTTAGTTTAGCAATATTCCCTGAACCTAAATGAAAAGTATAACTAAAATGACCATGCATTTGGTCTTTACAATCATAGGTCCATCAATTTGCCAAATTCTTTCAATGCTGTACTTCAGTATTATTCCTAGCTTTAAAAATTTTATTTTTAATAAGTAGCAAACTTATGTCTCTCAATCCAATATTTACTTTAGAAGAAGCAAGCTTGTTCCCATTATAATCTTTCTCATCTTATGGAAACATATTCCGAGAAAAATATAAGTCTATTTACATCTTTCAAAGGCAAAGTCTCCTGTTTTATTAAACTACTCTTTCAAAAGCTACATTGTAGTAACAGACCATCATCAAGGGAGGCGAAAAGGCTTCCTGCTGAACCAGATGGTGTTAAAAGGTGCAGCACCAGAATGAGCCTGAACATCATTTGTTTAAAATTTATATTTTACTCTTTCAACATTGTTGTCATTCAACCTATTAATGCCTAAGATGGGCAAAAATGGCAACCATTGCATTTTCTATTCTCTCTCCCTGGGAATAGATTCCCTTTCATCAGATATTCCCATGTCTGGCTTCTTTATTTCACTCTGGTGTCACCTCTAATGTTAAATCTTACTACCCTCTATAAAACTTTGGCCCTTGTTCGGTCCCTCATGCATCCCTCCCGTCACTCTTCCATCCCACCTCTGTCTCATTGCCCTGGGTATTTTCCTTCCATAGCACCTGTTACTGTCTAACCATCTCCTGATGGTTTATTGACTTGCTCCCTTCTGTCTAGAACATACACTCATGAGAGCAGGTGTCTGTTGCCAAATGAGCCAGGACATCTTGGGACATAGAAAGTACTTGGAAAGAAATATCTGTGCAAGAAATCAATGAGTAGTAGAGATCACATATTGGAAAACATACCATGCTCTCTCTCTGAGACCCAGCTCCTCACAGAAACCCAGATGAAAAAGATAGTATTTATAGGAGACAATTTGAGAAACAAGCTATGTGTATACCACTCTTACTGGTCTTAGATATTCTCAAAGTGAATTAGAATTTGGAATCTACTACAATATACATGGGCTACATTGCAATATCATCTCAAATAACTATGTGCATTGAATTGCCTTCTATTATATGGCTTCAATCTTTTAGTCAGTTTTTATGAGAAACAACCATATAAATTTCATTTCCATATTGGCTGTGAAACTATTGTAAACAATTCTTTTATTTTACCCGCTTGAAATATCCTAAATAATAAATTCTTTCAGAATCTGGAACAAGGGAAAGTTTTGCTTCTATGAGAAACTGGTATATTCCCTTCAAAGAGGACAAATAATTTAATCATATTTCCTTGTTTTTCTTGGCCACCAAATAAAATAGTGGCAGCTTTCAGGATGAATTTTAACAACTCTATTGACTTTTATGGTTCAAATATTTGTTTATCCCCTCATAACTCTGTTTAGATTTCTCTTAAATTAATTCTACTATATTCTTCTTTCCAGGGAAGCTTCAATTCTTATTTGAAAGGTTGTGAGGAATACTGAATTTAAATTGTAATACTAAATACTAAATTTAATACTCAACATTAAATACTCTATACTAAACTGAGTAACAGGCATCATTGAGATTGTAGGGAAATAACTTTAAGAATATTTGAGATGCCTAAATTACTTTGAGTTTGGTCTCAAAGATACATTAATGAAATGGAGGCCTGAAGGGATTAAAAAATAAATTTTGAGAATAGAGCAATAAAGAATGATTTAATTCTAGCTAACAACATGGCTTTAAGAGCTTCCTGTATCTGACAATGTGAAGAGGAAATGTAAAGAGAAAAAGCCCACATATGATTTATTTTGCACCCAAATCTCATTTGTTAGGAAAAGAATTCTGGCAAGCCCCCCATTTCCTCTCAGCATCAGACTCCTTATTCATAGATCTGAAGAAAATCACTATCCTTGTGGGGTTATGGTGGGGACTGAATGAAATAAGAAAAGTAAAGCATTTAGTGGAATTTCCTTCCCTGATTTAATGGCAGAGATTTCAGGAGAAGCCCTCTCATCTGAGGAAATTAGGCCTGGCTCTCAGCCACTTTAAAAGAGATGTGTACATTACACATCACACACACCTGAAACATTTTTTTAAATAAACTATATATTTTATAAGTTTTTAATCTACAGAAAACTGTGAAGTTAGCAGTTCCTATTTACCCCATACCTGATATACTCTATTATTAACACCTTATATTCAGTATGGTATATTTGTTATAATTAATAAACCAATGTTGGTATATTATTAGTAACTAAAGCCCATACTTTGTTCAGATTTCTTTAGTTTTCCCTTAATGCACTTCTTCTATTCTGGGACCCCATCTAGGAATACATAGTACTTTAAGTCATCATGTCTTAATGCTCCTCTTGGCTGTGAGTTCTCAGACTTTATTTTTGATAAACTTAGTTTTGAGCAGGTACTTTGTAGGATAGCCCTCCATTCAGATTTGTTGGATTTTTTTTAATGCTTATTTATTTGAGAGAGAGAGAGAGAGCAAGTGCAAGAGGGGGATGGGCAGAGAAAGAGGGAAAGAGAGAGAAACCCAAGTGGGCTCTAAGCCCAATGCAGGACTTGACCTCACAAACCAGGAGATCATGACCTGAGCTGAAATCAAGAGTTGGACGCTAAACTGACTGAGGAACCTAGGCGCCTCTCACATGTTTTTCTCATGATGAGACTCTGTTTTTAGGAGAAAGACTATATAGCCAAAGTGCCATGTTCATCTCATTGTATCAAGAACATCTACTATCCATGTTGATTTTAACTTTATCTGACCAATGCAGTGTTTGTCAGCTTTCTCCACAAATGACCTTTTCCCCTTTCCATACAGTACTGCTTGGGAGAAAATCACTATGCATAGCCCAAACTTAAAGAGTGGAGCTACGCTTTAGAAACCCTGCTTGAGGGTGGAGTATCTCCTGCCTGGGAGATCTGTTTATTCAGTAATTTATGTCAGTAAGGACTCATTTATTTTAAGCTTTGGGTTAAAATCCAATATTAATTTACTTTGCTGCTCACATTGTCCAGTTCTGACAAGCTCTTTCAGTTGGCTTTTATGCCCTTTTGACATATGCCATTGTTGAGGACTTGTTTCTTCTTTTTTTGAACATTTTCTCACTCCCTGGCACTATGAGATGCTCCAGACATGAACTGTATGTTTCCTCCCTTAGTTCTAGAATCGGTCATTTATCTAAGAAGCCCTGGTTCCTTTTACTGGGGGGAAAAAGGTATTAGAAACTAAGATGTGGTTGCTATGTGTGCTCATTGCTACTGGGGTGGTGGTATTGCTAGGCTCTCAGCTGGCAGAGCAAGGGAACACATGTGTATATACTAACCTGTGTATGTACACACATCTATAAATATTTCTAAGTGCAACCGTCTATATTTATACTAAGCATGAGCTCATAATGAAGACTCCAACTCTAATCCATTACCACATGGATCATTCTAGCTTCTTCCGTTTCCTGATCAGCAGATTTCAGCTCCAAAGTAAGAAATCTAGCTCCCACATGCATCACACACTTACTTACTTGATTGACTACAGTATACATGTATAGTGATATAAGGACTGCTGACGTGGACGCCCAGGGGAAATAATTTTATCAACTAGAGTACAGTGCCTATGTAGTTTCTTGCCTTTAGTTTTACAGACCCCACTCCTTTGTGGAGTTACTTATGTCAGCAACTCTCCCAGACCCCCATACTCTTTAGTGAGGTCGTTTCATGCATTTGTAATGCAATTAGATTATTTTGTCATATTCTGTATTCCATCCTGGAATCCCTTGACCTAAATGGTTTTTTTTTTTTTTATCATACATGAAGATTCACTCTTTGTGCTGCAAAATTGTATGCACTGTAACAAATGCCTGGTGTCATATATCCACCATTACAATATCATGTAGAATAACTTCAATGCCCTAAAATGTCTTCTGTACTTTGCCATTCATATCCTTCCCTGCCCCTGAGCCCTTGCTAATCACTAATCTGTTTATGGTCTCTATAGTTTCGCCTTTCCAGACTGTAATGTAATTGCAGTCATAAAGTGTGTGGACGTTTAGCCTGGCTTCTTTCACTTAACAATAAGCATTTAAGATTCATCCATATATTTTCCTAGCTTGCAACTCACAATTGTTTTATTTACTGAATAATATTTTCTTTTACAGATGTACCATTATCTGCTTATGTGCTCACCTGATGAAGGACATCTTGTGTGCTTCCAGTTTTTGATGATTATGAATAAAGATGCTATACACATTTGCATGCAAGAGTTTGTGCATAAATACAAGTTTTCAGTTCTGTTGGGTAAATATGTAGGAGTTCAGTTGTGAATCTTATGATAAAACTATGTTTAGCTTTGTAAGAAACTGCCAAACTGCTTTCCAACGTGTCAGTACCATTCTGCATTCTCATCATAATCAATGAGATTCCTGTTTTCCACATCTTTGCCATCAGTTGGCATTGGAAGTTATTTAGATAGTAGGTATTTCAACAAATGTGCAGTGGAATCTCAAAATTGTTTTAATTTGTGATTTCCTATGCCAAATGATACTGATCATCTTTTCATACGGTTGTTTGCCATTTGTATGTCTTCTTTTTTTAATTATTTTTTTCTAATGTTTATTTTTGAGAAAGAAAGAGATATATATAGAGAGAGAGCAGGGAAAAGGCAGAGAAAGAGTGAGACACAGAATCTGAAGCAGGTTCCAGGCTCTGAGCTGTTAGCACAGACCCCAACATGGGGTTGAACTCACGAACTCAAGATCATGACCTGAGCTGAAGTCGGACGCTTAACCAACAGAGCCACCCCAGTCATCCATGCCATTTGTAGGTCTTCTACGATGAAATTCGGATCTTTTGCCCATTTTTAAATTGCTTTTATTGTTGAGCTTTGAGAATTCTTTATATAATCTGTATACAATTCCCTTATCAGATATGCACACAACAAATATTTTCTTTCAGTCTGTGGTTTCCTTTTCATTCTTATATTAGTGCTTTCACCAAGAGGTTTTTAATTTTTAGTAAGGACAAAATTATCTTTTTTTTTTTTTTTACTTTCCTAGATTGTGCTTTTGTCTTTCTATTTAAAAATTTCATCAACAGACCCAAGGTCACCTCAATTGTCTCCTATGTTTTCTTCTAGAAGTTTTATACTTTTACATTTTATACTTAGGTTTAGGATTTTGAGTTAGTTTTTGTGAAAGATGTAAACTCTGTGTCTATTTCCATATCTTGAATATGTATATCCATTGTTCTAGTACCATTTGTTGTGAAAACTGTCTTTTCTCTGTTGAATTGCCCTTGATCCTTTGTTAAAGATCATTTAGCTATATTTATGTGAGTCTACTTATGGGCCCTCTATACTGTTTTAGCAATCCATGTGTTTATTCTTTTACCAGTTCCACACTATCTTGATTACTATGGCCTAATAGTAAGTCCTAAAATTAAGTAGTGTGAGTCTTCCAACTCTGTTCTTCTTCAGTAGTATATTGGTTTTCTGGGTCTTTTTCTTTCCATATAAATTTTAAGACCAGTTTTTCAATATCTACAAAATGGCTTGCTGGGGGTTTGAATGGTATTACATTACTCTGTAAATCACATTAGTAAGAAATGGCATTTTAACAATATTGAGAATTTGAGAATTCCAATCCATGAGCACAGCATATGTCCCCATTTATTTAGTCCTTTGATTTCTTTCATCAGTGTTTTGTAGTTTTTCACAGAGACATACTGACATATTTTGTTAGATTTTTACTTAAGTAACTTCATTAATTTTGATGTGTTATAACGGTATTACTTTTTAAATTTCAAAGTCCAATTGTTTACTGCTGGTATATAAGACAGAAATTAACTTTTGTATATTAACCCTGTATCCTGAGACTTTGCTAGACTCACCTCTTAGTTCCAAGGCTTTTTGCTGTCATTGATTTTTTGGGATTTTTTTAGTTAAATAATCATGTCACCTATTTTATTCATACTCTTTTATTACAAACGCTATTTATTTTCCTTGTCTTAATGCACTAGCAAAGACTTCTAATATAAACATTTTATTTTGATCAAAATATATAAATATGCTAATCTTTCATTGTAAGATCAATAACTTTTCTCTGATAATGGCCTCATGATGGAAGATATATATCATATTTCTTACAAAAACCACACTTTCTCTAAGATTTTCAGTACCAATCCTTTAAGTACCTTCAAAATGAACACACTGCAGATGCAGAATCTGCCTAGAGTTTTAGAAGAAAATTTGCCTTTTTTCCTAATTGCCTTGCCTATGTCTATTTTCCAGAAATTAGAAAAATAATAATTAGTCCTTATTTACTCTTTCAATGACACTTAACTAAATTTTAATAAATCGAATTGTCTTTCTTTTCAGAAATAATTTTTAACAATTCACAATAATAAATTATGGAATCAATAAAAATTAAAGGGGGGCATGAATAAACTGGGCGCAAAAGAAAACTGGCTTGACAACAGAAGCTCTATTGTACTAAAAAAGTGCTCAAAAAGGGACCTAAGGGATTCACACTCTCAGGATTAGTCTGTATGTTTGACAGAGATTAGTTCCAAAGGATTAGTCAGTATGTTTGACAGAGAGAGTTAAAGCCACTAGTTGGGCTGGCAAACTAGTTAAGTGGGTTAAAAGGTAATTTATTGTATTATTAAATTATAGCCTTAATGATGTATCAAGTCCATCCATCCATCCAACCATCCATCCATCCATCTAATCTCTCATTGATTCTGCTTGCTGCCTGGTTGAACCCTGACTAATACACATACCAATGAACTTTCTCCCAGAGTCATTTTTTTGAGTGATGAGTGATGGTCCAAGAAAGACCACTGATATGATGTAGCTTTCTACAGCTGTGTGATGAGAGAAGAGAAGGAAAAGGCACAGGATGAATCAGGGATGATGCTCGTATTCAAGTTTTTAAGAAAATTTCTATCTCCTATATTTCACAGATTAGATCTCAACAAGAGGCCAAAATCCTTTCAAGACAGAAGACTCCAGGAAAATGAAAAATCACACTTGAATAAGACTGAACTTCTTTTGAAAAAAAAAAAAAAACTGGTCACTGATTTTGAATAATATTACCTGGGTTCCCTCTATAATATTATTAAATATTATTGCCAAGGAGCTATTCAGGTGCCTACAGGGGCTCTGCTTGAAATCTGCTTTGACCTGAAGGACCACATCCCTCTTTCCTTATGAAATTACTGTAGAATCATAGAATTTTAGCTCTGAGTGTAACTTTAAAGTTCACATAATATTTTCAGGGAAAAATACTGAGGTTGAGTGATATTGTGACTTGTTCAGAGTCACACAGCTAGTTAACAAAAAGAATTTAATTTTCAAGTTCAAATTCCTGCCCTCAATCCAGAGTTCCTTGCACAATATGGTTTCTGTGCTCGATTCATGTCTCTACCTGATTGAGCCCTCAGAACTCCTACATAAGCCTTTGGGCAGAAATATGTCCTGCCTCACTATGAAATGTCCTAAGTTTTGTTAAGTCACATGCTTGCCTTTCCAAATTCCAGCTCTCAAAGACGAAAAACTTATAATTAGAGATGCAGTCTTGTGGATCTATTTCTCTAACTGGCTTACCATGTCTGCAGCACTCTCAAGTCCTCAGACTTTGTGTACACCAATTATACCTCACCATGAATGTCAGCAAAAAATTCATTGAATAGTGGTTCTGACACATTCCATTCTCTGTCTCCCATTCTGAGAGGAAGCTAGCTGGTCTAGTTCTTACATCATAATACATTCATGTCATGAAAGTGTTTCCTCTGCTTACTTTGTAAGATACAGAACTCACCATCTCAGATCCTGAGATATTTTGTCACCCCTACCTCAAGTTACAAAGCAATTTGGGGCCATGTATGCTGTAGGAGGAATAGACTGTCATTCGAAACCCCTTGTAATCCTTTCCGAATCCCATCAGACTCTGATGCCTGGTGTGTGAGGACATTTTTCTTTCTTCCTTTCTTTTTAGTTAAGGTTTACCATTCATTATGGTTCACAACTATCTTTTTTTTTTTTTTTTTTTTTACTTAAAATATTTATTTATTTTAGGGGCGCCTGGGTGGCTTAGTCGGTTAAGCATCCGACTTTCGCTTGGGTCATGATCTCACGGTTCGTGGGTTCGAGCCCCGCGTCGGGCTCTGTGCTGACTGCCAGCTCGGAGCCTGGAGCCTGTTTCAGTCTGTGACTCCCTCTCTCTCTCTGACCCTCCCCTGTTCACGCTGTCTCTCTCTCTCTCCTAGAAATAAATAAAAAACATTTAAAAAAATATTTATTTATTTTATTTTATTTTAGAGAGAGAGAGAACATGTGGAGGAGAAGGGGACAGAGAGAGAGAGACCTTTAAGAATATGATGCAGAGCTCCATCCATGATGCTGGGATCATGACTTGAGACAAAAGTAAGAGGTGGACACATGACTGAGCCACCTAAGCATTGCAGTATGATAATGGGTATTTTTATTATTTTGGAACCTTTCACAAAATGTTTTAGTATCCTGTATCACTTAGGACAATATGTGGCTTAAGGGGCTTCAGGACAATAAGTCCTGAGACAGGCAGGCAAGAGCTGGAACAGATGCTCCACAAGCCATGAAATCTCAGTCTTTGCCATCACTTTTTTCTTCCATCTCCAAGATGTAGCCCTCTGCCCATGCTCGCTGCCTCATGTTCACAAGATGGCTGCTGTAGCCCCTAGCTACAATTCTATAATCCAAGTGGAAAAGGGGCAAAATGCCAAGGGGCAAAAGGCATTCCAACCCAATTTATCCTTATTTTATTTTACTTATTTATTTTTTTCCTGAAAGCAGCATGCAGAAAATTTTGATTTCTATGCTATTGGCCATAACACTGTCTTCTAAGAATTGTGAGAATTTTACAGTTCTACTGTGCTAGAATTTCACAAAGAACAAGGAGGTTGTAGATGGTGATGGTGACAGCCAACCAGTAGTGTCTGCCATGGACTCTTATACCACTCTTCCTCAGAATAGTTACTTTCAGAATTAACAATCATTCAGGCTTCAAAATCATAACCTATGTTCAACTTCTCTTTCCAAACAAGAAGTTAAAACTCACCTGCAATTGGTTCATTCTCAAAGGCAACTGAGAAAATTAACAAATGCAACTCTATATTTGATAAATACCTTATGTTTAAGAGACACAACAGTAGAATAACTGGGCTACCAGCTCCCCAACTACTGGAGAATGATTACTATCAGCCATCTGCAAGCCACTCTCCTTTTTATCCTGTTGCATATTCTGAGTCTGTCGACATACTCAACATCTGCTTAAGTTTTAAGATGACTCAACCTGACCCCTGGAAACAGAAAGAACTGTATGGGTTAGAAACATGCTTCCCAATGTTGAAATCCTGCTAAGTTTATATACAGAGAGTATGGGGTATCACACCTCATCCACTGCACAAAGGATCCCTGCTTTGGAAGACAAATTCTGTCAGAATCTTTAGGTAATACTCTGTCATTAATGTCTCAAGAGGAATATTTTCTAAAACGAAGTAGAACCAGTTCCCTTTAGACTAATTTCCTCCAACTGTCTCTAAAATCTGCATTAGGATTCCTTTAGATGCTGCTTAAAATTCAGGCTCTCAGGCACCCCCTTACACACCTATCTCCTTGACCAGCCACCAAGAACCTACAGTTTTAGCCATCTTCTCAGATGGCTGCAGACTAAAAGTTGAGTGGACAGGCTGGCATTGTTCTCAGTCCAAACGTGGACTTTCCATCTGAAGCCAAATGCAGAAAGAACAATAATTTCACTTTTTTACAGGAACCAAGCTGAAGACAAAGGCTTGGGCTCCCTTTGCTAAACAAATATCCAGAGCAAGAGTGGCCGCCCAACTAACCCAGGCTGTGGCACGTACAAGCCTCTAACTGATTAATACTGCCAACAAGTAAACGTCTGTCCTAAGGAGAATTTCAGGTGTTAGAGCTAGCTTTACCTGAAGCTCAGAAAGCCACAAAGGCCCAAAGCTTTTGTCCTTATGCCTGACCTACGGCAGCCATCCGCCCAACCCTCCCCTCCATTGGAACCTATTCAGGTCATTCCTGTCTTCATGGCCTATGCTCTGCCTAACTTCAGTTATGTTACCAGTCTCTAAAATATTCTCTGGCCACACATGGCTAACCCCAAGCCAGACATTTTTTCTGATCTGGAGTACCTGCTCTCACCACTCACCTCTGGCTGTCAGTTGCTCTAGTAATGGGGCAGCCTTGACACCTCGATTCTTGGCCAGGTCCCCAACAGTCAGGGTCACAGCAAACTCCCAGTCACATTTATGCATTCAGAGCTCTTCAATGTTATGTGGCTGTATTTCCTCATAGTTTTGTAATTTCTGTGATTTACTAATACATCTGCTGTGCCTCCTGTTGGTTCTCAGCGAGAAGCTAAAGCGTGTTCTGTGGCACAGAAACGAGAGCTATTTTGAGAGACCATGCTGGAAATGTGAAAGGGGTTTCCTGTGCCATTTGAAGCTGAGGAAGGAGGATCCTGGCTTGGGCTTTAGTACCCAAGGACGTCTTCCTCCACCCCCAAAGTTCACTAAAATAAAGTTGGGAAAGTGGTTTTCTGGTCGTTTGCAGATACAAGAACATTTAACTTTCAAAGATTCTGACTGAAGTACATATCTAAGTCAAAGTACGCTTCATCGTGTGCATTCAAATGTATGGATTATCTGAAGATAAAAAAGAACGGTAGCAGATTCAGCTAAAGAGAAACCTCACAGCTCTGAGAATTAGAAAATAAAAAGGCAGGCATCTGAAGCTAACCATTTAAGATGCTTGTGGGGTTCAAGAGAGTGTCAGGGGAGTAGTGCTAACCACACAAAATGTCGTCACAGTTCAGAGAACAGGGTTATAGAGGTGCAAATCCTAGATTAGGCTTGTTGAAATCCAGAGCAGCATAAGGGTTAGACCCAACTGAAATTTAGAGTTTCTTTCCTGAATTAGAGAACTGTTGTATATGCAGAACTGGGAAGTAGCCAGGACCACATGGGTCCCCAGAGAAAGAGCTTAGCAGAAGTTTCTGTTAGAAAGCGCATTGAGTAGATTCAAAGCTGAATGTGTGTGAGAGGTGAGAGAAGGGAACAGATGTAAAGAGAAAAAGCATGACTTTTGCTTCTTTTATAGCACAACGTGTAACCTATCTCTGACATATCTGGAAATGACAGCCTCGAACAACACTGTATTATGTCATCCACAAGGTCAACTGAAATAATGGGAGTCCACAAGCTATGACATGTATGACATCACCAAAGGAACCAGATTTCACACCGATACTGGCACATCTCTCCCCATGATTCACACTTTACCCAGAAGCCTCTAGCACCTCAGAATTCTTAATAAAAACTTTAACTCTGTCATTAATCACTTTCAAAGATGACAGCTTTTGCTCACTACAGGCACTCATAAAATACTATTCTACCACAGGCATGTCATTTAATAACAACTTGGATACTTTTGATTTGGTTCTACATCTCCCCAATGTAAACCCAAAGACAAATCAAAACCAAATATTATAAAAAGGAATTTGCTTAATGGTTTGGTCACATGCCTTCACTGTGTCAATTTTGGTCTGCTAACTTAAATGCTGTACAACACATAAAAAGAGCTTATGATACTACAATATTCACGTTGTTCAGAGCCCAGAAGAAAAGCTGTTCCTGAATGAAAATGCAAGAACCTTCCCTGACAGTCTACATGGGGATGCTGTGGATAAACAGATGCTTTTATCACACGGAGCTTGTGAGCTGTGTCCTGCTTAAACCGTAACTGTCTACAAGTAATACTCTTCGACGCAAAGGAGATCTGCTCCTTTATCTGCTGGAAATGTGCTTGTTGAGTATAATGAGAAGAGGCACCATTTCCTACAGAGCCATGCATGGCTCTTCAGGTCAGGCCACGCCTACTTCCAGTCACCATTGCTTGTCATATTACATTTACTTATATTTAAAGTGGGAGAATTGGGCACATTTCATTTTATAAGAAAGCTACAATGCTTACTGCTAGGTAAAGGGAAGACTGTTAAAATCATGTGTGGTCTTTGAAATTTCAGAATTAAAAACCAGATCAGAAATCTTGATCAAACATTTAAAATTGTTGAATGTCTCAATCCTTATTTTCATTAAAATTTTCTATCAAATGATTTAACTCTAAACTTTAGAAATAAAATGTTCCCTACATTATCTATTTCTCTAAGTATATAAATATTAATACATTAATGGGGCGCCTGGGTGGCTTAGTCGGTAAAGCGTCCGACTTTCGCTTAGGTCATGATCTCACGGTTTGTGGGTTCAAGCCCCGCGTCGGGCTCTGTGCTGACTGCCAGCTCGGAGCCTGGAGCCTGTTTCAGTCTGTGACTCCCTCTCTCTGACCCTCCCCCGTTCACGCTGTCTCTCTCTCTCCTAGAAATAAATAAAACATTTAAAAAAAAAAAAAAGGGCAACAGCACAGTGTATTTTATTAAAAAATATTGACAGGAGTCAATAATAATGATAGGAAGAGATTATAAAGCTTTATAAGGTGCATGTTTGTGAACCAACATCAAATTTTATTTGTGCCTATCTATATTTACTTCTAAAAGGGTAAACAGTGGAATCAATCAGTTCCTTGACTATTGAGAATATCCTTTCTTTGTTCTAATAGAAGATAACAGACTTAGTCTTAAAATAATCAGACAGAGCAAATAAATTTATCTTTGCATGGTGCTGTAACATAGGTGTAAAAGTTTTGTCCCACAGGATCCTTACGATGATACCGTTAAGAAAAGCTAAGGCCCTTTCCCATATAAATGCAGAGTTCCAAAACAAAGGGGGTTCAGGTACACTCTGAAGTTCAGCGATGCTGACATATAATGCTTAGATTTAATTTGCCACTCAAATTTCTTCCTTGTAATCTGTGGCTTTGAAGCACGGCTTATCAAGGGGGTTACTGAGTGATTTCTCTTAACAGGTCATTCATTCAGTTATTTGAGCATTTATTGGATACCTAGTAGGTTGTTGGCTGTGGTGTTAGAGATTGATATCTACGTTCTCAGTGTTCGTAGATTTCACTTCCATGGACTACACAAAGAGATGCTTCAGTCTCCAATGCAGGTGTGCGCAGTGTACAGGAGCCCAAAGAGAAGCATTTAACATGCCTTGGGAGGAAAGGTCTGCAGAAGCTGGGAAAACCCCTGGTGTGTGACCTGAAGCAGTCTCCTTCCCATGATGGTGGCCAGGAGGGCTGCACTTCTTTCCCTAGGGGCTGGCTCATATTCCACCCACCAAGTGCCAAGGCTCCAACAGCATCATAAATTCGTAAAGCCAAAGAACATCTAAGAGACCATATGGCCTAGGGTTTCCCAAATCTGGCTGGGCCCCAACAACACCTGGTGCCTTGGTCCCAACCCAGAGACAATGACGTAACATGCCTGAAGGCTCTGAACACACTCTCTCACCGTGGCTGTTGCAGTTGGCATACATGGACCAGCATTTTGGGAGTCACTAATCCAACCACCTCGATTTTTAGAAGGAAACTTTTAGAGGAAATTCATACCTGAAGAAATGAAAGGACTCCATCAAATTTCAGGAACAGCAATGGAGAAACATCAGGCCAAGAAACTTTGAGCACAAATACTTTCAAAAAGTATTTTCAAAGCACATGATACAAGCTATATATCATAGGACCATATGTAAAAGAATACAAGGTTAAGAACTATATTGTGGGAGGGGTGCCTGAGTGGCTTAGTCGGTTAAGTGTCCAACTTAGGCTCAGGTCATGATCTCACAGTTCATGAGTTTGAGCCCCACATCGGGCTCTGTGCTGACAGCCTGGAGCTTGGAGCCTGCTTCATCTTCTGTGTCCCCCTCTCTTTCTGCCCCTTCCCTGTTTACTCTATGTTTCTCTCTCAAAACAAACAAACAAAGAACTATATAGTGGGAGAGAAAAACTTCAAGAAAATTGGTTTCAGTAAAGGTACTTGTTGCAATGAGCTATAAATTAGCTCTGCTCTTCCTGGTTGAAAAAGTAAATAGAAAACACTGAGTTGAACTCTTATTAAGTAATGATAGTTGATTTACCAGGAAAAAAGACTTTTTCCCTAGGAATATATTCTAAGGAAAGGCTTGGCATACTACTATGCCTACAAGACACTTAAACTGGCATATGAAGCAATAAATGAAAATATGAATATACGTGTTACCAAAAAACTGTTTTTCTAAGACTATACCCTACATTAACCTTTGATGGAAACTAGAAGAATATCAGTAAATAATGGCTTTGTGCAGGCATTTGTAGAGAATGACATTAGCACAGTATAAACAGGTCTATAACTTTCAAGGTAGAGACAAAACATCCTCCTACCAATGAAGAGATACCACTTTTGATGTGGTGGGAAAAGTTCAGAAGCAGAGTGTTCTCTGTGTGCAGGTATGTGTGTATGTATAAGGGCAGGAGAAAGGATGTACTGACCTGTCCAGGGTGCCCTTGACACACTCACTCTGCAGGCTACAGGAGCCTATGCACAAGTTCATCTACCACGGATATAACGGCAAAGAGGTGTAGTCCACTACGGTTCTCAGACTTGATCCCAATAGGTAAGGTCATTATTTATAGAAATTAACTATAATTTCAAGAAAATATACTATGTTTCAAATTTTAACACCAGCAGGGTTCTGTTTACTTGTTTATTACCATGTTTATCTATGGAGGCAAAGAAGCAACTCTTATACTTTCATAGGCACATTTTTAAAAATGAGAATTGCCTTGAAGAAGAAATTCAATTAAAAATGCATTCTAGTTAGGGCACCTGGGTGATCAGTCAGTTCAGCATCTAACTCTTGGTTTCGGCTCAGGTCATGATCTCACAGGGTAAGATCAAGCCCCTCATGGGGTTCTGTATTGACAGCACAGAACCTGCTTGGGATTCTCTCTCTCCCTTTCTCTCTGTCCCTCCCTTGCTCTCTATTAAAAATAAAAATAAACTTAAAAAGTGAATTCCAACGTAGAAATGATTTATACCATTCATAAAAAGAGTAACTCAGAGTTTACATTTCAGTAAATTTGAAAATCCCCAATTTTTCAATAAAAAGGAAATGCATTCTAGCTCTGAGGAGCTTAATTTAAAAGTTTTCAGCTACTTCTTAAAATCTCAAAAACTCTAGATGGAATTTTCCACTCAAAAGTGCTACTCTCCAGTTTTGATATGCATAATATAATCTGGGTTTGTGATAAACTCAATGAAGAATGTAATCCCACTATATGTTAACTGTAACAAATACATTAAGTGTGATTCAGTTCACATTTTTATTAACCAATTGTTATTTATGATTGTCATTTTCCATTTTGTTATCTTCTATCTTCTACAAGGTAATTTTTTTTATTACTGCATTTTAAAATATGGAAGTTCAAAGGCTTTACTAAAATTCTCTGAGCCAGCCCTAACAACTGGTAAGAGCTATACCAAGGCAAAATGAAGTGTGTGCATTTCTACAAAAGAGGGAAATCCTTTCCAGGAAATCAGTATCAGGGTGATTACCCATCCATTTCTCTTAGAAAGAAAAATTTGTTAAACAGAGATGTGTATCCCGGGCAGAGTAACGGAGTTGGCATTCAAAACTATTGTTTGAATTGAACTGAACTGAAGGAAACTTACCTCAGATAGGGAGAAAAGTGTTAAGAAAGAAAGGAGGTCTCTGCAACACGCTGACCCCTTTTCAACGGTGCAAAGAAAAAGTGTTTAACTGGAAGAGGTCATTTGGTTCAGCTTTTCACAGCCAGGAATCTCTTATAGCAGTGGTCTTCACTGTGGGTGTGTTTATTCTCCAGGGCATAAGTGTCAAAGTCTGGAGCCATTTTTTGTTGTCACAACTGGGAGAATGTGCTACTGGCATCTAGTGGATAGAGTCCAGGGATGCTGTTGAACAGCTCGTGATGCGTAGGACGACTTCCTTTTCCTTACCCCTAGCCCCCCATACAAGTAATTACTTGGCTCAAGATGTCACTAGTGGTGAGGTTGGGAAGCCTGCCCTACAGCATGACTCATCAAGTTGCTGCCTCTGCTTACCTTTTCTTTTTTTCCCCAAATCACTTTATTGAGGCATGATTGACATAGAAAGTGGTATACATTTAAAATGTATACACTGGAGATAAATACACAGTCATGAAACTATCACTATGCTCTATATCATTAGCATATCCGTCACATCCTACTGAAGGTACGCTCATGACCTCACAAGCATGCCTTTACAACTGATGGGCAGCTTCCTCCACTAAAAAGACCTCCTTTATTTTGAAATTCATAGAGTGATAAAATTTGTCAAAAGCACCCCACAAAAAGAAGTGCACATATCCAAAATCATATTTGAAGGTCAAAATGCAGTTTCCAGTTGTTATTATTAAATTTATCATTCTAACTTGTTTATATAACAAAATATAAAAGCACATAGTAAATAAATTTATATGCTGAATTTTTGTTGGTTATATTACTTTTAAGTCTTCTATTTGATAGCTTTTAAGACTTTAAGCTTGTTTTTTAATTTATTAACATTGGACAATTTCTCTTTCTACTATGAAAGGTAAGAAAGCTGGCATCCTCTCCTACCTGCATATTCCTTTTACTTCCAAATTTTTATTATGTTCTATTACTTTAGTTCATTAATATTTTTATGGTTACCTTCCATTCTTAAACCATATTGAAATCATTCATGTTCTGTGTATAAATTGATTCCAAACACAGTCAACTAATAAACAGCATATATATATATATATATATATATATATATATATATATATATATATATATATTTAATGTTTTATTTATTTCTAGGAGAGATAGAGAGAGACAGCGTGAGCAGGGAGGGTCAGAGAGAGAGGAGTCACAGACTGAAACAGGCTCCAGGCTCTGAGCTGGCAGTCAGCACAGAGCCCGACGCGGGGCTCGAACCCACGAACTGCAAGATCATGACCTAAGCGAAAGTCGGACGCTTAACCAACTAAGCCACCCAGGTGCCCCTAAACAGCATTTATAAAACTGAAAAGGTAGAAATGGCTTCCGTGTAGAGTCACAGTGTGACCAGACCACAGAGAAACGGACCCCGGTACCTTTGACACCTTCCCAACATCAGAAGCTAATGGATCCTTTCCTTGCTTTCTTCACTTCTTTTGAGTCATACTCAGAAACCACCGTATCCCATGTCATCCTCCTGTTCTAGATTTCTTCCTGCTTGGCTGAGCTAGGTTTTTGATGATTGTTCCATATGGAGTGAGTGGTAACTCCCTGGAGACCCCTTGCATGCCCCAAATGTCATTTTTCATTTTTTTCTGATTTTCCCTTCTTCTTCCTCCTTCTTTTCCCTTCATATTTAATATAATTTAGCTGTTGGTTCAATATCCCTTTCCCATTAGAACTTTGAAGGCATTATTCCATTGTTTCTAATATCTAGTGTGGTTAATGAGACATACGTGTGTTTGTCAGTAATCTCTTGTCTCTCTGAAAGCTCTTGCAATTTTCTATTATTCTTTTGAGTTCAGAAATTTCGCCAGATTTTTTTGTTGTTGTTTTTAAATTAGTCCCTTCAACGCTATTTTTTTTTTTTTTACTAGGTCCCCTCCCTTCACAGCCTCTGTTTCTGGGGTTCCTCACTGGATTTTCTGGAATTTGTTCTCTATGTCTCTTCACTGTTCACTCCTATTTCCCATTTTGGTCTTGTGGTTCTCTTATGACAGACTTTCTTGACTTCATGTCACAGTTTACCAGCATGAAATTTCACCTTGTTTCTTTCAATCTTCTCCCCAACTTTTTAATTTTATCAGTTCTGTGTTTCATTTCCAAGAATTCTTTCTCATTGCCCAGTTGATCTTTCTTCATAGCAGCTTGTTCTTATTTTCAGGATTCAATACCCTCTTGAGTTTCTGCGAATACTAATTAGGAGTCTTTAAAATTGAAATCTGTCCCCTATTTTGTTTCCTCCAGGGTAGCTCCTCTTCTTCCTCCTCTTCATTTTTCTTTTTGCTAATGATTTCTCTCAAACTTTGGTGATCTTTGGTTATTATCTAAGTCTATGAGTGAAAAATCGTGCTAATTAATATGAAGAGCTGGAATGGGTCTTCTCTGTAGGTGTTTGGGTCTCTCTTTCTAATAGAGTTCTTTCTTTGGTGGGAATTCTGATCAAAAGGTCCCTAATGGCAATATATAGTGTTGATTCCCTAGGATGTGTAAAACCATTGATCAAAGTATCCTATCATTTTTAAGACAAGGCAAGTGACCCCAGGTAAGAACATGACATCTTAAATGAAGCAAAACAGGGACTGGAGAAAAAAATATCTTGGCATTTATTCATCATCTTGACAATTGATACTTGCCAGATGCCTAGACCCTTGATTCTGCTCTAGACATGCCTGGTTCTACAACCTTTCCTAGGAGCCACCCTGTTTTCATGAATTTCCTCTCTGCTTAAGTTTGTCATTGTCAGCTTCTGTAGCTTGTGCAACAAGAACCAATGGTGTTGCAGATGGAAAGGAAAACTGATCTTTGTTAAACTAATGCTAAGTACTATGCATTTTACATTTTTGTATATAATCACCATAACTCTATGAAATAGCTGTAATTGGCATTATTTTAGAAGAAACTGAAATTGAGTAGATTTATTGGCTTGTCCAAGATGCCAAAAAACCCTGCTGGGATCCGAGTCAATCTGACATTGAAACGTATGCTTTTTTTCCCTCTTTTGAAGTATTCATGGAGTATTAAAGATACAGACCTGGCTGCAGTTATCACTGTGTGATGAATATTGGATGAGAAATTTAAGGCTGGAAAAGCAGGTACTTGGTGTGTTAAGAAACATTTAGACTCAGTGTGTTAAGAAAAAGGGAATCACAATCTCATTCTAAAAAGTCGAGTGACATAGGAAGATTTAAGAAAGGGAGATTTATCAAAGGAAGATTTCAGAATGATGATTCTATGACATGTGGAGTGAATTTAGAAGGCTTGCACTGGAATAAAGCAAATCAGCTAGGAGGCTGCTGTAGTAATGAAATGGCAGCAGGTGGAAAGGAAGAGACAGTGTACAGAAGGATTTGGAAGGAAATTTCATAGGATTTTGTGACTGAATGGATATTGTAGGGGATGAAGAAAAATGAGCCAAAAATGACTAAAAGATTTCCAGTTGCAGAGGAAAGCTGAGTAAATGTATTTACCTTGCCTCCCTCCCAAATTTCCAATGAAATGAACTAGGAATGCCAAAATAAGACTGAATGCATAGTGGCGCTAAAAAGAGGAAAAAATGCCAAGAGTCCACAAGATTTCAGAACCTCTAGAGGAAGGAAAGAAGAGTGAATCAGAATGATGCAAAAGCCGGATATGCTGAGCAGCCTGTAACCAACAAAGGCAAAGGAGAATAGCACCTGAGCAGTAAGCTAGGGCTTACCCCCTACAGAGTACACTCTTCTCACCAAGAAGCTCAGCCCAGAAGGAGCTAGGAATGCACGTAGGCACCAGGTGACTCCCAGGAGGCTGGAAAGTCTTTAATTAGCAGGAGGGCTGAGGCTCTGGATGCTCACCCTTAATATGAGGCTTCATTTACCTTGGACAGTGTACAGAATTAACCATGGAATCTGCCACAGAAAGCTTCTAGTTACAGCGGTAGACCAACAGAGAGAATGGAGGCAGTCCTCTACTCCTGTTCCAACACATACATAGAAAATGTCAGTTACAGCTGTTTCATAGGGTTATGGTGATTATATACAAAAATGTAAAATGCCCAGTACCAAGCACCAGCTTAACAAGATCCTCACATGTGTGGAGTAAATTTTTAAAAATTAAAGTAAGAACATATACAATTTTATGCTAAATTGAAGATATGCAAAAATGCATAATTTTCTTTTAAAATTAACAAAAGGGATTCAATGAGAGGGTTGAAGAAAGAAAAAGAGGAAAGCAAAAGGAGCCATAATGACAATGAAATGTTTATAAAAGATCTCTCCTGGGCCACCTGAGTGGCTCAGTTGGTTAAGCATTCGACCTTGGCTCTGGTCATGATCTCACGCCTCATGAGTTCGAGCCCCATGTAGGGCTCTGTGCTGACAGCTCAGAGCCTGGAGCCTGCTTCCAATTCTCTGTGGGTATCTATCTCTCTTTCTGCCCTTCCCCCACTCACACTCTGTCTCTGTCTCTGTTTCTCTCTCTCAAAAATAAAATTTTGAGAAAAGAAAAAAAAAGGGTCTCTCCTGAGGCACCTGGGTGGCTGAGTGGGATGAGTGCCCAACTTTTGATTTAGGCTCAGGTCATGATCTCAGGGTCATGGGATCAAGGTGCACGTCAGGATCCATGCTAAGCGTACAGCCTGCTTAAGATTCTCTCTCTTTCTCTGCCACTCTCCCCCACTTGCACTTGCTCTCTCTCTCTAAAAACAATAAAAATAAAATATAAAAATAAAAGATCTCTTCTAAAACAAAAAGTCTCAAATAGATTAAATGATCCCCAACAAACTTCCAAGAGAAAAGCAAGTCTCAACTATTTTAATATCTTCCAGAACTGAGAAAAAAAATAGAAGTCTTCCTAATTATGGTCCAATAATCATGATGCAAAACCTGTTTTGTCCCACTTTTGCTTATGAATAGTGTTCCTAAATAAAATACTAACAATATAAAGACACATGTATCAGTATATTAAAATACAGATAATTTAACTTGGCTTAAGTAGTTTATTAGGATAACTGCTCATAAATAAGAAACATAAAAAGGTAGGCATTTTTAAAAAATATGATCACTTTGAAGGATGCTAAAAACATATCTGAAATTGACCTCTATGAGCAACAAATTTATTTTAATTTGGAATATAACTTGATAGATTATCAGAAGCTAAAGGAAACATCATATTTAGTAAAGTTTACATTAAAGTTGGAAACATGAAAAAAATGTCCACTTTTCCAGTGTTAGTCAACAATATTCTGCAGGTTCTACTCAGTACACTAGGAGAAAAAATTTCAATTCAAGAGACATCAATGTTTAATAGAAAAAGCCAAATATAAGATTATTTATAGATAATATAATTGGCTATACATAAAATCTAGGATAATCAAATTAGAAATTATTAAAAATAATAATCTAGTTCAGAAATAGAACTCATATAAACACAAATGTACTAAAGTAAATATCTTTCTTGGCATAAAAACAGTGTCCACAGCAATCCCATAATGTATTAAATGTCCAGGATAGTAAACAACTGTGAAAAGCAATATAAAAAAATTACAGAAGTTTAAAGCTGTAGAGAAAGATGGAGAAATTAAGAAAATTTATAAGAATAAGAATACAAGTGGTTAAATATGAAAGCACACGTTACCTTCCTAATAAACACTCGGGTGTTTCCCTCTAATAGATTGGCAAAATTTTAAAAAAAGGGAAAACACTATTGAGGTAGACACAGAGCTATACAAATACACTGTGTGTGGTACTGTATTTTAGTATAGTCTTTTAGGGGACAATTTATATTTACCAAAAACCATATTATACATTCCCAGCATTGAACCAGTATTTTCAGTTCTAGGAATTCATTTTATATATTCACAAATATATTGAAAAAATTAAAAACAATAAAAATATTAAGAAGGGACTGATCAAATACATTATGGTATGTCAATGCTATGAAATACTATGAATCCTCAAATATACAAGTTGTTCTGTATTGCATAAAAATGGCCACAATATATTACTGTATTAGAAATACATTACAGAATATTGTATTCCTATAACTATGATAAAAGTATATATACCCACAATTTCTGGAAAAATATATATTAAATTATTAATAGTGATTATCTCTAACTGCAAGAAGGCAGAAAGGAGACAGGGCTGAGAATGGCTACTTTAAAAATTTCTGAATATTAAAAAAAGATGAACGGAAATGTTAGGTTGGGCTCCCTAGAAGCAGATTCTGAGACAAGTATTTGAATGCAAGTGATTTATCATGAAGCAATTTTAGGGAAGTCTGGTAAGGGAGAGAGGCCGCAGGTCAGAGAATGGAAGGAAGCCGCGGAACTATGTAGTATCAAGCAAAATGCACTTGATGTGGATTCAGCCTGCTGCCTCAAAGGGGAATCCAGAACATTCTGCTGAATCTCAGAGCAAGGGAACATGACTTTACACACCCTGACACCTGTGAGTCATTTATTTGTTAAGAGCTGACTGAAGGGGAGGGAAGGGAACAGGACAGTGTGACTCTGAGTGCTTGCTGGCAAGCACCAACCCTGGGTGCTCCTCTGAAAGACAGTCACAGTTGCTCAGTGTTAGAATAGACATCAAAATGTGGAGGCTGGGGGTGGGGAGTGGAGGTTGGGGAGGTAGTCCATAGAAATGTTAAAAAGACACCCAAAGACATCTGGGTGGACAGCCAACAAAATGCACTACAATATATTACTTTTATTATAAAATGCCTATTTTCAGAAAATATAAGAAAGGGAAGAGTTGGCAAGAGGAAAGTATGCTACCAGTAAAACAAAATTATATACAAATGCTCCTAAGTTCTGCACCAGTGTGAGCACCTACTAGGCAGTCCCGCCCCATCCTCCAGGCTCCTTCTCATAGTCCCACCTGCCCATTAGACAACCAGGATTAAGTGGCCCTTAATAGGAATCAAGACTTTTCACTCTTTTCCTATTCATTTTTTCAATCTGAAGTGCTACAAGTTGAGATCTTGAGAAGTTAGAGCAACACTCAAATCCTCTGTTGATCATAACCACATTTACTCATCCAACAACTTAACCCTAAAGCTGTATAGAAACCAAAGTACTTGGTATACTAAAGTCTGTGAGGCTAAATTCTAAATAGAACTCTTGATTTAAGGGACATGATCCAAGAATCCATTTGTTGTGTTTACCTTCTTTGACTTTATGACAAACTTATTTAAAACATTCCTAAAATGAATGAGTTGAGGTTTCTGCCACAGCATGGGCTCTGGACAGAATAAGACATTTCTTAGAAATGTCCTTCAAGCCTGTCATTCTGGACGTCAAAGACAGATCTCACAATCTTCTGCTACAAATGGCTGCTGCCTGACCTAAGAGCTGGTCTAGGTAGACAATTCAAGTTTTATCTTTTTCTGGTCTATAGTCCATCTCTGAAACCTTCAAAGCTTTTGTTTCTTCATCTGTAAAATGGATGCAATAATTATTATTTTGTTTACCTTTCTAAGTTGATATGAAGATAAAATGAGACCACGTGTGTGAAAGACTCTAGTAAACCATGTAGTGCTTTATATACCAAGTCACTTGTCTGAACACAAGGATACCAGACATTCAAAAGAGGAAAGGGGTGACTTCCAGATCTGAACTCATGAATACTGTAAGGAACTTTTTCAGGAAAGATGTGTGTGGCTTTGAATATGCTGAGTTGAGAAAGTAGTAAAACATCCAAGTCACAGTGAACAGTAAGCTGTGGAGATACAGCCTTGGATACTGAACAACAGGGTAGAGACCGAGGTTCAAATTTGGGAGTCATCAACCTGGGAGCAACAGGTGAATTCACGACTATGGAAAACACATTTGAAAGTTTTGTCTCCTTTTTTATTTCCGTAGCAATATTCCTATACTGACCCTAATTGTCTTCTGTTGTGGATTATCAAAATGCAAAACTTTGTTAACAAAAGTTATTGTTATCATTACTACAAAATGTTAAAGAGTTCTTTAGAGTCTCTTATTGTTAATAGAGTTCTTTAAGATTCTCTTATTGTAGAACTTATCCATTCAAAATGTCATGCAGATTGTCATACTCAATCAACCACTTTCACTGATTAAGCCTGCAGACACGAAAGAGGAAGTCTGTAGTGGAAATCACATGGACTTCATATAACCATGTAAATTAAACATGTGGTCTCTTCTTGCAAATAATCTAGAGTATTTCTTAAATTACTGTTTTGAATGAGTATATACACATGCTAGGTAACGAAGGTAAAACTGAAGAGATTTTAAAAGTGTCAGGATTATATTACAATGCTTGAAAATCGCAACCTCGCATATTCTTGCATGAAGAGATTTAAACAAGTGTTTTTATGATACTAGAATCACTTATTTGGCCTGAAACAGCAATATCACAAAGTAAGGGTTTGTTTTTAGACATTTACATTGTTTCAAGTGTAGTGGGACTGATCCCCAGGACTAGTCAGTCTGTTTCAGATGGCTTATTTCCTAAAGTTAAGACCACTGACATTTTCTCCATCTTTGGTAGGGTCTCACATACCAGCTCTCTACCGGTTTTCTTTTAAAAGTGTTGTGCCAATTATATCTGAACTCCTGAAATCTTTGTAGTTAAAAGTATTTCTGATTTAAATAAGCTGGATTCTACTGAGGCATACAAAAGTCACATGATCATTTTCTGGTTGAAGTACAGTATTAAACTGTAATGTTGTTTATCTTAATAAACTGAGAATTTAACTGAGAGTCAATTTACTTTTTACTTAAAGCAATCACTAGATGTTAGTAGCTTACAATTTAAAAATAGTAGAGAGGGGAAAAAACCTGAATGCACAATTTTAATTTAAATTTTATTGATTTTGTTGATTATATGGGTTAAATAAATGTTCATCAATTCCCTTTGCCTACTTTCAAGTAATTTTCCCTTCCCATAAACAGGGATAATATTAATCAATCATGCAGTGTTTTAAATCTACTTCTAATACACACATCATGTGTGATGTGGTTAACAGCATACATTCAAGGTAAAAATTTATATTTAAAACAATTATGTTGGTATGTAAGACATACTTCAAATTGTACAGTAACTAGAGATATAATCCATAAAAGAAAAATCCAGAAACACTGTTACCATGTATTACAAAAAGGAAAGTGATATCAGAAATTATTTTTCATTCACTTTATCATTAATGACTTCACTTACAGATGAGGGGTTTGAGGGTATTAAATGAGTTGCCCAAGATACATAACACACACGTGTGTGTGCACACATTCACACACTCACACTCTCAGGCCTGTTCTATTTTGTTGACTGCTATGTCTTCAACATCTGCTATGATCTCTGCATAGTCTGGGTCCAAACAGTCATTCAATCAATATTTATTGAATGTGCAATTTATTTAGAAATGGAACACCAACTGTATTGTTTAAAATGGAAACAGCTAAGATGTCCTTCTCGATCTTATAGTTTTATTGGGAGACTAGAAAGTGATAAACTGTATATATAAGAAACTTGAAAAGGGTAAGTATATGTAAATCTAAGACATTATTGCTGTTGTGAAAGAGTACAAAACTTCCCTTGTCCCTTACCATATGTTCATTGTCTAAGAAAGACAAAATTTATAAGAATGGCAATTTTAAAGACACTATTTTAATTTCTTGAATGATCTGTCTAGTAAAAAGGAAAATATGTTCTATGGCTTTTGGGTTTAAATAACGAAACTTTAATTTTTAATGGTTGTCCTATAAAGAAACAGAATCCTTATTACATATTGATCTTAGAGCACAAGGGACCAAACACCTGTTTGAAGGTTTTTCTATATATTTTCATAAATTAAAAATAACCTAAAATTAACATTAAAAAAAAAGTTTAAAAAAAAAAAAGGGGGCGCCTGGGTGGCTTAGTCGGTTAAGCGTCCGACTTTCGCTTGGGTCATGATCTCGCGGTTCGTGGGTTCGAGCCCCGCGTCGGGCTCTGTGCTGACTGCCAGCTCAGAGCCTGGAGCCTGTTTCAGTCTGTGACTCCCTCTCACTCTGACCCTCCCCTGCTCACGCTCTCTCTCTCTCTCTCTCTTCCTAGAAATAAATAAAAAAAAAAAATTAAAAAAAAGTTTAAAAATAACCTAAAATGGAAGTTTTCAATCAATCCTATCTTAGTATTCTTTCTATAGTATGAAACTCTATGCTGTAAATTGCTTTAGATCCTTTTTTTGAACAGGGTTTTGAAATAAAGACTGGAGATATCATCATCATTGGTCATATCGACAATAGTAAAACATTTAAGTAGATTGTTAGCAAATAAAAACTCATAAAAACAATCATTAGGATATCTGAATTTGGCACAATTAAAAACAATCTTGATGGTGTCATGTTACAAAATCTTACAATGATGCAATAAACAAGTTAACTGGGAAAGGATTATTTAAAATAAGTTAAATGCTATAACCTCTGTACCAAAATAATGTAGAAATTAGTTTGTTGCATCATCCTCTTGCATACTATAAGAGTACTGAGAGAGTAGCCTCACATGGGTGAGTGCTCAAAATCATTTGCTCAAATTTCTTAAAGCAGCTTTAAAATAATTGACTCCCAAATCCAGATATTAAATGCCAACTTCTTACCGGCAATAATGCTTATGGCTAAAATAGAAATGAGATTCTTTACAGAAACGCTGACACAGCCCTAACTGTAGGCACTTGAGTGTGCAGCTATAATTCTTTCTTCAAATCTTACCCAGCAATGCTTCAGGTAAAGGAGTCCGCAGAATATGTAAACAGTAAGAGACAGTCCGAGAGCTTTTACAAAATCATAAACCTATGACACATTGATATTCACCGTTGATCGCTACCACTAAATGCCTAAATCATTCAAAGTGTATTGATTAGCTCCTTCATAGGTAAAAGGTGGGCAACATATTATAAAATCAACATTTCTTAATTCATTCGATTTGCAAGAGCTACACATTTTAAGCTGACAATGTAAAACCTCTAAAAGGTTTTTCAGAAAGCCTTCTGCCTTATTTAGCATTTTGACCATTAATCAAGAACAATGAGAAAAGAATATTAAAAAACAAAGCAAAACAGGACAAAGATTAAGAAAGCTTTTCTTTTCCATTTGGAAATCTATTAAGCTATAAAATAAGTTCCCAAGAGGCATCAGTTTCCTGTGTGGAAGGCATTTAAAACTGAACCAGATAACATAAATCTCAGAACAGACCAAAGGAACACAACTTATATTGGGAGAGTGGCTAGAATGGAGGACTTCGCTGTGTAACCCTGATTCTCATTTTTAAAAATGTCTACGATAACGATGCTTTTAATGAGGAATTAATTTTAATGCTGAGCCAACTCAAAGTCATAACCAGGACATGGTGGTACCTCTACTGTGCACTGCCGTCTAGCCAACAGACAACTATTGATCCTACACTAGGAAATACTGTTTTGATGTCTATTGATCAGAACTCTAACAGGGAAATTGTGATTTTTGAATGGAAGACAGTCATGAGTTACCACTTTTTGTAAATATAGAGTTGAGAATAAATAGGTGGTATAAATATTGTACTATACAAATACTAAAATTATTAACTTGTTAAAAGATAAGCAAAATACCCTTAGTAAGCTTATGTGGGATGATATTCTACAAGGATGAACTTAAAATTGCGATACCTTGCATCACAAGTATTCCGATTTTATAGAATTCTAAAAATTCGCTACCTTACATCACTTCTAATTTTTATTTTACTTTATAAAATCAATATATCACAGAAAAACAAGTGGAAATGTGGAACAAATTTATTTAAAAAATCATCACTGAATTATATCTTAAACTCAAGCCAGTAATCCATTAAAATTCAAATTTAATCTTTTTACAATCTGCATTTTACTTAAAGGCAAAAATCACACTTATTAGGAGTTACACATTATCGTGTAAATCTGTAACAAGCTGTCATCTGACAAACTCTTTGTATCATGTCAGGAAATAACACTCATTATATTATAATATTAATTTCAAATGCTAATTTTCTCATCATTAGATGGCAGAAAAGAAATAACGTGCTGTTAATACTGTAATAAAGAATGTGTTGCTGAATAAGGACTTCAGAGAAAATAATACATCAGGATTGATATCTAAATTGTGCAAATGCCCAGTAGTCCTATTAATTAGGGAAAGTAACCTATTTGTTAAAACACTGGACACAGGCAAGGAAAACTGGGCAGGGACAGGTAACATACACGCATACTTCTTAGGTTACCTGCAATATTTATCAATTCAGCTTACTGTTTTCCTAAAAATTTTAAGTGTTACAAAAACAAGTAAAAACGTTCTAGCTATTGTCCCAGTATCATGTGGTTAGTGACTTATTTGGACCCAACTCCCTGTGACTGCTTTCAATGAAAAAGGCAATTTTCTCAAAATTAAAGTTCAACATCCTGAAATGAGTGCACTAATAGCATTTTTAAAAAAGTATATTCTTCAGGCGGCCAGTATGGATGAAAAAGTAAAATGGAATTCCAGCAACAGCCCAACCTTGGCCCGGCCCCTACCGCCCCAATGGCAGATCTACTAAATGCATATGTTTCTAGTTCCTAGAAAATTAAAAGACTAGTTTTCAAATCCTGAAAACGTGTTATCCACCTGATGTTGAGACTTAGCCAATAAGTTCAATATCCGCTGAAAAAGGTAGAATAAAGCGGTTAGCCATCCAGAGGGTCAAATGATGATCTGCTCTTTTTGATACCTGCTGGGGTGGGGTACATGTTTTCATTTAGATCTACCCTCCTCAGCCGCTCTGTTTTCCTTTCACATCATAACCTCCTCATGTTATAAGGCTGGAAACGGCTCTAAGAATGTGGAGAATGTAAACAGCCTTTTATTGTCCAAGAGGATGGCAGTGTGTAAGGAATGTGTGCTTATCACACCACTGCAGCTCCCACCTCACTTACCATGATAAAGTGCTCCAGGAAAAAAACATTACAACCCAAGCACAATCCAAAAACGGATTAGAATTTGACATAAGCTTCCTTAAAAATGAATCAATCAATCCATGCTGTAATATTAGAATCTAGCTCTTCAGGAGGGTATATAATCCCTTCAAGATGTATTTCCTATTCCCTATTGACTATGGTGGTGTGAAAAAAAAAAAAATCTAACATTTCCAATATAGCAGCTGATGGGAGAACTTTTCCCCAACATATGCCCAAATGTATTTCCTCATCTTTATGAGTCTAACACAGTGGAACACATACACAGTTCATGATCATTGAATGCAAAATTAAACTAATGAATTAAGAGTTCCATGAAGATATCCTGAAAACCTAACCTAAGTACCTGATTTCCTCAGGCTTTTAGTTTTATTTACACACACCATACAAATGCTGCTGGCTAGATCATCTTTTACTGGAATCCAGCTTAAACATTTAAAAAAAAGCAAGTGATACTAAAATCTCATGTGGCATATATGTTGCATGCACGATGCCTTAGATTTAAAATGTACTTTAACATGCAATATTGTATATAGACAGCATGTGATGGCTCACTGAAGGACATCTGGGAACACCACTGCGTTTTCCTCTTGATGCCACTGAAGAATCTCTTCCTTAATGCTGTGCAAGCGAAGCTAATCTCTGTTGTAAGGAAGAGTGGGAAGGCTCTTCCATATCCTCTCCCCTTCACTAAGACCTTTTAGAATCTCTTCCATCCTCAAAACTTGCAAAGTATCTCTGTATCTACAGTATCATACATCTCATAGAGAAACTTTCATAAGTTACTTGATCTTTCCCTCTAAAAGAAATAATAGAAGAGAAGAGAAGAAAGAAAACATCATCATTCTCTAAATGCTTCCTTAGGCTAACTGAGTAAAATCTGAAGTATGAGGACCAAAGAAACCGTGGGATACGGAGAAAGCTCTCTTTAACAGCACCCCAACAAATTAAGTGTCAAGAGAGCAGGATAAAACCATCACACAGGCGAAAGCAATCCCTTTCTGTAATTTCACTTTAAAAGTTGTCTTCTTGACGGTTCTACTGGTGACTCCCTTACATAAAATTAACTAGCAATACATACAGTATGGAGGTCTATTTCGGAAGGAGGAGAGCACGGCGCCACGAGGGAAAAGCGAGGAGACAATAATTACAACGGGAACAGTCGCTCAAAGCCTCGCTGGCAAACCCTGAACCACCTTCTAATACCCTTCCTATTCCTTAGAGCTCCTTCGGCCGCCAGACCAGGCAGGAGAGGTCTCTGGTAAATTACTGCTTAGAGATTCCCGAGAGGGGGCTCCAGCGTGGACTTGGACGTGAAAGTTACATCCTGCATCCCCACGGGCAGAAATCCCCATCCCAGTCCCCAGCGCCGGACGGAAACCGAAGAGAAATCCAACCTGCGTTCCCACTCCCCAGTCGGTCTTTTGCTTAAGTTTTCCCCTAGCACGGATGGAGCTACTAACTGACCCTAAAAACAAGGATGCACGATACCAGGGTCTGAAAGAAGTGTCTGCAGGCATCTGGGCAAAATACCGTGTGAACTATAAAGACCACCAAGCCCCTCAAACTCTGGACTGGAGGCAAATCTTTCAGACCATCGTATCCCGGTACCCTCATCCCCTCTCGCACCTTCTTCCCCGCCACTTTCTGCCTACTTTACCGCAGCTCTCAAGTCCCAACCTTGCTAAGCCCTTTCTCCGCTTTCAGGTCCCCTCCATTCTATTCTGCATTCTTCCCCTCCAACCCCTAAGGCACCCCCAACTCCTAACATTCCGCGCGCTCCTAGCCCCAAGGTCCCATGAAGCCCCAGGCTCGGCTTCTGAGTCGGCCCCCGGCGCGGTTTTCCCGCCGAAACGCGTCCCCGGCGCGCCGCCGGCCGGACACTCACCAGCTGCAGCAAGCCGGGGACCACGACGAGGGGCAGCGGCCGCAGGCGCATGGTGCCGGCTGGCGCGGCGTCTCACGAGCTGCGCGCCCTTGCCTGCCTCTCGCGCATCTCCACTTCGAGGGGCAGGACTGAAGACGCCAGGGACACCGCGCGGCGCTTTCCTCCCGGAATCCAAGCGCAGCGCCGCGCCGCGCGGGCCGGGTGGGCGGGCGGGCAAGGGGAAGGGGGGAGGGCGGGCTGGCGGGAGGTGCTTCTGGGGCCCCCCGCGCGCTGCTCCTTGGAGGGGGCCTGGAAGGGAGCGCGCGGGGCCGCTCGAGACCCGCACTCTGCGCGGGACTCCAGGGGTGCCCCGGGCTCCCGCGTTCCGGGGTCGGGGTGAGCGCGGGGGGCGCCCGCGGGCCGGAGGCGGCGGCTCGGGCGCTTTGGTACCGAATTCCGGGGCGAGGCTGCTCTAGGGATCCGGCCCCACCGTGCGGCTGCCCGTCCGAGCTGAGCGCGCCCGGGAGCCGAGGGAGGCCCAGAGCCTTCTCTGCCCCCGTCCCCGCCCAGCAGAGGGCCGGTCCGGTGGCTCGGGGACCCGCTCTCGTTTTACCGGGGAGGGAGGGTGGGCGTAGTCTCCGTATAGGGCTACGGATAAGAGGGCTCCGGGAGAACACCCAAGGAGTTTGGAGCGAAGGCAACTGCAGTGTCCTGGGCGGGGCGTGGGGGGCTGCGAACTAGAAAGGCTGAAGCAGGGAGGTGGGGCCGGAGCCCCGGACGCCCTGGGAGAGCGCCCCACTCTGCGGCAGCGCCTAGCTCCAGAGCCCTGAGCCAGGGGCGCAAAGTGTGGCTGGCATGGCTGGACGGATTTCTGGGAGTGGAAAGTAGTAGGAACCGAGAGGGACCGGGAGGAGGGGTAGCGGCAGAGCCAGGAGAAATGGAGCTAGGCGTACGGTCCGGGCTCGTTCGGGTTTAAAGGTGGTGTAGACAGCTGGCTGGCCCAGAGACCAACAAAAGTGCGCCGCGCAAACCTTCTACCAGGACGCGGGAGAAGAACGCAGAAATTCCCGCTGCAGCCTCCCACTAGGGAAATCTTCGAGGTCGGGTGAGAATGCACACCTGCAGTGGACCTCACCCCCATGTTAACAACTGCCATTGGAGAGATCCTGAACCCTTAACCATCTCTGTGCGAGACATTGGAAGAGAAAAGTCAAAGGGCAATGGGCCTCAGGCTCTTCCAGTGTTTATTGTGGACGGGGATTTAGCCATCATTCATCAACTCTTTTGTCGAACAGGTGGGAAATTTAAGGTCCGGAGAAATACAGTCACTTTTCCAAGGATGAGTCTCTGGGCAGCTGCTTCGACATGAACGAGCAAAACAAGGTTATTTCCTACATCCAGAAACACAAAGCTCTTACTTAAAGGAAGAAAAACATACTGAGGCAAGGGAGAAGAATTGCTATTGATTTCTAGCCTTCAAAAAATAAAACAACAAAAAGTGAAGTTTGGGATGGAATCTTAGGAGAAATTCATAGGGGAATTTTAGGAAAACCTTTCTCTTCTTCTTACTACCCACCTTCCACCCCAAATAGGAATGGAAAATGAGTTTGTAAGTCTTTAAATGGTCCAGGACCATGTTTGAAGCAGAGCAGCCTCTGTGGTGGGTCCCAAAGATAATGGGATTGACTTGGGTTGGGCAAGGTCCCACCTTTTCATGTGGGCTGCCGAGATTGTACAGATGGGGAGGGAGGTTATTCCAGTGTTCTAGGATCCCAGTGTGACTTTGAGAGCACATTGTTCCTGAGGCTGGAGGTGGGTTATCTCTCAAATATAACTCTCTTCTGTATATGGAGGTAGGGAGGCAAGAGAGGGTCATGTATCCTTTCTAACCCCTTGCAAGCCTGACTGGGAGTCCCAGGGGCCTATGGCAAAGGATGCACCAGCTCTGTCCCACTTCTGCTTGTCCCCAGATTCTTACTGTTCTTTGCAACAGACTTTTAGACACAATTGCTATTTGCACATCTAAGTTTATAACTCACTTCCTATAGCTATCCCTGAGGTTCATAAAATTCTCTCATTACCAAGGCTTAGAACGCACTTCTAGAAGGTTATTCTATCCTAGGAGCATAAGTAAGATCATTTTGAAAATTAGAAGAGATCTCTATGGGTTGATCTCTTTGTCCTACTTTAGGTCCCTGGATAAGGCTGCATTTTATTCACAGACAGTCTTTGGGAAATAAGAAGGACTTAATGGGGAAGGCGTTGGCAGACATAGAGGTACCCCTTTTAGGAGGCGTGCTGCTAGAAGAGGAAGGGGAGGGCAAAGGACTTTGCAAGATTCAGACTCACTTAGAGTCTAAGCCTCAGCTGACTCATCTATAAAACCAGAAGGTGAAATCCCTTTCTGACTTAATAGTTTCCAATTCTGTTATTACTAGCTCTCTAAATAATGAGTGCATGACTTAACACACTATTGAAATAAATAATTCAGGGATTTAATTACTGGGACACTTCACTCCTTAAAGTTGTTCATATTTATTACATCATTTCTTCACTTTTGAGAAACGTACAGAAAATTTTAAAGGAATCTATACTTGAACGTGTGTCCTAGTAGTACAGAGTTTCTCATAAAGGAACATACTGAAGGGTGTTGAATTCCAAGCTAAAAAATAAGGGACATGAGTGAACTTTTGCACCCATTGTTAAGTCTGTGTAGGAGAAGCAGCAAAGACCTCATTGATTAAGGCCTGGTATTACTGTGTTCATTTCTAAGGTGACTGCCGATAATGTACTGTATTCTCCAAATCTGGCTGTATGTACATGGGAAAGTGGGACAAAAGAAGGAAAGAGAGAAAGAGGGAGAGAAGAAGGAAGGAGGAAAGACAGGCAGAAAGTAGCATTTAATATATTGCTTTGTCTTTCACAATATACAGTCTAATCAGGAAACATGCAATGAGCAAAACACAGCAGACATTACAGGAAAGTGTATGCTTGAGTGCTGCCTCATGCAATTGGAGGGAAGAAAGATCATTGTAGGCCAGTCTGGATGCTTTGTAGCAGAGATGAAATGGGAGCTGACTCAGTTTCCAAGAATGGCCAAGATGAGTGTATCAGGAAGCACAGGGGAAGAACCCTTTCACGTGACAGGAAGAGCATGAGCAAAGGCAGGATGGGGGACTGCATGTGACATGGACAGTAAGTGAAGCAGACTGGCTGGGGGAAATGTGTTGATGAAAAGCAAGAGGAAAGGTGGGCTATGGACCAGAATGTAGAGATCCAAGAATGTCAAACTAAATAGTTTAGCTTGATCTGTAGGAAATAAAGAGTTTTACAGCTTTTTGGAGGAAGAAAGTCATACATCGAGTGGCCTAAAGATATTTACATGCAGGGTGGTCTTGAGGAGGAAGCCCCATGACCCGATGGTCCTGGTAGTTGGAAACACAAGAATGGAGAGATGTGGGTGCATGAGCTTATTATAAAGGAACAGTGAACTGAACTTGGGGTTGGAATATTTTTAAACTTTCCTGGCATATTGGAGGGTTTTTTTCCCTTTAAACATCACCACTTTCTCTCTTATAGGCAATTTAACAGCTAGAGAATCAGATCATTGCCTTTTCATTTTGCAAGGGTGGTTTTCACAGTGTGAGGGGAGTGAAAATAGTCTTTTCATACAGACAAGTGGCAGAACGTGGAACCTAACAAATTTTACTGCCATATGACTCCATTGTTGTCTTTTAAAAAGGCAACTTACAGGGACGCCAATGCCTTGAGAGCAAATTTGTGAACCTGTTGCTCATCTGCACAATTAGTTTTCTTCTTGTGCTTCTCTTCTGTACTTACTTTCTCACTCTTTACTGTTCATTAGCATCATCACCAGCATGTGAATAAGAACATGTTACGCGGGATAGCATTTCAGAGTTGCCGTATATATAAGACATTAACCAACTTTCTCACTTTTATGTTTAAGGAAATGGGAGCTCAAAAGGTTATGTGACTTGATGTAGGTCATCTGGAGGGGCGTGGGCAAATCTGAAACTTGATTCAAGGCCTCCGGCTTCACAGTTCAGTGCTCTTTCCAATTCATCACTCTTCCTCAGGTATTTTTCAACTGGCCGGCAGTTATAAAAATTTTGATGTAGTGAATGAATGAACCTTTAGCTAATAAGAGTTGTGGGAATGATCTATGGATGCTAAAAGCCCCAGAATCTATCTTATTATTAGGAAAAGAAGCTTGACTGGACTGAGCCTGAAGCATTGATCTGGTAATAATTTTAGAAGAGTGAGACATGAGGAGAATTACATGGCACAGGGCTACCGTGCAGCCTTCAGGGAAGTGGGATTCAGGACTCAGGAATATGGCACTACTTACCCAAAGACAGAGGGAATTCTCAGGAAGACTCTGGAACTCTTAGACTTCTGTAATAAGCTGGTGGGCTTTTAGCAGTTCTGAACAACTAATATCCTTTTTAGTTGCCATTCTTGAGTAATTGAATATTCTTGAGTTACTATTTAATAAAATACGATGCCATTATTACATTGACTTTAAACCCCGGCTGCACATGGAATCACTGCGGACATTAAAATCTCTAAAAGTGGACTCGAGCACTGATATTTTTCACTGAAGAGATTTCACTATACAGTCATGGCTGAGATCTGCTGCTCTACCAGAAACTTTTTTTTCTTCCTTCCTCCCTCCTTTGATTCCTTCCTTCCCCTACAGGATTTTGCCCCCACATTTAGAATGCACTGAGATTTTAACAGAATATCATTTGAGCCTATTTTTATTCTTAGTTATATAGAACTTCTCAGGAGGAAGCTAGACACTTTCTTTGTAGATATTTGGGCATGGCTGGGGGATTTATTAAGTTTTATCACACAAATTTATCAGTGGCTACTGGTTCAAACACAAATCAAAGGATTCCTCTGTAATGAAATTGGTTTTTCTCCAACGCTGGTGGCCACAACAGTAGCTCTTCACCATCTCTTCCTTTGATGTTAAAAAGATGCTACCAGGAGCATACTGTTGGTTGATGCCACTGTCAGCAACCAAGAGGAGAGCCTAGACAGGAGGGAGGTGGCCTGGAGTTCCCAGTGGGTCTTTTTTTTTTTTTTTTAAATGTTTTTATTTATTTCTGAGAGAGAGAGAGAGAGAGAGAGAGAGAGAGCGAGAGAGAGCAGGGGAGGGTCAGAGAGAGAGGGAGATACAGAATCTGAAGCAGGCTCCAGGCTCTGAGTTGTCAGCACAGAGCCTGATGCAGGGCTCAAACCCACGAACTGTGAGATCATGACCTGAGCTGAAGTCGGACGCTTACCCAACTGAGCCACCCAGGTGCCCCCCCAGTGGGTCACAAGGCAGGAGAGAGCTTTTCCCTGAGTGCTAATATATCTCTACCAAATTGGACTGATTTTTATAAACCTGTCAGTTTCTTTCCATGTATGTTTCCATGCATTGTCCATAGATGTGTGATTATTTGACTGAGTAAACACCTTTTCTATTTGTATATCAAATATGATGGATATCATAACTAGGAAATCATTTAACCTGCTTTGAATGTTGCTTCATAGAAGGAGGGAGAGCAGATCATAGCAGGTTAGAATTGTAACATCTTGCTTAGCGCCTCAGTTTATAAATGAAGAAACCGAGACCCCAGATGTTCCCAAGGTCACACAGCTATGCGCCGGCAGGAGAAGACCAGACTCCAGTTGCTCTTTTGACTTTGACTATACTAGGCTTACTCTGGGGTGGGTAAGTTGATCCACACAGGTTAAGAAAGGAACAATAAAGGAAAACGTCATTTACAGAACAGGATCTTAGGTAATCAAATGGAAATTTTCCAATATGAATTGAAGGCTTAGGGTTCCTAGAAGAGGGAAGACAGAAATCCCGGCTGAAAAGAGATTAGAAAGGACTCCCTACTTCCCTCACATACTAACAGGGCACTCTCGGTTGCTACTGCCCAAACACAACTCAAGTCACACAAGAACAGGAGAAGCATTCTAATGGTTCCTATTAATAGGAAATTCCAAGGCTACAGGTAGTTTCAGGCAATCTGAGGCTAGATTAAGAAATTTTTGAGCAGAATATTGGGCCAGCCATCCTGAGCATGTAAGTGCATTAAAGTGTGCTAGGGGTACTGGCTGGCTGCTGAAAGCTTGAGGTTGGAGCCCCAGAGAGCAAGGAATAAAACCTGTCCTCCCCGGAGCTGACTTTTGTAAACCAACCACCACTGATTTTCTGCAGAAGGAAGTTGAAGTTATTTCTTAAGTTTCCTTACTGATACTGATTGTTTTTCAGATGTCTTTTTTCCTTGACGTGGTCTTTTCTTGCCTCCAGTTTTCTTTGCTAGATATTCGAATGACTGTCATCTCCTAACTTCTCACACTATACTTTTCTGAATCTGCCTGGAAAGCACCTCAGTGCCCAGCATCTTGTTTATTAGCAGAGCCCCATACTTGCTTCATCAGATGAACTGGGACCGTAACCTGTGGAAGATGGTGCAAAATCACAGGAGTAGCTATAGCTACTTCCCAGCTCTAAAGGAATAAGAGTTCTTCCTTACGCACCATGGAGGCCATCACTTACCAAAACACAGCAGCAGCTACATATACCAGTGGTTTAACCACACCAAGGCACTGTCTATCAGCTTCAAGCAATTAGGATTGTTTTTTGATTATTTATTCATTTTTACAGCCAGGCTTTTATTTATTTAAACATTGCATTTGGAAATACCTGTAGCTTTTGAACTGTGCTCTTTAGCAGGATGGATGAGTCCTACAGGGTGTTGCATCTTGAGTCTTTTTGTGAAATACAACTGCCATATTTCACTTTGTGGTCCCTCTGGACCCCAGCATTTCTCTTCAAGTGCTGCTTTCATGTTTTATTTCAAGCTGTGTCAAGTGGATGGTACTTTGCCTTCAAACAGAAACTGTGTTAGAAAACAAGTGGGCTAATTTTCCTACCCTAATAAAGTACAGATTTATGCTAAAAGGCTATTGGGATTTGATATGAAAATCTCAATTTCTAAGCCTTTGGAAGCATCTATTTTGCCCCTCTGCTGATCTAAAATGAACTTGTCTAATGTTTCCTTGGCAGAGTAATCATCACACCAAGATGCCTTGTCTTCATTTATTGAAATGTCTTGAGTGCTATCTACTGGCCAAATGTGGCATTGCCTCATAAAGCATGAGCTTCCAGCAAACTCTTCTAAGTATAGCTTTGTCTAGGAATGGATTCTTACCATATGTTTTAGCACATGCTGACACATACTGAGGACCCGCATTCTTGAAGGATATCACTGCTAAGGATCTCATTGTTTTCTAGATCAGAGGATCCCTCAATTAGGAGTCATACAGTTGTAATACGTGAAATTTGATGGGTAGGCCCCCACTTGCCAGTCGCTCCTTGAAATGGATGACTATCAATAGCTTAAATCTGATTCTCACTTTGCTGAGTAATGTGAATAGATAAAAATCAGCCATTAATTTAAAACGAGCTATACAGAGTCAGTCAATATTCCCATGTCTTCATGTGTATAAAAAGAAAGAGCAGAGAAGTTAATAAAAATCTTTTCCAGTTAATTTGCACTATTACTAGGTAAAAAGCACATGCCACTACTTACAGTATTGATCAGAACGCTTGAAAGGTAACAGATAGCTAATATTTTGTATGAGTTAAACTTCATCCAATTATTGCTAACCAAGCCATATTTTCTGTCCAGTGTCTTTCCTTTTTAAGAATCTTATAAATTATCTGGAGATGGGGCACCTGGGTGGCTCAGTCGGTTAAGCATCCAACTTCGGCTCAGGTTATGATCTCACGGTTCATCGGTTCGAGCCCCACATCGGGCTCTGAGCTGACAGCTAGCTCAGAGCCTGGAGCCTATCTCAGATTCTGTGTCTCCCTCTCTCTCTGACCTTCCCCTACACATGCTGCCTCTCTCTCTTTCTCAGGAATGGATAAAACATTTAAAAAAATTATCTGGAGAATTTACTTTAATTAGGATTGCAGAAAACAGCGTATCATGTGAGTGAAAAACAGTGAACAAGTGAGAGTCAATGCCAAGTGACTTGAGAGACACAGGCAGAGAACCATGGGAGCTTACTGTAGCAAAATGAATGATTTTGTCCCCTTTAGGATAATAGCTGTAAAGGAAGAACCGAGGACAGGAGATTGCTATTGATTATCAAGAAATAATGAAGAGAAAGGCTTAATGGGTTGACATTAACTTAGGCAAAGATCCAGATTACGAAGCTGTAGTTAGCAGGAAGTTCATGCAGACATATAGATTTAACAATATACAGGGCAATAGAATGTCCTATTTTATTTTTTGTTATTAAAATATAATTTGTGCTGCCTTTAATTCAGTTATTTTAAACTGTTTATTCAGTAATTTAGAGTTATTTATGTCAATTAATATCTATGTATTCTACTTCAGATTATAATTTAGAAACTGAATATTCTGTATTCTGGGACTGTATATGTAACATATTCAGTTATCTGTATGTGACTAAATAATGATAGATATAAGCATTTTGATTGATAGCAAAATGAGAACACATAAGTTAAAAATACATAATTATAGGGGCTTCTGAGTGGCTTAGTCAGTTAAGCATCCAACTCTTGGTTTCAGCTCAGGTCATGATCTCACGGTTTGTGGTTTTAAGCCCCACATCAGGCTCTGTGCTGACAGTGTGGAATCTGCTTGGAATTTTCTCTCTCTCTCTCTCTTAAAATAAATAAACTTTAAAAAAATACATAAATATATTTTAAAACCTTTCTGTTTCAGCAATTCAGTATTTAAAAATTATATTTACAGGCACAAGCAGCAATTTCACTAATACTTATTTTTAATCTTTCCTAAATTGGACTTTCTATTTTTTTAACCCCAGGTGCTGTACATATATTACCACATATAATTATTACAACAACCCTGTAAGGTGGGTATTATCTGAAATGTGCAATGACAAAGCTGAGGAATACAGGAATTAAGTATTTTGCTCAAGATCATTCAACTCTTATATGACAGGACCCAAGATTTAGATGCAGACACTCTGGAGCTTTTTCTTTAACCATTACACAACATTGCCTTACAGAGTATTGCTGTTTACATCCTGTAGGTAAAGTTCTAGATTTACCCAAACTCTTCATTTTTCTCATTTATAACCAATAGAGGAAAAGTAGCATATAGTGTGATACTACTGAAAAAGTTGTGTGTATGTGAGTACATTGTGTGAAAATAACTGCCACCATGCCTGACTTTGCGTGGGAATCCCCCCAAAACTTGTTAAATCTGAATCATGAAAATGCCATTTTCAACCACAAAGGAGAGGTTTTACTTTTTTCTTTTCACTAATAACCACTGTGATAGATTGCTCTATGTGATTCTATCAAGCTAGGAATCACATTTCCCAGTATCCTTTCCCCTACATAGTTGTGTGTTAGAGCTGGCCAAAGAGATCTATACCTGCATGAGATCCAGAAGGTCTGAAGCCCCGAGGCAGCCATTCCTCTCCCAAGGTCCTCAGCTTTTAATAGAGAGACACAGGTTAGACGAATGCTAGCCTGCCCTTGCTCTCCTCCATCCGTATCCAGCTCTTCTTTCCAGGGGCTGTGCCTGCTGGTGAGTCACTACCCTAGGCCCCTTTCTAGCAGCTTGGTGTGGATACACAGAGCGGTGGTCACTCGGACATCTTTCCTTAGATCACTCCAAGGATTCCCCTTCATGAAACTGCTTGGTTCTCAAAATATCCTGACCGAACTTTTTTTTTTTTTTTTTTTTAAACATTTTGAGGGCATCTGTGTGGCTCAGTTGGTTGTGTCTGACTTTGGCTCAGGTCATGATCTTGCAGTTCCTGAGTTTGAGCCCCACCTTGTGCTCTGTGCTGACAGCTGGGAGCCTGACGCCTGCTTCGGATTCTATGTCTCCCTCTCTTTTTGCCCTGCCCCCCTCCCCAACCCAACTCATACACTCTCTCTCTGTCAAAAAAAAACACATTAAAACAAATTAAAGTCTATTTATTTTTAAGTAACCTCTACACTCTCAAACTTACAATCCTGAGATCAAGAGTCATGTGCTCTACTCTCTGAGCCAGCCAGGCACCACATCCTGACTGAACCTTGACTGGCATGTCTCTTAGTTTTATACTCCTTTTTAACTTTACCCAACCAAAAATTGGTCACAATGGTCACAACTGGGCAAAAAGATGAAGGCCCTCAGTTCCCCTAATGTTAACTGCCTGATCATTTACAACTAAAAAGTCTTTCTCAGGGAGTACTGTGCCCCTCTTTAAGTAGTTAATGGAATAAATATGACTACTATCTCCTGGCTTTTCCTTCCTCTGCCTGCTAGAAGGGTTCTGCGTCGCCTGCTGATTGCTCCCCCTTCTTTTCCTCCCTGAAAAAAGTCCTTCCTTGCCAGACTCCTTGGACCTAACTGGCAATTCAAGAGTAAATGGTGAGTGAAGCAGAACCAAGAGACATGAGGTAGTGAGGGTTGGAGGAGTTTTTCAAGTGTAGTTAAGAGGAGAGAGCTGGAAAAAGTTTTAGTATATAAATGCGGTGGAAAGGGGAAAAAAAGGGGGTTTCTAAAAAATATCACATGGATGATGCAGCTTTTTCATGGTATTCAAAATATTAAATTAATATTAAGTAAAAAATATTAAGGAAAATAAGTGAGTTGTTAAGCAAAGAATGAGTTATTTTGAAATTAATTTCAGTCACACAGATTGGATTTTTTTTTTTTTTAATTTCTAGGACAAAGAGAGAGAGAGACAGCGTGAGCAAGGGAGGGTCAGAGAGAGAGGGAGTCACAGATTGAAACAGGCTCCAGGCTCTGAGCTGGCAGTCAGCACAGAGCCCGACGCGGGGCTCGAACCCACAAACCGCGAGATCATGACCTAAGCGAAAGTCGGACGCTTAACCGACTAAGCCACCCAGGTGCCCCATAGATTGGATTTTTTAAATTATGACCCCTTTGTGGGACTGAACTATGTGGACTGTGGCTTTGTAAGGGTTACATGTATATAATAGGCTTCATAAATACCACGTGGTCTTTAAATTGGCAGTCAAAACAATTCACCCCAATCTTTGAAATTTCTTGAGATCTCAGTACTTTTCCTGAATCCAAAATTAATCTTTTAAGTATTATCCAAAGTGCAAAAATGTATTTCTACATCCATAAATGTTTCTCAAAGTATATTTTACTAAACCATGTCCAAGGAAAGGTAATAGATATGAAGAAAAAAATCCTAAGTACAACCAAGTTTAGGGAAGTCTAGATAAAATAAATTGATTTATTCAAGGACTATTTAAAGCCCTTAATTTTTTTTCTTGGAACTTTTTGAGTGCCTCTTTTATAACTAGTGTAACCAAAAACATATTTTGAGAGACACAAAGAGAACCACATAATAGCCATGTCTTCCTGCACACAAGAGAAATTTAGTGGGTCATGGGCAAAGTCAAATGTGTCTGGATTTTTGTCTATGCATTGATTATGGGGAAGGAAAAAGTGAGAACAAAGGTTGTAAGTTAGACTTATGTATTTGACCTGGTAAGAGACCAGTTTTTATAATATTCAGTTGTATCCCTTAATTGTAATTAGCATATTTCTGCTCTGAGAAATTAAAATCAGTGTAGAATAGAAGTGCGTGCTTTTTTGTTTTTGTTTTGCATACAGTAAAACTCCTTCTTTGTAATGTATGGTTTTATGGATTTTGGCAAATGTATACAGTTTCAATTTTTTCACAAATTTCTTAAATTATCTCTTTGTACTCAATCTACAATTCCAAACCCTGGCAGCATGATTTATTTTCTATCCCAATAGTTTTCTCTTTTCCTGGACATCAAAAAATATATAGCCTTTGGGATCTGACCTCTTTTGTTTAGCAAAATGCTCTCATGTCTCATCCGTATTGTTGCACGAATAAATAGATAATTTCTGTGTTGCATTGTACAGATATTTTGGAGTTTGTTTCTCCTGTGGAAAGACATCTAGGTTCTTTCTTATTTTTGGCAATTATGAATAAAGCTGTGTGGACATTTGTTTTCCAATTTAGCTGGGTATAAATACCTAGTAGTGGGATTACTGGATCATATATCAAGTGTCTGTTTAAGTTTAAAAGGAATTAACAAACCGTTTTCTAGTGTCTATACCATTTTGAATTCCTACAAGCAGCGTATGATAGTTACAATTCGTCCACTTCCTCATTCACTTTTGAAATTGTCATAGTTTAAAATTTTAAACAATTCTAATAGGTACGTAGTGAATTCTCATTGTGTTTTTAAGTTGTAATTCCCTAAAAACTATTGATAATGAGTATGATTTCAGATGTTTATTTGCTTTCCATATATCTTCTCTGGTAAAGTGTCTGTTCCAATATTTTGCCAGTTTCTATCTGGTGCTTTTGTTTTTAATTATTGAATTTGGGTAGTGTTTACATATTCTCAATACAAGACTTTTACCAGATATATGATTTAGAAGTATTTTTTCCTAATTTGCGAATTGTCTTTTTATCTTTTCAACAATGTCTTTCACAGAGCAAGAGTATAAAATTTTGAAAGTCCAACTAATCAATATTTTCTTGTATGTGTTGTTCTTTTGGAGTTGTATCTAAAAACTCTCTGACACATCTCATGTAATGCAGATCTCTCTTAGAAGAAATTTTAGGTCTATAACCATTTTAAGGTTTTTGTTTGTTTGTTTTAAATATAGTAGGTGGTATGGATCAAAGTTATTTGTTTTTTCTTTTTGGATATCCAATTATTCTAAAAGTCTTTCTCCATTGACTCACTTTTGAACATTTGTCAAGAATCAGTTGGCTATATTTGTGTCATCTATTTCTCGCTCTCCATTCTGTTTGATTGATCTATGTGTCTGTCCTTTTGGCAATTCATTGCTTTGATGACAACAGCTTAGAGTAAATTTTGTAATCCAGAAATGTGAGGCCTCTGACTATTCTCTTTTCTTTTTTTTTCAGAATTGACTATTGTAGTTCCTTTGTCTTTCCATGTAAATTTTAGAATCAGCATGTCAATATCTGCCAAAAAAAGGAGAGAGCTTCTTGAGATTTATTTGGGGACTACAATTTGAATTTTTTTTTTAATGTTTTATTTATTTTTAGGAGAGAGAGAGAGACAGCGTGAGCAGGGGAGGGTCAGAGAGAGAAGGAGTCACAGACTCTGAAACAGGCTCCATGCTCTGAGCTGGCAGTCAGCACAGAGCCCGACGCGGGGCTCGAACCCACGAACCGTGAGATCATGACCTAAGCGAAAGTCGGACGCTTAACCGACTAAGCCACCCAGGCGCCCCTACAATTTGAATTTAAAGATCAAACTGAGGAGAAGAAATGAGGAATGGAGTTTTGACTATCATTTCTTTCTTTTTTTTTTTTTTTCAGTTTAAGGTATACAACATAATGATTTGACTTACATATTCATGAAATGATTACCTCAGTAAGTTTAGTTAATATCCATCATCTCATACAGATATATAAAAAAAGAAAAAACATCTTTGTAGTGAGAACTCTTAGAATTTACTCTCTTAACAGCGTTGATATTACCATACAGCAGTAGCATATCATGATGCTATATATTACATCTTCAGTACTTATTTATCTTGTAACCGGAAATTTGTAACTTTTGATCAGCTTCATCCAATTCTCCCTCTCCTCATCTCTGGTAACCACAAATCAGATCTCTTTTTCTATGAGTTCAGTTTTGTTGTTGTTGTTGTTTAGATTCCACATATATGTGAGATCATAGAGGATGTCTTTCTCTGACTTATTTCACTTAGCATGTCTTCAAGATCTATCCATGTTGTCACAAAGGACAGTATTCTACCTTTATTATGGCTGAATAATATTCCATTATGTATATGTGTGTGTGTGTACACACATATATATAAATAGTATATATATGTAGTATATACATATATTAGTACTTCTTTATTCATTCATCCATCTATGAACTTAGGCTGTTTCCATATGTCTGTTATTATAAATAATGCTATATGAACATGGGGGTGCAGAGATCTCTTCAACATAATGTTTTCATTTCCATCAGATATAGTCCCAGAAGTGTAATTGGTGGATCTTATGTGAGTTCTATTTGTAATTTTTTTGAGGAAACTCTTTACTGTTTTCAATAGTGGCTGTATATTTGGTATTTTCTTTATGACTATTGAACAAGTTACCCCATCTTTGAGCCTCTGTTTGTTTGTCTATAAAGTGGCAGAGCAGGGAAGATGATAACTCAAGAAGTGTGGGAAATATACTCATGTCACTCATGGTCACTCATATCAACATATTGTGAAAATGTACTGTCAGCAAATGGTCCCTATTCTGATATTCAATATAATTTTTTACAATATTTTGCATTTGTTTACTGTTTAGCTGCCAACAAAGCATATCTTTTAAAAAAATTTCCATAGTAGTCACCTCTTAGATCTTTATAAATCCCATGAGGTGGACTGGGCAGGAAAGAAACTGAGGCTCACATATCAAGTAATTTTCCTGAGTCTTTAAGAACAAGATTTTTTTTAAATCTGGAAATTGGAAACTGGCTGTTAGCAATCTGATGTTTCCTTTTGGTTGTTTTGTGAGCAGAACAATACTTTCATCTTTGTCTTAACCTAGAGAATGGCTGTAACTCCTCCCTTTGAGGGGAGATGAGAATCATGAATGCGCTTAAAACACTGTAAGGTACCCAGAGGAAAGCTTGAATGAAGATAAGAAACACTTTTGTCAGTAGAGAGTGTCTTTAAGCCTATTGATCATCATTCCTTGAGTGAGACAACAAACCAAACCCAAACTTTTAAGTTTCCTTCCTATTAGAAAGAGAAACTGAAATGCCATAGCCTGTGGTTGAAAATCTTCTCTTTCAGCAACAGTCCTCTATCTTCATTTTTCTCAGCCTTATATGTTATAACTTTACAACCTAGATTATCACCTCCCAGCCAAAGCAAGTCATTGCTGCTCTAACATACAGCACTATCCTCACGCCCATTAATTTCTTGTTTTGCCTCCTCCACAATACTACCTCCCCTTTTTTTTCAAATACATTTTCAAGGTTTAACTTAAATGAAACTTTCCATGGTTTATCCAACTAGTAGTCATATATTGGTTTCTGAGTTCTTTCCATAGATATTTGTGAGTGCCTCTCATGAGATATTTCTCAAACGTGGTATATGTTAGTATCATTTTTATCTGAGAATGTCTTATCAGAAGGACCACCTGACAAACTTCCTGGAGAGACTGTATTCGTGTTCTTTTCTGTCTTTACAGAATGTGAAAGTATGCGGTATACGTGACCGATATCCCTATGTATTAATTAATTGGAATGAAGTAACTGTCAATGTTTGATACACTAATAATAACATATTAAGATTTCTAATATGACTCCAAATTTAAATATTCAGCCTGGGAAGGGTTTGGATTTGGACAGAGCTGCTTATGTAGTTCATCTTCTTGATTCCAAATTGTCTGTTTTATTTTCTCCTCATTCCTCTTCATCTACCACCCCTTCCCCCCTTGGCACTTGAGTGAGCTCACATGGTACTGGGGGGCCCCCTCTTTATAGGACCAAATTTTCTGAGACTTTGCTGATTTCATTCTTCTAATCAAACATTTCCTCTCAGCTGTTCCATGTGGACAAAGGTATTGTCTTTTCTAAGTGATGTGTGAAGAAAAGAAAGAGAAAAGGGATTTTCATCTGATGATACACTAACAGAATTCAGGTTAGGAATTTTAGTGAGAAGGGCATGGTATTTGGAGACAGTCCTGTATTCAGATCCAAACTCTACTAGTTACTGTCTTTGTGACCTTGGGTGAATTGTGAAGTTTAACTAAATATTCAGTATTTCTAGAACATGAGGTGCAAACTCCACATTGGTTTCCTTGTCCCTGGTTTTCTGTAATTCTTCTCTGAGAATACAATAAGAGCTATTATTTATTTAATATTTTCCATATGTCAGAAACAGTGCTAAGTGATTTATGCACATTTCCTCATAAGTGTTGAAGCAATCTAACTTTCTTGAATTACTATACCATTTTTCTTAAGAACAAGTGAAGACTTCATTTAAAGAACATTTTGTAAGGTCATAAGATAGGAAAGTAGTAAAGTTGGCATTTGAACCTCAATCTGACTACTAAGACCTGGGCTTTTAGATACTATGTAATATACTACTGGTTATACGCACTGTGCCTCATTAGAAATTTCATTTGTGAAGTCAGGAATGGGGAACATTCAACATTGAGTAAACTCATAGAAGATATATTTTAGGTTGCATAGATTTTTCCTCTCTCTTTCAGACCATATCACAAGAAGTATTTACCTGTAACATCTTTTTACAATTTTTAAAATATATTTTAGTTGGGCAAGGTATATTTATATGTTCATAGCATTCTGCTGAACCTTTTCTACACTAAGTCCTTATAGCCAATTAATCAAGAAGCAGTGTGAAGTCTTTCACAATAACACCATCACTGATGTTATTTCCGTTGTTGGTGGTGTTGGAGGTTGTAGAAAAGGATGTGGCTATTCCTAATCGGAGCTACTACCTGCACATCTATAGCTGTCCTTTTCAGGGTTCTGTTCCTTTGGGCGACTAGTGTGGCTGTGCTTCCCACAGCCCCTTGCACTTGCTGGTCTACCAGGCATATCTGCAGAATTAGCCTCTAGGTTCTGACCCTTCTTGACTGGCAGAGAAATCTTTTTTTTTTCCTTTGGCCAGCTTTCACTGGAGATTTCAGAGAAGGGTGGTGGGGGTTCCCAATGGCATGGTCCTCTCTTTCTCCTCCTCCTTCTCCTCTTCTTTTACTTCTTTTAAAATTTAGTTTTATCATTCTCAAAGCTACATATTATTTTTTTTATTTTATTTTATCTTATTTTATTTTATTTTTTATTTGAGAGAGAGTGAACATACAAGGAGGCTAGAGCGGCAGGCAGAGAGAGAATCATAAGCAGGTTTTATGCTCAGTGAAGAGCCCAACACAGGCTTGGATTCCATGATGCTGGGATTGTGACCTGAGCTGAAATCAAGAGTTGGATTGTCAACCAAATGAGTCACTCAGCTGTCCTGGTACATGTAATTTTAAAAGTTTACTTGTTACCTAAGATTTGTTATTAAAAAAAAAAAACCAAAACAGTAGTTGTGTGCATACCTGCTGCCTTACTAACTTACCCAGATTCCCACAATCAATCCCCACGATCTGCTGCACCTGATTCATTTGGTATATATTTCTACTCATTTCTATGTTCTATTTTACTATTTTTATTCAATTCTATCTTTTCCCATTCCAGTTTTTCCTAAACAAAGCGATTATATTGCCATTCTGTAATTTTTCTATGGTAAGCATTTTCTATTGGCCTTCACCTATGAAAGATAAGGCTACATTATTTCTTTTGTTGTTTTTTTTCCCCCTCATCCACTTAAACCCCTTTAAGATAGTTACACGAAAGCCTTGATTATATATTCCATTTTTACACTGTTATGACTGTCATAAATTATTTTCATGGATAAGCTATACACGGATGAACATGATTTCTTTTTCTTCCCAACACATTTTATTTTAGAATTAATAATTGCCTCATATTTTTGTTTAAATTTCTATGTACTTATTGGTAGTCCAACCACAAGCTTTCCCCCAATTGTTTAAATCATCTATCTGTACAAAGGCAACTAGTAGTAATCCAGTTTTATTTCCTTGGGGTATTTCTCCAGGAGTCTTCTGACCTCTCCTATCTGTGCTGGTTTGTTCTTTCTGCAATCTCCCTTTCTATCAGACTGGGAACTTCTTGAACTCTTTCTTGTGTTGGTCTTCCTGTTCCCTATATGCCATACCTTCCTTTTTCTTGGTTTACTCTCCTTTATTAAATAGAGTCTGCTTTTCAGTAGCTTCCTAAAAAAATGTTCATGGGAGGTAAAATATTGGTGATGTTAAGTACTGGGAACTGTCTTTTTTTTTTTTTTTTAACCATCACAATGCATCAATGTGACTGTGTTTATTTAGTGTAGAAGCCTAAGTTACAAGGTATTTCCCTTCAGTATTTTTAAAGACATTGGTCTACTGTCTCTACCTATCTGTGCTGTAGTTGAGCATTCTCTAGTCACTTTGAGTTCTAATTATTTTATTTGTGACTTCTTATTTTGGTTTGCATTCTCTGGATACTTTAAATTGTTCTATTTGTTTCCAGCATATCATGATGATATGTCTTACTGTAAATTTACATTTGCTTGCTATGTGAGCTCAGCCCCAAACAATCCTCACCCAGCCAAAATCTCATTATTAGGTAAGCAATTTTCATATGTGATGTCTTTAAAATTATTAGGGTTATCATTTTCAGTTCTAGAAATTTGTTTCCCACTTGGTCACAACATCTCTTTCTTTAAATTATTTTCTTTTCAGGGCTTGTCTGTCACCTGCTCTTGCAAGAATGTTGATCAAAGCCTGTCTTCACTGTTTAAAAAATATATATTTTCTGGGTTTTTTTGGGGGGAGGTGGGGAGGAAGGAACTTGTTCTAATGCTGCCTTTTTATTTCTGGTCAATACCTCATTTTTCAAATAATTATACCTTTTGTCTTTCTAGCATTTTACCATATTTATATGCTATTTTAGGGATAAGCATCCAATTTTTTTTTACATAAGGCACAGCTTTTAATTTTAAAATTTATTAATATTTTCCTAATTATAAAATTGATGTATATTCATTGTGAAACATGAAGTTCAGTGAGGTTAAGTAATTTGCCCAAAGTCATCCATTTAATAAGTGTCAAATCCAAAATTCTTACTATATGCATGCTATTAACTAGGCTGCTATACTATTTTATTAACCTAAGCTGTCTTTTAAAATGAAATAAGCATGCAAATGATAACTACATATATCTTATTATATAAAACTATCCACATTATTTTCTTTTGGTCTCATTGATATTCAAGTTCCAAGTTTATTATAGTATCCACCAGCATTTTCTCAGAAGTAGGTAACTTATTTATGAATTAATTCACCATTCAGCAGACATTACATAAGTGCCTACTGTGTTCTAGACTGTGTTAGACATTGGGCAATCACGGATGAGCAAATGAGAATGGCAGGGTGAGTTGTTTTGTTTTTTGTTGTTGTTTTTTCCCTGATTTCCCCCCCCCCCCAGCCCTCCCTATTTTATTTGTATGGTTTAGTATGAGAAATTCTTGATTTCTCATATTGGATTTTTCACATTGGTTTGACTTTACTTTTTCTACTCAGGAGAGAGATTCTTAATCGCTAAGAACTAAGTAAGATTTTTTTAGTTCCTTCAGCTGAGACACTGAGAGACAATTAGTTTTGCAGTCTCCTCAGTCGCACAAGCTCACGACAGGCATTCTACCGTCAGGCATCATCACCAGCTAAGTCTGGCTTAGGAAAGCAAACAGATCTCTTAAATCAACACGTTTTTGACTGATTCCCAACTGTAACAGGACTTGTTCCAAATCATCCTCTGTAGACACCAGTGAAAAATCAATGAACACAACTCACTAGGATATGTAATGGGGGGAAAGACATACATCGAAAGGAAAAGGAACAATTAAAACAATTTTCAAATGTATTATAAAAGAAAACCAACCACTTGCAAAGCTATCAGCTATTTTTGTTCTCAAACTTATGCAGTCTTGATAGTTAAATTACTGCTTCCCCTAAACAACTAAAATAACAAGATACGTCTGAGTTCAGTAAATTTTAGCCTGAAGGCATAAGGAAGTAGGCTTACTTTCTGTTGCTTTTATAGTTTTACCACCGCAGGACAGGAGCTCGGCCAGTGCTCAACATGCTCTTTCTTCCATTACTTGTGAAGGGGTGACAACGAAATGGCTGATTTTTTTTTTTCTGCTGAACAATTGTGTCAATATTTCGCTCACAGGTCAACATTTGGGGAACTTGGCATGAAGGAGTAATTTGTAACTTGTTGTGCCTTAGAATCATTGGTGGTGGTTTTGGAAACTTCAGGTGCCTGGGCTCTATCCACACTGGTTATTCTGAAAAGCTTCACATGTAAGTGATTCTGCGGGCCATCAGGATGGGAAGCCCTGGGTAGCAGCATGAGCCTGGAGGGATATTTCATGCTTGAATGAAGGTGCAAAAAGTTAAAATGGTGTTTTGTATGGAGGTGGTATTAAATAAACCAGTGTGATCAGAAGAAGGTTTTGTTAAAATATTTATGATGATACTTTGGATAAATTTCAGAGAGTGCTGAGTACCAGACTTGTATTTCTAGCTAAGTGCAGTGGGTATCAGCAATTACCCTCTGTGATTTCTTTTTTTTTTTTTTTTAATTGGCGGGGGGCGGGTGGGGAGTGTGAGCAGGGGAGAGGAGCAGAGAGAGAGAGAGAATCTTGAGCAGGTCCCATACTCAGTGCAGAGCCCTACATGGGGCTTGATCCCACGACCCTGGGGTCATGACCTGAGCTGAAATCAAGAGTCGGACACTTAACTAACTGAGCCACCCAGGCCCTAGAAATTACCCTTTGAAACCACTTTAATTACTAAACTCCTCAAACTCCGGAAGTCATTAAAAATATGTAAGAAATCCACTCCCCCCCCCACCATGGTTCCCTTGACCTCTGTTCCATTGTAAAACAATTGGTGAAAGTCTGTAAGCAGAGATGTAGTGATCCTGCTTGTTTTGCATGGCCTGATGCCACAAAATCTTCCTGCCCAGCTGGGAAGCCCCAGTCAGAACAGATCGCCTTTAAATGCACAATCAAAGCCAGGTCAAATGTTCCAGAACAGACTGACAAATGTGAAGCCAAATATGATGAATTGTGGTGAGTAGTTGGCCATGAGAGAATTTGGCTCCATGTGCTTCACCACACATCGTTCAGGCAGTGCATTGCTTGTTGATTGTTGGGTGCATTTTAAAAGCAGAACTCTGTCTCCTACAAATATGGCCAATGACTCTTGCATTTATACTCCTTATTCCCCAGCTGCAGCCAGGGGCCAATCTGCATAAGCATTTAATGTTGTCTGGATTGGTCACGATTAGGTGCAAATCAATTTCTGTGATATTAGCTGGAAATACTCAATTATGGCGTGACCTCCTCTAATTCAATTTTTCAATTTCCTTTTTATTTCTCTGCTGTGATTTGATGTTCTGAGTTTTCTCCTACATACCACGTGCTTCCAAAATCTTTTCATTCTATATCATTTCTTTTTCATTTTTATATTTAAGTCATAACTTTATTCATGCATATAAGTACTCAGAGTGGTTCTTTATGTGAGTGGCAGAATGTAATTCTTATGCAGATCATTCTGACTTTCTACTACTTGTAGTCTTTGGTTGGGTTGTTGTATAAAACTAAATACAAGGACCATCGTATGTTTAAATTACAAGATACTTCAGCCACATTTCAGGTTGTGTCCTGAAGAAGGATATTTTGTTTTATTGAAAAAAATTATCTTACTCTAAGAATAAGTTGATTTGGGAGAGACGAATTCATAAACCTGGCGTCTACCTTTCTTAACAGCTGGAAGACTCTGGCAGGGTTGCATTTGGATCATTAGAAGTATTTAAATATACAGCGATGCCAGATCCTGGCTGTGCTTCTCTGCCCCTATGCTAATAAACTGATATTTTGGACAGCTGCTCTTTTGATAGTAGGATTAAAAAATTATACAACATTTTAAATGCAAAGAGAAAGAGAAAATAATTTAAACTAAAAAAAGAGAAAACTTTGAGAACACAGAAACACATGTCAAAGACTAGGAAAGGAAGGGAATAAATCTCAAAATAATATTTAGAGTACTTAGGTATTTTTAACATGAGTATTATGCTGTTCATAGATTTTATATTTGTGATTCTTCTCAGCAGTAATTTTTAATTTTTTGACATATATTTCTATATATTTTTTACATTCTCTGCAATAGATTATACTCTATAATCAGAAAAATGCAATATTCGGGAAGTCATTAGATCTGTAAAACTACTAGGTATTTACCCAAAGGATACCAAAATACTGATTTCAAGAGGCACACGCACTCCAATCTTTATAGCAGCATTATCAACAATAGCTAAACTATGGAGTGAACCCAAATCTGTTCACTGGTGAGTGGATTAAAAAAAAAAAAAAAAAAATATATATATATATATATATATATATATATATATATATATATATATATATATATATTTGTGGTGAGTAGTTGGCCATGAGAGAATTTGGCTCCATGTGCTTCACCACACATCGTTCAGGCAGTGCATTGCTGCCTGAACAATATATATATATATAACAGAATAATACTCAGCCATCGAAGAGAATGAAATCTTGGGGCACCTGGTTGGCTCAGTGAGTTAAATGCCTAACTCTTGATTTTGGCTCAGGTCATGATCTCATGATTGTAGGATTGAGCCCCACATTGGGGTCTGTGCTGGGCATGGAGTCTGCTTGGTCTCTCTCCCTCTCTCTGCCCCATTCCTTCCCTCTTTCTCTCTCCAAATAAATAAATAAGTAAATATTAAAAAAGAAAGAATGAAATCTCGCTATTTGCAAAGACACAGATGGAGCTAGAAAGTATTTTGCTATGCTAAGCAAGTCAGAGAAAAACAAATAGCATATGATTTCACTCATATGTGGAATTTAAGAAACAAAAATAGATGTACATTAAGCAAAATGATGGGAAAAAATATGAGGAAAAAGAAATAGTGATACCTCATATCTAATGCAGTAGATACTTTCTAACCAATGAAGTTGTTTGACTGACAAGCTTTCTCTTTTTCTACAAAACGTATTATATTGGCTGAGGCACACATGTGCACTATTTACTTATCTCATAAGGTTCTCTAACCTAACTTTTAGGTTCCCAAAAGTTATGCACCCATCAGCTGAGTCATATACTTACCAGGGGTTGGAGCCTGTTGATGCATGCTGGATTTGTTATTGTAATTCTATAACTTGTTATTATCATTATATAACTATGTATATATGTTACATATACATATATATGTATGTATGTATATAATGTAATGTAAGTGTGAAAGAAACTTGTTTCTATGAAAAATCAACTTAATGCTTTGGAATCAATAAAGTAAAGTTGTCAAAACATGGTGTCACATTATGCCTACAAGTTTCTTGGGGAACTATCGTAAGGCCACAAGTCTAAACGTCTAAACCAAACTGACTCCATGACAGGCTTTAAGTTTCTCCTCTGAACTAGAGGGCCTGAGTTTCAGCTTTCCCGAAACTATCAGGCAGTTACACAGTGCCCAAGGCAGGAGAAACCACCCTTGCAACACCCAATCAGGAAAGGCCAGCGACCACCCTCCACATTGTTAAGGGAGAGGCCTGGAGATAGAAACTATAGATAGGACCCTGTTACCTAATGTTAAAGTTAACCTGTTAGTCGCCGAACAAGACCCCAGGCTCGCTCTGTGATTGGTTGAATTTAAAGGTACTCTAAACGTTGTAATTGGATCCCGCCAAAAGTAACGAATACTCTAGACAATGTGTGTGGTCAAACCCGCTGTCAATGATGTTGAATTATTATGATTGGATCACTGTTCCCATGTCACAACTTCTGTAACTCCCCCGTCTCAAACCCCATGAAAAACCCTACTCTGCCCTTGTTGGAGGCTCTCAGCACAGACCCATGCGCTGGTGAAGTCTGTGAGCCCGAGCGTAAGCCCGTAATAAAGCCCTTTGCCTTTGCATGCGTGACTTGGTCGCCCTGGTGGTCTCTGGTCGGTGAGGATACTGCGATCTGGGTATAACACTATAAAAACCTACAAAAATTCTGTACTCGCTTTGGTTCACAGTGTTGTTAAGATCTATGAAAATCCTGGAAATTACAGATGAAGCAGTATGAGGTAGTTTATGGAAGAAAGGAGGAGGAATTCTAACCACTCTATGAAAAAGTAATGCACCTATTCATTTTTATGCATATTGAGACACAGGCTTAATGCATGTATGCAGCATGTTACATAATTGCCAGCTATGCTCACTTCTAAAATGTGACTAAGTATTGTTTCTGACTGTTGAAAAAGATGTCTTCTAACTGAAACTGCTCTCTTTCCCCGTGACTGTATTTTTATAAATGCTTACTCCCCACCCCAAACCTCTTATTCTCACAGGCCTAGGTCTGTGGCACTTTCCGCAATCCTATCCTGAAACAAACTAAACTTCTAATTCTGCAGGCTGGAATCCATTCTATGCAGGATCCAGCCTCAGGCTAACCCTGCAGCCTTATCCCCTGTTAGGATCTCTGTGTTCCGGAGAAACCCAGCTCATGGTCTTTATGCAGAAGTCCTGCAATTTTCCATCTTTGCTCATCTTATGCTTCTTATGCTAGAATATTCTTATCCCTTCTTTAATAATCAGAATTATAAACCACTTATTCACTCTGTAATTTCAAAAAGATTATTTGCTATATCTGGTAGGATTTTTATGGAAAAGAATGAGGTTAAGTGTGTAATTCGCCTAGCATAGCACCCGATAGATAGTGGTATCTACCAGTGTTAGCTCCTTTTCCATTAGATGAGGGTTTCCCTTCAGAAAGATTATCCTCTTAACTTTCTTAGCTTTTTCTCTGTACTTCTCTCATAGCCTTTAGATTGTATGTTAATTTTATTTGTTGACCTGTATGAGAATCTGGGAATCTACATAAAGGCTAGGAGGCAAGCCATTCTTTTCTACTTCCTTTGTGGGGTCTGGAATGGGGATAATGGGTAAAATGTACCAGCCATTTTGGGCCAGGAAACAAGATCAATTTTGGTTAAAACACAACTATTTGGGTGGTCAGTTGGTTAAATGCCTGACTCGTGGCTTCCGCTCAGGTCATCATCTTTCAGTTCTTAGGTTTGAGCCTCACAGCATCAGGCTTTGTGATGACAGCATGGAGCCTTCTTCAGATTCTCTCTCTCCCTCTCTCTGCCCTTCCCCTGTTTGTATTCTCTCTGTCTCTTTCAAAATAAATAAATGAACTTAAAAAAACCCCAACTAGTTTGGTTTTGTTCATAAGCAAACAAATTTTTCCTTAATTCATAGATCCATTAGACTCTTGCAGGAAAATTCTTAGTCTAACTCATCTGTCTATATATACCACTAGCATTTCTCTAAATATCTATGCTGAAGCACCAGGTTGCCCCGCAAGCCATTGGGGATGTGCACTTTCATTAAATAAACTGAAAATTAATTACTAGAATAATGAAATAATGAAATAAATAAAACATACAAATGCAAGTCACAACTCTTTATTATTAGATTTAACAGGTAAAATTATAGTTTAATCAATGTAATTAAGAAAAAGTAAGGTATCTGGATGGCTCAGTGGGTTGAGTGTCTGACCCTTGATTTTGGCTCAGGTCATGATCCCAAGGTTGTAGAATCCCAAGTTGGGCTTTGCACTGAGCTTGGTGTGTGCTTAAGATTCTCTGTCCCTCTGTCACTTTTCCTTACTCATGCTCTGTCTCTCTCTCAAATAATAAAAAGCAAAAAAAAAAAAAAAAAAAAAATTTAAAGCAATATATGAAAAAAGAATGGAAAATTTAAAATAATATACATTATTCTTTCCAGTTGTGCATATAAAATGATTAATACAGAGAATCACTACTATAATTCTATTTTGGGTCATTCTGCAATTTCATTGAACAAAAGCTTATGAGTGAAATATTGACTTCATATATTAAACTTCTGTTTGTTCATTGTTTTTAAATGTTTTATTTATTTGAGAGAGAGAGAGAGAGAGATACAGTGTGAGCAGGGGAGGGTTAGAGAGAGAGGGAGATACAGAATCTGAAACAGGCTCCAGGCTCTGAGCTAGCTGTCAGTACAGAGCCTGATCCGAGGCTTGAACCCACTAACCATGAGATCATGACCTGAGCTAAAGTCGGGTGCTTAACCGACTGAGCCACCCAGATGCCCCGTGTGTGTTCATTTTGAATGAATACCATATATGTCAATATTTAAAGTTTTTAAAATGATGAATGATCCTGCTTGCTAATTTTTTTAATCTAGATTGGATTGATAACATTGCCATTTTCAAGGGATAACATACAAAGGATTACTGAAGGGAATGGAAGAAGGGATTTTAAAGCACACATTTCACTTCAATTCCCATTTTCTATATATCAGGGCACCTTTGCTACTGCCTGCTTCTTGGTGTAGTTAGAAACAGGAGTTCAGGAATCTGTCTCTCTGGGTTCATATTTTCATTGTTTACTAGATATCATACATTAGGCTATTTAAATTATCTGAGTCTCATTTTCCTCATGAATAAAGTGGGGTTTATAATTTGCATAGGGTTGTTTGACGATTAAGTTAACACATATTAAAGTGTTTGGTAAGTGTTCCCAAATTGTTACTACTATTTATCAGAGACTGAGATTGCATTTGATGGCATCAGAGAAAAGGGTGGGCAGCAATGAGAAGCTGTTCACTAACGAAGCACCTCTAGTGTGTTGTAGGCACAGTGAGAAGATGGCGAGAAAGCCTTTCTTCCATCCTTCCTTTCACGTGTTGATCATGGGAGGATCCTGAGGTCAACTGTCCCTCAGTAAAGGGTAGTGGGATACTGGGGTTGTCTACAGACCCTAGCCAAAGTGGTGGGTGCTCCCATCAGCGTCCTTGGCCTGGACCACCTCCAGATGCCTTTCTAGCTCCAATTTGCTATAGTCACCATGGATGCTTCTGGCTTTATTTTGGTTTCCTTACAACATCTCAAAATATGATTTGCTCTTGGCTGAGGTTTAACCACTACGATCTATTTTATCCAGACTTTACATCTTCTGTTTAGATCATTGAGTTCTCTGTCAACTTGTAATAGACTAAAACTCTGAAGCCTTGACAAGTGCTGGTCAATTTCTCATTTTATCTTCCAACCGAGGTGAACGTTCCACATCTGTCAGTTGTCTGCTTCCTCCGTGTGTTGCCTGGGCTCCTCACTAGAGCACTCCATCAGCCTGGTCTGAGCCTGAACTCCTCACAGGACCTCTTCTACACTCCATTAAAGGTGTGTATGATGTTTCCTCAGGTTCTGAGCTCCTAAGAATAGCAAAGAAACATTCCAGATTTGTTGTGTCTGACTTTAAGAATCCCATTTCTTCCTTAGGATGACTTAATTTTGGAAACCTCTGGCAGGTGTATGAAGTTGATTTGGGGAGGGGGGGAGTATCAATGCTACAAATCCATGTCCTTAGACAATCCAGGATAGGCTATGGATTACTCAGGGCTGACACACATAGAATTGTGGCAAAGTCTCTAGTGGAATCTTGTCCATGTGCAGGTGTCAAATGGCAGCTGGATGAGATTTCTTCCACTCAGGAAGCACCTGCAGGTCCTCAAGCCCGAATGGCCCAGCCTTGGCCAATGTTCCAGGCCCACTTGCTTGGTGTTGCCCTTGACCTTTGTTGCTTGTTCCATCTAATACATGACTGTATTCTGTTTACCTGGAGAAATATTTACCGACCACGGGAGCAAGCCTTTAATAAAATCAGTCCCCAAACCTGGCCACTTCCATGAACACACCTGTCAACTGAGTTCATCTATTTCCTTCATATTTCCAAAAGTAAGGATACTTTTCATTTATATGGTGTTTTTCAGTTTACAAATATATAACATATATTTGAATCAAATGGGGTTAAAATTGAAATTTTTATGCTAAGGCTTTGAGAGCTGTGTGATATACCAAGTCCACAGAGATATTAATGGCAAGGCCAGGGCAAAATTTATGCTTCTTAATGATAATAGCAACTATGTGTTAAACAGAGTAAACAGAATAAACATATTCTAGTCTTAGAAGCTAAACCTATATTGCAGTGGGGGGGGGGGGTCACTGAGGCTTAGACAGCTTGAGTAATCTGTCCATAGTTGAGTGGTTAATGGTATGCATCTGGGTTTAAGACCTTATTGGTGGCTGCAGAGCTCATGGCTGTGTTACCAGATTCTGCTGCCTCGGTCTATGTCCTGATAGCTGGTACTATGCTCCTAACCTCCTCCAGTCCCCATCAAAGCTCTATAAAGAAAGCAGAGAAAGATCTACTCTTATAATTTAGCAAGTGAAAAAATTGAGGGTCAGAAAAGATAGCCATCAGGGAAAGATCTTTAGGTTACTCTGAAGTCTCCCTGCAATGAGATTCCAGGGTTTTGATTATTTCCAGGAAGAGGGATGAAATTCAGCCCTTAAGTACAGTTAGGAGATGAGTCTTTTGTGTTCTATGCTGGCTGGTCAGGCAACTCTTTGATGGCTGGGAGCCCTGTGTTGTGTCCCAGTTAACTATCTTTAACCAGTCCTGGTAACAAAGTAATCACTAGGAAGCACTCAGGCTTCTAGCTTCTTTCCCCTAACTGACCAATAAAGCATATTCAAATTCATAAATGTTCTTTTTACTGCCTTCCAAATGATTCTAGTGAACCAGCCAGTGTGTAAGAAGTGAATTTCTTTTCCTTTTCCTTGCTATTTGCAATGTTACAGTTTTCACTCTGAAGGCCCATTGGCTGGTGCTCAGGAAATTTGGAGATGTTATATTTGTCAGTTGGGTTGGACTTGGCTTACACGCTGAGCTCAGACTCTGTATCTGGGACTCACTACTGTTAAGCAGTCTTGATTCTGCTCAGCAGAACTGAATTTACGCATCAGCGGGAACAGTAGCTCTATGCTGCCATCTACTGGACCTTTAGAGAAGATGCTTCCCTTACGTATTTATTAGAAAGTGTTGTAAAGCAGAATTAGCAGAGAACGGGAAAAAACAGAAAGAAAAAAAGCATAACAGGTGTTTGTATGCTGGCAAAGTAAGTCCAAAAAGATTATTTCAAAACTAAAATGACCATAAATAAAAGTAATGAAGTTATACTTTACTTTTATTTTCTTTCAACATTTGCTATACTCGCCGTTAGAAGTTTTGGCCTGAAATCAAATACCTGCTGTAGTACTGAATCATACTGAATCTGAGCATTATCTCCTGCAGATGTGCCATTTTCTTCTTGGCTAAAACCATTTTAGAAATAAGAAAGGCAATTGGAAAAAATTCTCCCAAGACACAGCAGACAAAGATCATAGGAAAAGGAAATTCCTGAGATAAAATGGTGTTTGTAGTCCTTAAGAATGGCTCAGAAAACATTGTACTTGCTATGAAAGATGAGTTTACTGAAGTCATCATCTCCTAAACCTAAAGACACTTCAGAATAGGGGACTTAACTTTTCCAAGTCCAGGCCACCAACTGTGTCAAGCTTTTTGGAAGCTCTGTGTTTTGAGGTTTAAATCTCAGATAACTGGAAACTAAGATAACCAGAATTTTAATTTTTTAAAGTAGAATCAAATCACAGAAAATTTAGAAATGAGAAAGTAGAGGTATGCACCAGATCCATGAACCAGAAGTCTCAATACTGTAAAGATGGCTATTCCATCCCCCAATTCAGTATGATTCCAATCAAAATCCCAATAAGGAGATATTGAAATTCAGATGGAAAAATCAACTACCAAAAATAACCCAAATTGTCATTAAAAAGCAACATAGTTGGGGAACAACCTTTCTAGATAACATAACGTTATAAAGTGATAGTATAATCTATCTTGGTCATAAGATAAGCAAATGGAAATAAAGGGGGGAGGCAGATTAAAGAGCTCATGAATGCCTACAGAGACTTGATACATAACAGAATAGATATTTCAAATCACTAAGGAATGATGTTTTCAATAAATGATGCTGTGGCTATTGGATTATTGGCTAAAATAATAAATGAACAACAAATTAAATGTAGAGCAATTGTGAAGAGCAGACTCCTAAAATTTTATTTAAAGATGTACAGAATACCTTTACAACCTTAAAGTAAGTAATAACAGATTAAACAAAGCCTAAACCACTTACAATTTTAAGAGGATTGTTCATTTTGGCCATGTTAATATTAAAATCTCTGCACAAGGTAAAAGGCCATAAAGAGAATGATAACACCAGCATCAGAGAGATTTTCAGTGTATAAGCAAAGGGCTCATCTCTAAAACAAGAGAAACCCCCCAAATCAAACAAAAAGATGAAGTGCAAAGTAAGGATGAAGGCTAGCAAGAGGTATATCCAGAAGGGAAAATCCATATGGCCAATAAATATTTGAATAGATACTCAGCCTCTGAAGCAACAAAAAATGCAAATTAAAATGATTATAATATTTGCAAATATACTTTACTAATAAATTGTGCTATTTGGATTAATATTTGACTATGGAAAAAGATATTCTGTATATCATAGGTTTTTGCAGCTTCTATTAAAAGTAGTTTAAAATAACAGAAATTTGCTTTCAACTTAATTGTAAGTGCTCTTTCTTCTGCTTGGTTTTGGGTTAAACATCAGCTCCTCAAGTAAGCTTTCCCTGACTGCCAGCAAAGGAAGGGCCTCTTGTTATAATTTGTCAGTTGCTCACTGCTTTTATAGCATTAAACACAGCTGGCTCTGATTAAATATTTATTTGTGAAATATTTTGTCAATTCTTCCCCTTCCTCTCAAGCATATTTGTTCTCCATGCCTGGCAGAGAATAGAAATTGAATAATTATTTGCTTAATGAACGAATGCCCTTTTGGTGTACATCCTAGGGTTAGTATCACTCAGCTCTGATCCCTCGTAAGTTCCTCATCCATATCTACTGACAATTTAAGCGTCTGTGCCAAATTCCCATCCACTAGTTCAGTCATGTTCAGTGTATTTCTGAAATATATACTAAGACGGGAAGTAGACTCTTCCAGGTTCATAGAACTCCAGCAATAAGAATTGAAGTATCAAAGGGCTTTCAGATAACCAAAAGTCCAATAAACCAAAGCACCTCCTCCCCTGAGTAATTCTCTTTTCAAGGCTGTTAAGCAGATATTCTCTCTCATATTTAATAAAACAATATCTCAGCCTCACTGTGAAGTTACTATCAGCTTCCAGCAAGAACTATTTGTATTTCCACTTGTCTGTGATGCCATTCTCCCCTGGGTCCATCATCTGTCATGATGAATCTTTACAACTTGAGGAAGAGATGTCATTGGAATTAGCATTCAGAGACCCTCTGAAAATCCACAGTGCACCAAGAAGACACAATTTCAAGTGGCAAAACCAGTGCAATTAGCCGTCCTCATCAGATTCAGGGTGAGAAGCTGCCAAAGGCTTTATCCTTCTTCTGGAAGGCTGTGTCTCTTAGTCAGGGCAGTGGGGCCATCCACTAGGGACAAGACCAGGTCTCTGTTTTAGGGCTGCTGATCAGGCTGAGTCTGTGTTACTTCTCATCAGCTTCTAAGTGGTGCTGCCATTGGAGAACCACAAAAATATTGATTGTTGCACAGCAAAGTTTACTTCTGCTTCTGAGCGGCATGATGTGGGTCTTTGCAACCTCGTGCACAGTGAGGCCCAGAAACTCTGCAACTTTGTTCCAAACCCATTCTAATATTTGTCTGGTTCTCCATTTGATTTTTAGTTCCATATTGAAGTGAGATGGTTGCATTGTTTTCTGACTCTGGGGTGAAAAAGAAAATGGAGTTACTTTCTAAATACACTTTGGTACTGGAATGGTCTTTTTGACGCTTGCAGTTGTCTACAGGTAACACAGTTGAACCTGTTGTTGTGGTGTTCTCCCAGTTTTCAGAGCTTAAAGGACATCAGGTAGCTTGATTACTTTAAAGACTAAAGTCAAGACGATGTCGGGCTATATTTTTTTAATTTGTACTGAAGACATTGCCTAAGAGATTAAGAAAAATCGAAATGATATAGGCAGTGTAGAATTGTGTTTCAAACTGTTTTTGTTTGTTCACTCATTTTGGTTGTATCTTGTTTTTTTTTTTTTTCAGGAAGGAAATAACCCTATTCCCTAACTTTTAGCAAGATGATTATCTAATAAGCCTTAGTTTACTGGAGAATTGCTTGTCCAGTGCAGTTTCAGTGATTGTGGTTTGGTCTCATATTGTTGCCTTCTCTTCCACCAGCTTAGGAAAAGCTAGCATTTCCTTCATCAAGACCTCTACTTTCATCTGTTTATCCCGAGGTATCTCCAGTCGCATGATGGTTACTTTTTTAAATTTAAATTTAAAGTTTTAATTTAAATCGCAGTTAGTTAACACACAGTGTAACATTAATTTCAAGTGTACAATATAGTGATTCAACACCTCCATACAACAGCCTATGCTCATCACAGCAAGTGCCCTCCTTAATCCCCATCACTTATTTCACCGATCTCCCCTCTCACCTCTCCTCCGGTAACCATCAGTGTGTTCTCTATAGTTAACAATCTATTTCTTGGTTTGCCCCTCTCTCTATATTTCACTCTTGCTCTCTCTCTCTTTTTCTCCTTTGTTTATTTTTTTTCTTTAATTCCACATATGAGTGAAATCATGTGGTATTTGTCTTTTTCTGACTGACTTATTTCACTTAGCATCATACTCTGTAGCTCTGTCCATGTCATTACAAATGGCAAAATTTCATTCCTTTTTTTATCTCTGAGTAATATTTCATTGTATATGTTTTATATATATATATATATATATATATATGTATTCATTATATACATACACACACACGCACACACACACCACATCTTTATCCATTCATCAGTCAATGGATGCTTGGGCTGTTTCATTAATTTGGATATTGTAGATAATGCTGCTATAAACATTGTAGTACATGTATCCTTTTGAATTAGTATTTTTGTATCTTTGGGTAAACAATGGTGCAATTGCTGGATCATAGGGTAGTTGTATTTTTAACTTTTTGAGGAACTTGCATACTGTTTTCTAGAGTAGAGTAGCTATACAAGTTTGCATTCTCACTGGCAGTGCAAGAGGATAACCCTTTCTCCACACCCTCACCAACACCTATTGTTTCTTGAGCTGTTAATTTTAGCCATTTGGACAGGTGTGAGGTAATATCTCATTGTGATTTTTATTTGCATTTCCCTGATGGTAAGTAGTGTTGAACATCTTTTCATGTGTCTGTTGGCCACTGCGATGGTTAATTTTATGTGTTAACTTGACTGGGAGATGGGGTGCCTTGGTATTTGGTTAAACATTATTCCAGGCATGTTAAAGATGTTTCTGGGTAAGAATGATATTTGAGCTGGTAGACTGAGTAAAGCAGGTTGCCTTCCCCAATGAAGGTGAGCCTCGTCCAATCTTTAGGAGGCCTGAATAGCACAAAAGTCAGAGTAAGGAAAAATTTGCTCTCTCTGCCTATTTTTGAGCTGGGACATTGGTCCTCTCCTATGCTCAGACTGGAAGTATACATCAGCTCTTCTGCATCACCAGCCTGCAGAAAGAAGATCTTGGAATTTGTCTTTCTCCATACTCACATGGGCCAATCCTTATAATAAATCTTTCTTTACTACAGACACACACACGTGTCTCTCTGTGTGTGTGTGTGTGTGTGTGTGTGTGTGTGTGTTTCCCTGGGACCCTGACTAATCCAAGTCCTTAGTCAAGGAGTCACTGGCCAGTGGAGAACCAAAGACAGCTCTCAAAAAAGAACCAGATCATTTACCCCTAAATAGGCAAAGTTTGAAGTCCTGTTCTTGGAAATTCTCATACTGGAAAGTTCTGTTAGTATCTAAGTGTGATCTGCCCAAGACTAACAAATACCTGGTAAAGATCACAGGAAATCTTCTTAGATAAAAGCAGTTAGATAGGAGAGACTTAGGCTTAGAAAAAACAACTCCTTAGACATGAGATAAAAGCATGTCTCACATCAGGTAGGGGAAAGACTCATGTTATATTATGATTAATGCACAATGAGCTATAATCACCTGCCAGTAGCAGATCACTGTCTAGGAAAATGCTAACACCAATCCAAACTCAGTTGTGATGGGCTATATAAGTGCAGAGTATGGAACGTGTCAGTGTGTTTATAACAACGTCCCAGGGAGAGGATACTCTAAATTTTTACTCCTACATTAAATACACAGAAATAGGATGGTGTGGAATAGGCCTTCTTTTCACATTAATATAATGTTAGCTGAGCACATGCTATCTGCAACCAAATGGATGCATTTTTAGCATCTCTTGCAGCTAGTTGTGCTCTGTGACCAAGTGCTGGCCAAGGGAACAGAAACAGAAGTGAGAGAAAAGTCTGGGCCAAACATCGAAAAGTAAAGTGCCCACCTACCTCTTGTGCATTTTCCCTCTTCTCACTAGCAGAGAAGCAAGTGTGATAGGTAGGAGCTGGAGCAGCCACCCTGTACCATTACACAAAAGGAGTATGTAGAGAAAGATACACGTGCTTGTACGTGGGAGGTTTATGCATAGTAACAATAGAGAAAGGACCTGCATTCCTGATGATTACGGGGCTACACTAGCAGCTATGGAACACCCACCTGCACTTTTACATGATGGAGAAATAAAATAACTTTAAAGAATCAGGACTTTGAGCCTCTGTGCTCTCTGTTATGGTGTACATCCAAACTAACACGACTATAGGATATTTTATCAGAATATCTTATCTTACTAAAAATAGATACCAGGGCCTAGGAAGGTAGACTTATATTAAGCGTAATGGTGCAGGAAAGAGTTATATTCAAGTTTAGCTCCATTGCTTGCTTGATCTGTAAACTTGAGCTAGGTACTGAAGCTCTGTGCCTCAATTTATCTCATCTGTGAAATGGAGATAACAAAAGCACCTAGTTCAAAAGGTTTATATTGGATTAAATTAAAAAAAAAAATGAGCATGGGGAACAGCACTTATTGGGATGAGCACTGGGTGTTATATGTAAACCAACCTGACAATAAACTATTTAAGAAAAATAAATAAATAAAAATTTTTTAAATGAGAAAACTCTTCCACACATTGTAACCATCTAATTGCTATTTGCTATTATTACTATTTTTCAACTCCTTTTGTAATGGCTATCAAACATGCCTTGATATATACTTTGTTCTCTTAAGTACAGTGGCATCCTCTATAAATAACCAGTTTCCATTTTAAACAAAAATATTGATATTCTAATATTCAGATCTACCACTTATTGGCTTAGATGATATGAAACAATTAAGCTTTAGAATCTCCTGCAAAGGGGAGGATCAGACCACAAATTAGGTGGTTTTTTGAAGGTGAACCAATAAAATTATGATTGACAATGATAGTAAAAAGATGATGATAGTAATAAAAGTAACAATAATAAATAGTTGACTGAGGAGTTTTACATGCTAGAATGGTTACTGTCTTTTTAAATGTGTTGTCTTCTACAATCTGCAGTATAATTTCATAACATGGACATTATTATACTCATTTTAAGGATGAGAGAAACTGATGTCAAGTTAGTTATGTTCCCTGCTCCATAACACATAACCATTAGGGATTCGATGAGGAATTCAAATTCAGTTATTATTGTTATTATTTTTAATTCCAAAGCCTATTTATTTTCCATTATTTTACCACGAACTCCTTGAACTCTTGCCTAAGGAAGCATTCAGTCTGCATCCGTGATTTCCTTTAATATGTTAGGGTAAATATACCAGTTTCTCACTTTCATGTTCATTAGAGATCTAGAGATTGATTCTAGGCTCATTATTTTATCTTATTTATTGAATATACTCAGTTTTTTTTTTATAAGAATGAAAGAAATTTAACTTCGGATTCCAGTAAGATGAAAGAAGTCTTATCTTTCTTTAAATGTAGCAGATGACAGGTCAATTGTTTCTTAGGATATTGTACTATATTTAATGAGGCACGTGCTGTCCTAATAAGCATATAGGAACATAAAGAAAGTGGCAAGCTACTTCTAGATTCTGGACCTCAGTTTCTCCACCTGAAAAAGTAAATTTGTTTGGGCCAGATTATCACCAGCTATTTTAATTATAAGTATTATTTAAATAGGACCTCTCTGTCTCTTTCCTGTCTCTCAACTTTACCCCTACTTTCTTTCCTTCTTTTACTAAATTAGTCATATTAAAATACTTTGCTTGGCTTTAATCACCATGAATGGGCCATCTGCCTCTATATTTCATCAAAAAGTAGAATTTGATAATTGCTGCTATTAAAGCATATTTGCATTATTTATATTATAAGCAAATGAATCTGACATTTATACCACTGTGGCCTAAATTTTCCTAAATCTTGTCTTCTATATGAAATGTGTATGATGCATAGAGTCTTAGAAAGCTCTTAGAAGGTTTTCCCAGTTGAATAAATCTCTTTGATCTTCTTAAGACTTGAAAGCTGCAAGTTTGGAATACATGAATATTTCTAAAATTCTCGAAACTATAGGTAATTCAAATTTAGTCTCAGGATTTTAATATTATCAATGAGTGATGTGTATATCAAGTGAATGTCATTGGCTGTTACTGAATACACTGCTTCTACTAAATTCATCCTGTAAGTATTTCGTTATTATACGGGATTAGGGAAAGACTCTCCTTGTAAAGTCAACTTTAGGAAACATGATAAATGCAAATCTATGTTTAGACAATACAGTGGCATTTAAGAAAAGATTAGTTCTTTTTAACACAATCATTTTAATATATCTACATGATTTCATATGGTTCAGTGTAATTCTATTTAGTCTATTTGATATCCCTCACTTAAAGAATAAGAATTTTCCAAGAACCAGTCTTGAGCAGAATCTTTTGCAAGGTTCTACCTGTATTTGTAAATTGGATTGTAAAACACGTGGAAAAGGGAAGAGACTGATGGAAAGAATTTGTCAACTCTGTCCTCCAAGTACTTATAAGAGGTGGAGAGAAAAACCAGATGGCAAGCAAAATGGTAGAGAAACATTACAAAGAAACATACAAATATCCACAAAATAAGCAAAAGTATTTTACAGATGGAAGTGAATCACACTTATGTGATACGAATTTCCAAAGATAAAGGAAGAAGGAAAGAGAGGAAGAGCAAGGAAAAGCGGAAGAGAGGAAGTGATGAGGAAAGAAGTGAAGAAGGAACACAGCAGGTGAAAGGAGAGAGAGACCATTTACACAAAATCACTCATGGAAAGTCATACTGTAGTCTTGAGTTGATGGTGTTCCCCAGGGAAACATTCCAGAATTAGGTCCTCACCTAAATGTTACCAGAAGACTAAACTTTGGCAGTGGACAGTGACGTCATTTGACACATTTTCTTTTTTCTTCCTCCTTCTTCTCCCACATCTTCAACCTTAGAGCACACTTTATGCTGAAATTTATAAATCCATTAATTTCAAAAATCCTTTGAACTTACAAAACCAAAGACCAGAAGCATTCTGGATGTACTGAAAAATATTTGGAAACCAGGTCAGTAAATTATCTAATGGATCCTTAGAAATGTGTTAAAGAAATAAATATATTGATGATTCAGTTAGGGGGTTAATTCTTTGCAGGAATCTGTGTGATGGCAGTTATGGAATTGGGAATATACTTTTGCGGGTTGTTGCTTTTGTTCTTCAGGCTAGTGAAAAAAATAAGGGCGAGAATGATGCCTGCTGTGTGTGTGTGTGTGTGTGTGTGTGTGTGTGTTTGTACATGAGAGATCAGTAATGTGAACAAGTCCACAACATTGGTCAAAGGGGAGAGGACAGAGCAATCTTGGATTTGTAGCCAAATAGGAATTGGTAGGTTCATTTTTGAAAACCCGGTCATATTCCTATTATATATATTTTCTTCTTATTTGCAGTTACTGTTATAGATCTTTCTTGGTTTCCAATTTTTCTTTTTTGTGACCTTTAGCCACTACAGGAACAGCATTTTTCACATGCTAGCAAGTTAGCACTAGGGAGTGAAACCTGGTTGGAAGAGAATTTGAACAGTAATTTTCTAGATTAAACATACTTCTGAAAAAAGCAAAAGGAAACTAGTATTTTTAAGTTATATTTTTCATATTTCCTTCTTCTTCCATTTAATCAAGCAGAAAGTTTTATCTCCCAGACAGTGGGAATCCCAACAGTGTTTGTTAGATCCTGTCCTAGCAAATATCTCCCCTGACCTTCTTCATAGCATCTGTGTCTTCATATAAAATCTGAGCCCCAGGGTATGGGAATTCAGAAGAAATAGCCGATTTTGCTCACTTTTTTTTTTTTAACCTCAACTAAGGTTCAGTTGCACAGCAGACAGCCATTCTGAGCTCCTACGCATGCTGAGTTGAAAACATGAGAAAGTGCTAAGGCTCACAGTTGGTATATAAGTCATGGATAAGGGTGTGCAGGGTGATTGGAGAGTTCAGTTTTCTTCCTCCTGTTACCCGCACTTTTGAAGGACCCAAGAACCACAGCGGAGCCCATGTTAGTACAATAGCCTGCCTTGTCATTTTCCACCTTTATTCCCAGTGTTTATGAAATCAGGCTATCTCTGAAAGAACTCAGGCAACTGATTTTTTTTCAGTTAAATGTTTATTGACTGCTCATTTATGCCCTTTTTGGTTGTTTATACAATTGAATAAAAAGAAATAAAATATAGTTAAATTACATAAATATTTAAATAATGCTTGTGGTGGTCAACTCTAAGCATCCAAAAGCTTAAATGACTTTCATGATAGACTGATTTCCCCCCTACTTTATGAAGTTGTTTAGTTTTCTGCATACATGCCTGATTAACTCTAAGAGTCAGGTACCAATGTATTGGTACTTATAGAGGTTATGGACAGGCTGCTGGAAGAAGGGAAAATGGCAATGGGAAAAGAAGGTAGAAATGTATTTCTGGGCTACTTTTGATACTTATGTTTCAGTAAAGTTTTTGATTATTGACTACTGAAATATAATTTTTTATGTCTTTGTTTTATTTTGAGAGACAGAGACAGAGAGCGAAAAGGGGAGGGACACAGAGAGAGGGAGACACAGAATCTGAAGCAGGCTCCAGGCTTTGAGCTGTCAGCACAGAGCCCAACGCGGGGCTGAAACCCACGAACTGTGAGATCATGACCTGAGCCAAAGTCAGACACTTAACTGACTGAGCCACCCAGGCACCCCTACGGAAATATAATTTACATATAATCCAACGCACTCATTTTAAGTGTATAGTTAATGAGTTGGGACAAAGGCATATACCCATGTAATAACCAGTACAATAAAAATATGGAATGTTTTGATTGCTACAAAAGAGTCCTTTGCTCCTTCTCAGTCAACTCCTTTAACAACTAAGCTCCTAAGCAACCATGAACTTGCCCCTGTCTTTACAGATTAGATTTGTCTTCTCTAGAGTTTCAAGTAAATATAACTGCAGATACTTTTTTGAGACTGGTTTCTTTCACTCTACATGGTGATTATGAGACTTATTCATGTTGTATGTATTTGTAGTATGGTCTTTCTTATGGCTGAGCAGTATGCCATTGTACATACACATATTGCAATTTGTCTATCCAACTACTGATCGACATTTGAGTCATATCCAGTTTGGAGATATTATGAGTAACACTTCTATAGACATTTGTGTGCAAAACTCTATGGATATATAGTTCCATTGCTCCTCGGAGGATACGTAGAGGTAGAATAACTGGATCATATGGTTGTTGTATGTGCAAGTGTTAAAGAAATTGCCAGGCTGTACTTCATAGCAGTTGGACCATTTTACACTCCCCCCAGCAAGACTTAAGAGTTCTGGTTGCTGGGCGCTTGGGTGGCTCAGTCGGTTGAGCATCTGGCTTTAGCTCAGGTTATGATCTCACTGCTTGTGGGTTCAAGCCCTGCATCAGGCTCTGTGCTGACAGTTCGGAGCCTGGAGCCTGCTTCAGATTCTGTGTCTCCCCGTCTCTCCGCCCCTCTCATGCTCATGCTCTGTCTCTCTCTGTTTCACAATAAATAAATGTTAAAAAAAAAGTTGCTTCACATCTTTGCCATCATTTGGTACATTCAGTCTTTTTAATTTTAACTATACATACAGGGATAAATTGAGAAGCTTATTATAGTTAAATTTTGCATTTTCCTGATGAGTGATAAGGATGGGAAGCTTCACATGTCCTTCCTGGCTACTAAAATTCCTTACTTTGGGGCACCTCGGTGGCTCAGTCGGTTTAAGTATCCGAATCTGAGTTTTGGCTCAGATCATGATCTCCCGGTTTCCTGAGTTCAAGCCCTGCTTTGGGCTCTGTGCTGGCAATGTGGAGCTTGCTTGAGAATCTTTCCACACCCTCACCCCCACCCCACTCTCTGCCCTTCCCCTACTCCCACTATCTCTGTCCCTTGCAAAATAAATAAACTGTAAAAAATTTAAAAAATCCTTACTTTGTGAAGTGTCAGAAATTTTTTGCACTTTTAATTAAGTTGTTTGCTGATAGAAATGGAATACATTCTAGATACAAGTTCTTTGCCATAAATATATATATATATATATACATATATATTATGAAATTTTTCTCACATATATGGTTTTCCTTTTCTTTTTTAAACGGTCTTTTGAGTAGCAAAATGTTTCTAATCTTTCTCAAATGCAATATGTATTTTTTATTGTATGTTTTGTGACTTTTTGTGCCTAAGAAATCCTTGCCTACCTCAAGATCACAATATTTCTAACTAGAAATTTTATAATATGTACTATTACATATAGGTCTATAATCTATTTCAATTAATTTTGTGTGTATGAGGTTAATTTTTGTCAAGTTGTTCTAATATCATTTATAGAAAATACATTCTTTTTGTGTTGGTAGTTTGTGAAAAATTAATGTGTGTACCTATATCCACATTCTTAATTCTGTTCTTTATGTCTGTTCTTTCATCAGTACACTACTGTCTTGATTACTCTAGCCCTAAAGTAGGACTTGATATTAAGAGTGTTAAGTCCTTCAACTTTGTACTTCTTTTAAAAAAATTGTATTAGCTATCCTCGTTCATTTGCATTTTTTTAAAGTTATTAATTTACTTTGAGAGAGAGAGACATAGAAAGGGAGAGTGTTTGCAGTGTTCATGGGCAACATGAACATAACATGTGTTCATGGGCACTCAAAACATGAGTGTTTGCAGTGCAGAGTCTGGAGCACTGCAGAGGGTCTTCTGCAGTCATGCCTTCATCATCAACTGCATCCAGGGCTACCTCAAGAAACAAGCCAAAGTACATATGGTGGAGAGTCCCAAATACCACTATGAGTAGGGAAACAAAATAACCAAACTCTGAACAAGAGAAACCAAGAGACACCATTCAAAGAACACTTCCTGAACAGACAGACCTAGAACAATCAAAGAGCCCTCTTTTATACAACAGATATTGCAGGGGCAGTGTGTACAACAAGCTTTTAAAATTAACAAGAGATAGAAAACAAACCAAAATGATGAAACAGAAGAACTCTCCTCCAAAGAAATTCCAGAAAGAACTGACAGCTAAAGAACTGTTCAAAACAGATATCAACAACATAACTGAACAAGAATTTAGAACAATAGTCATAAAATTAGTCACTGGGCTTGAAAAAAGCATGGACGATATCAGAAAATCTATGGCTACAAACACTATGGAGCTCAAAAATAGGTATGATGAATTAAAAAATGCTATAAACGAGGGGCGCCTGGGTGGCTCAGTCAGTTAGGCGTCCGACTTCGGCTCAGGTCATGATCTCATGGTTTGTGGGTTCGAGCCCCATGTCGGGCTCTGTGCTGACAGCTCGGAGCCTGGAGCCTGCTTCAGATTCTGCATCTCATTCTCTCTCTGTCCCTCTCCCACTTGTATTCTGTCTCTCTCTGTGTCTCAAAAATAAATAAATGTAAAAAAATTTTTTTTAAAAATGCTATAAATGAGATACATAATAAAATGGAAGCATCCAATCCACAGATTGAAGAGGCAGAAAGGAGAATAAGTGATTTACAAGACACAATTATAGAAAAAGAAGCAGCAGAGAAAAAGAGAGTTCGAGAGCTCAGTGATACAATCAAATGGAACAATATCCCTATCATAGGAATCACAGAAGAGGAAAAGAGACAGGAGGTGCTGAAGGAGTCTTGGAACAAATTATAGCAGAGAACTTCCCCAACCTGGGGAGGAAATGGATGTTGAAACTCAAGAGGCACAGAGAACTTCTCTCAGATGTAACTTGAATCGACTTCTGCACAACATATCATAGTGAAACTGGCAAAATATAAGGACAAAGAGAGAATTTTGAAAGCAGATAGGGAGAAAAGGGCCCTAACATACAAAGGGAAACCTATCAGAGTGGTGACAGACCTATCTACTGAACCTTGGCAGGCCAGAAAGAAATGGCAGGAAATCTTCAATGTGATGAACAGAAAAATATGCAGCCAACAATCCTCTTTCCAGCAAATCTGTAATTCAGAATAGAAGGAGAGATAAAAGTGTTTACAAATAAACAAAACTTGAAAGAATTTGTCACCACTAAACCAACCCTACAAAAAATCCTGAGAGACTCTCTGAGAGAAGTGTTGCAAGAAACAAAAGGTACCAGAGACACCACCACAAGCATGAATCCCACAAAGGACACAATGACTCTAAACTCATATATTTCAGTCATAACACTGAATGTAAATGACTGAATTCAGCAATCATTGAATGCTCCAATCAAAAGACATAGGGTAGCAGAATGGAAAAAAACCCAAAATCCATCTATTTGCTGTCTATAAGAAATGCATTTTAGACTGGAGGACACCTTCAGATTAAAAGTAAGGGGATGGAGAAATATATATCATGCTACTGGAAGTCAAAAGAAAGCTGGAGTAGCTATACTTATATCAGACAAACTGGACTTTAAATTAAAGACAGTAACAAGAGATGAAGAAGGGCATTATATATTAATTACAGTGTCTATCCATCAGGAAGAGATAACAATTATAAATGTTGACACACCAAATATGGGAGCACCTAAATCTTTAACACAATTAATCACAAACAGAAACATTCTTATAGATAAGAATGTGCTAATAGCAGGGGACTTTAATACTCCACTTACAGCAATGGATAGATCAACTAGACAGAAAATCACTAAAGAAACAATGGACTTGAAAGGCACATTGGACTAGATGGATCTGATGGATATATTTAGAACTCTACATCCTGAGGCCATGGAATTCACTTTCTTCTCGAGGGCGCATGGCACATTCTCCAAGATAGATCACATACTGGGACATAAAGCAGCCCTCAATAAATATAAAAGAATTGAGATCATACCATGCACACTCTCAGATCACAATGCTATGAAACTTGAAATCAATCACAGGAAGAGGTCTGGAAAACCTCCAAAAACATGGAGGTTAAAGAACATCCTACTAAAGAATGATTAGGCCAATCAGGCAATTAGAGAAGAAATTTTAAAATACATGGAAATAAATGAAAACGAAAATACAACAATCTAAACTCAATGGGATGCAGAAAAGGCAGTTCTAAGAGGAAAGTACATTGCACTCCGGGCCTATTTCAAGAAATTAGAAAAAGCACAAGTGCAAAATCTAACAGTGCACCCAAAGGAACTTAGGGAGAGCAACAAGAGCACCTTAAACCCAGTAGGACTGAACAGACCCATAACTAGTGAAGAAATTGAATCAGTTATCAAAAATCTCCCAACAAATAAGAGCCTTGGCCCAGATAGTCCCTGGGCAATTCTACCAGACATTTAAAGCAGAATTAATACCCATTCTTCTCAAGCTATTCCAAAAAATAGAAATCAAAGGAAAACTTCCAGACTCATTTTATGAAGCCAGCATCACTTTGATTCCCAAGCCAGACAGAGATTCAGCAAATAAAAAAAGAGAAGTAAAGGCCAATATCCCTGATGAATACAGATGCAAAAATCCTCAAGAAGATACTTGCAAATCGAATTCAATGACACATAAAAAGAATTATCCACCAAGATCAAGTGGGATTCATTCCTGGGTTACAGGCCTGGTTCAATATCTGCAAATCAATCAATGTGATACATCACATCAAAAAAAGAAAAGATAAAAACCATATGCTCCTGTTGATAGATGCAGAAAAAGCATTTGACAAAATACAGCATCTCTTCTTAATAAAGACTCTAGAGAAAGTCGGGATAGAAGGAACTTACTTATGAGAAGCCCTCAGCTAACATCATCCTCAACGGGGAAAAACTGAGAGCTTTCCCCCTGAGATCAGGAACACTACAGGGATGTCCACTCTCAGCACTGTTGTTTAACATAGTGCTGGAAGTCCTAGTATCAGTCATCAGACAGCAAAAGGAAATAAAAGGCAACAGAACTGGCAAAGGAGAAGTCAAACTCTCACTTTTTGCAGATGACATGATACTCTACATAGAAATCCGACAGACTCCACCAGAAACATACTAGAACTGATCCATGAATTCATGGAAAGTTGCAGGGTACAAAACCAATGTACCAAATCGGTTACATTTTTATACACCAACAATGAAGCAACAGAAAGAGAAATCAAGAAACTGATCCCATTCACAATTGCATAAAAAAACCATAAAATACCTAAAAATAAACCTAACCAAGGATACAAGAGATCTGTATGATGAAAACTATAGAAAACTTATGAAGGAAATTCAAGAAGACACAAAGAAATGGAAAAACATTCCATGACCATGGATTGGAAGAATAAATATAGTTAAAATGTCATTACTACCCAAAGCAATGTACAACTTCAACGCAATCCCAGTCAAAATTACACCAACATTCCTCTCAAAACTAGAACAAACTATCTTAAAATTTGTATGGAACCACAAAAGACCCCAAATAGCCAAAGTAATATTGAAGAATAAAACCAAAACGGGAGGTATCACCATCCCAGACTTTAGCCTCTACTACAAAGCTGTCATCATCAAGACAGTATGGTATTGGCACAAAAACAGACACATAGACCTAGACCAATGGAATATAATAGAGAGCCCAGAATTGGACCCACAAATGTATGGCCAACTAATCTTTGAAAAAGCAGGAAAGAGTATCCAATGGAAATAAGACAGCCTCTTTAACAGATGGTGCTGGGAGAACTGGACAACAACATGTATAAAAATGAAACTAGGTCATTTTCTCACACCATACACAAACACAAACTCAAAACGGATAAAGGACCTGAATGTGAGACAAGAAACCAACAAACCCCTAGAGGAGAAAGTAGGAAACAACCTCCTTGACCTCAATTGCAGCAATTTCTTACTTGACACATCCCCTAAGACAAGGGAATCAAGAGTAAAAATGAACTACTGGGACCTCATCAAGATTAAAAGCTTCTGCACAGCAAAGGAAACAATTCGTAAAACTAATAGGCAACGGACAGAATGGGAAAAGATAGTTGCAAATGACGTATCAGATAAAGGGCTAGCATCCAAAATCTATAAGAAACTCACCAAACTCCACACTCGAAAAACAAATAATCCAGTGAAGAAATGGGGAGAAGATATGAACCGACACTTCTCCAAAGAGTACATCGAGATGGCCAACAGACACATGAAACGATGCTCAGCATCCCTACTCGTCAGGGAAATACAAATCAAAACCACACTGAGATACCACCTCATGCCAGTCAGAATGGCTAAAATGAGCAAATCAGAGGACTCTAGATGTTGGCGAGGATGTGGAGAAACGGGCACCCTCTTACACTGTTGGTGTGAATGTAAACAGGTGCAGCCGCTCTGGAAAACAGTGTGGAGATTCCTGAAAAAATTAACAATAGAACTCCTCTATGACTCAGCAATAGCACTGCTAGGAATTTGCCCAAGGGATACAGGAGTGCTAATGTATAGGGCCACATGTACCCCAATGTTCATAGCAGCACTCTCAACAATAGCTTAAACATGGAAAGAGCCTAGTGTCCATCAACTGACAAATGGATCAAGAAGATGTGGTTTATCTATACAATGGAATACTCCATGGCAATGAGAAAGAATGAAATCTGGCCATGTGTAGTAACATGGATGGAATTTGAGGGTGTTATGCTGAGCGAAATAAGTCAGGCAGAGAAGGACAAATAGCATATGTTTGCACATATAGGAGGATTAGGAGGAACTTATCGGAGGACCGTGGGGGAGAATAAAAGGAAAAATAGTGAGGGAGAGGGAGAGAGGCAAACCATGAGAAACTCTTGAGTGCTGAGAACAAACTGAGAGCAGATGTGGTGGGGGAGAGGGAGAAGGGGGATGATTGGCATGGAGGAGGGCACTTGTGAGGATGAGCACTGGGTGTTATATGGAAACCAACTTGATAATAAACTATAAAAAAAATAAACATTAAAAATGTTTTTTTAAAAGAAAAAGACAGAGGGACAGAGTGAGAGAGAGAATGAGTGGGGGAGGGGCAGAGAGAGGGAGTGAGAGAATCCCAAGCAGGCTCCATGTTATCAGCGCAGAGCCTGATGTGAGGCTCCATCTCACAAACTGTGTGATCATTACCTGAGCTGATATCAAGAGTCGGATGCTTGACTGAGCCACCCAAGCACCCCAGTCCTTTGAATTTTCAATTAAATTTTGAAGTTGGCTTATCAATTTGTGCAAAACCATCTGATAAAATTTTGACTGGAATTGATTTGATGTTTTAGCAATATAGTCTCATCCCTGAGAAGGTGTATCTCTCCATTTATTTTGTTCTTTAAGGTTTTTTTTTTAACAATGGTTTGTAGTTCAATAGTTCTTACATATTTGTTAATTTTATCCTTAAGTGTTTCATGTTGCTGGATATCACTACATATTGAGCTATTAACTTAATTTTAATTTTCAAGGGTTTTATATATTGTAATATATATGTAAATGTAATTACTCTTTGTTTCTGAACTTTTTTCTTGCAACTTTGTTAAACTCACTTATTAGTTCTAGTAACTTTTGTAGATTTCGTAGGAGGCTCTTCATACACTATCATGTTGTCTGATGGTAAAGATAGTTTAACTCCTTTTTCTCTATGAACTTTTCAGAAAGTGTCATAAAATACCAAGAAAGACTAGAAGGAAATTGATACAGGGTGTTTAAGAAGGACTGAACCTTTCCATGGTTCATCATTTCTTAACTGCAAGGCTACTTCTTCATGAAGATTTCCATCTTAACATTCTCTAGCACAGACCTGCCTCCAAGACTTCTCTTCCCTTCATAGTCAGGAAGATCCCCTGTCTGTGGGATTTCTCCCTTCAGGAAGTGAGGAAATAATGAAGGACCTTTTTCCTATGGTGAGATGTTCATAGCAGATTCTCATAACTTGACCTTGGGAGACCCAGTCTTTGTTAACCCCAACAGTGATAGTTTTCAAATAAGAATTTATATGCACCACAGATAGCAGAGAGTTAGTTAGTTCACTTTCAAAGTGCCAGTGGAAACTATAATGGAATCTTTTTCCAAAATCCTTTCTCTTGCACATAGGAAAATTCAAATTTACTTATTAATTGCTGGCAGGCAGAATACATGATTTAGATAAGAACAGCAAATTATCAGGTGTTATTTTTTTTATTTTATAAAGAATGAAGATAGAGAACAGAAGAATGTCCTGGAAATCCAACAAAACAGACAAAACAAATGCATACTGTTACCTCCCACTGGAGCTTTGTTCTCCCAGCAGTGAAGCATTTGGAGAACCATGATAACTCAATTCTTTCTGGTATGGTAAAAAATCAAGCCACTTTACATCACTTTTTTTTTATGTTTTTATTTATTTTTGAGACAGAGAGAGACAGACCATGAGATGGAGAGGGGCAGAGAGAGAGAGACACACACACACAGAATCCGAAGCAGGCTCCAGGCTCTGAGCTGTCAGCACAGAGCCCGATGTGGGGCTTGAACCCACGAACGTGAGATCATGACCTGAGCCAAAGTAGGAGGCTTAACCGACTGAGCCACCCAGGCGCCCCCACTTTATATCACTTTTGTTTTTTGTTATTCGCACCAGCACATGGGTATGTAATGATACATTTACAAATAGGCACAATCACATTAAATTTAGGAAACATAAGAAATATTTAGTTCTAAATAAAAAATGGATATATTTTATTTTATTATTATTTAAAAAATTTTTTTGAGAGAGAGATAGAGAGCAAGCAGGGGAGGGAAAGAAAGAGAGGGAGACAGAATCCCAAGCAGGCTCCACACTGTCAGCACAGAGCCTGATGTGGGACTTATATTCACGAACCACGAGATCATGACCTGAGCCAAAGTTAGGTCAATGCTTAACCAATTGATTCACATTGGCATCCCTAAAATATTAATATATTCATCTCAGTAAAGAAAGGTTTCTATAGTTGTAAAAAGCTCAATAAAGAAGCTGTGAAGCAATGACTCAGACCAGCTTTGATAAATATTTGTAGAGTATTCCCAGCCAAAGCTGGCTCCTAATTGGCTGGGAGTTTATTTATCTGACTTACTTGAAGGTGGAGCCAGCAGTACTCAGGGTTTGCATGACCCCTAATGTTTCTTCACATTGAAGCAAGGCCCAGAGCCATCTGCAGATGGACTAGGTTCTGTATATAATAGCAAGCACAAAATCCTTAACAGGGGTGACTTTTTTGCTCTGTTTTGTTTTGTTTTTAAGAATGCTACGCAAGCCTTTCTTTTCATGACACGGCCACTTCACGCAGGGCTCCCACCTGTTTGGTTTATTATCTGTCCAAACCTTTTGCTCAAGGACCATTGATTTGCTTGAACTTCCTGTGCATAATAATGATTCTAATGATGAATAGTATTCATTGAACATTTCCTAAGTCTTAAGCACTTCAAATAAGTTGTTTTGTTTAATCCTTACAGAAATCTTCTGAAGTTTGTCCTTTATCATTCATTCTTCTCAAAACAGGAAACTGAGCTTGGAGAGGATAAATAACTTACCCACAGACACTTGGCAACTGGTGGAATCAGGGTTTGAACCCAGTTGTCCAACACTAGAGTTCGTTTTCCTAACTGCTATATCACATCGTGTGTGCTGAACAAATATGTCCTGCAGTTCCCAATCCATCCAGAACCACGATGAGCATTATTTCCAAAATAGTGGAGTAAATTAGTAGAATTATAATGTTTATATATATGTGTGTGTGTATATAATGTATAATTATATATACTGTATATAATATCCCTAATATATATACACACACACATATATATGTACACACACACACACACGCACATAGTTTGGGCATGCACTGCAAGGTCTCTTGCAGGCTTCGTAAAGGATGAGCTAGCACCTGTGCATTATTTTCACATCCTTCCATCACTTCCTGTTTCTTACATAGGGTAGGGGACCAACCATCCCAGTGGGGTAAAATTTCTGCAAATAGGGTTGTTGTTGTTTTTTAAAGACTGTCAGTCACACGGACAGGGTAGTCAGAGGGTAGTATATTTAAAAAACTCTCTCTAGTGATCAAAGTTGGCAGTGTTTCTGGATAATGATGTTCACAAAAATTTTTATGAAAATCTCTTGGAGCCAATATTTTTTTTTTGAGAGAAAGAGAGAGAAAGAGTGATTGAGGGAGGGAGGGAGGGGCAGAGAGAAAGAGAATCCCAAGCAGGTTCTGTGCCATTAGTGTAGAGTCCCATGTGGGGCTCAAATTCATGAAATGTGAGATCATGACCTGAGCCATAATCAAGAGCTGGGCACTTAACCAACTGAGCCACCCAGAGGCCCCTCTTGGAGTCAATCATGGTAAGAGAATGAATTCCCTTGAAATGGACATTACATGTCCAATGAACTCATCAGTATTGTGCCAAACAATGAGCTCTTTTAAAAGACTCTTAAGGAGTTACAGCTAGAAGGAAATGGAGAAATGAGACATAAAAATTACTTAAAAATATTACATGTGGCCATTCTTTTGGGTGCAGGATAGAGCCAGTTTTCTTCTATTTGCCTATAAGTCATCTCCTCATCCTCTGTAAATATATCCCTTCTGTATTAGTCAGGGTTTTCCAGAGAAGCTGAACAAATAGGATGTGCATATATAAAGAGATTTAATATAAGGAATTAGCTTATTCCTCATAGTCAGTTATGGAAGCCTGCAAGTCCAAAACTGCAGGTTTGGCTGGCAGAGTAGAGACCCAGGGAAGCTAATATTTCAGTTTGAGTATGAAGACAGTCTGCTGTAGAATCAAGAAGAGCCAATGATGCAGATGAAATCTGAAGGCCAGCTGCTGGAGAATTCTCTCTTGTTCAAACAGGTTGACGTTTTGTTCTATTCAAGCTTTGATAGGATGAGGCCCACCCACATTATGGGAGGCAACAGGCTTTCCTCAGAGCCCTCTGATTCAAATGTTAATGTCACAAAATGGCTTCACAGAAATACCCAGAATAATGTCTGGCCAAACATCTAGGCACCCTGTGGCCTTGTCAGTTTTGACACATAAAGTTATCCATCACCCTTAAGGCAGAGGAGTGCAGTTGTCATTTGATAGTACCTAGAACACGAGCCAAACACACAACAGCCACAAACCTATGGGTTCACACATTTTTCCAAAAAGTAGTTCCTCAGCCAGCACTACCTGCTGTCTTCTATCTGGGCTCATGTGGCATCCATCCTGCCTCCCCTGCCCCGTGTAGGATGATAAATCAGATAATGATTGGCTGCTCTGCTCTGGGCACTTCCTGTGATGCCCTTTAATGACACTAATCCTCTCTTTCACGTTGTTGTTCTATATGTTTCTGAGGCCTTAAAGCAGGAGCTTACATTCAAACTCCTCTGATCAAGGCAGGGTATAGAATGGCTCGATAGACTGCCGTTAGTGCAGAGAGATTTACAGAGGACTTACCGAATAGCTCCCTAGGACCTGAATTCCTTATCATGGGGAGATAAGCTGACGGAGGTTTAGATCTAGTCTCCTGGAACCCTGCCCTTATCCCTACTTCCTCTCCTGCCCTTAGTCAGCCAGCACTATAAAGTCAGTGGCTGGAAGATGGTTACACATTCTAGGTTCAAGTGAAAATACAAACAGGTTTTCTTTTAAGTCCTTGTTTCCAATTCTATACATGCATGTCTGTCTGTTCTTCCTGCTTCCTAGTATCCTGAGTTTTCTCCAGTCCCATACTGGGTGCACGCCAACAGGTCATGTGGTTCGAGTCTCCAGACATACCCTCTTCTCTGACTTCATTAACATGTCTGTCCTTTGTGTCAACCTCTCAGAGTACTGTTCCCTTCCCCCCTGGGTCACTGGTGAACTGATTCAAAATGAGGTGTTAGTAGTACATATCAGCTCTGCCACCCATCTTAGAGAATACGTATAAGGGCTGTCTTTAACTTGGCTTTGCCTGTTTGCATTTCCATTTTTTTTTTTTAATGTTAGAAAGTGTACTACTTCTGTTTTTGGATAAAATCTGTACCAATTTTCCTTTCATTCAATGTAATTTAGTACACATCTTTTGAGTGCTGAAAGCATATCAGCCATCAGCATCCTGAGGGCTCTTTGGGCTCTGAGGCTGAAGACACAAAACCATACCATCAAGAAGCTTTCCACTGAAAAGCAAATGCAGACATCATGTATATATAAATCCATAACCCAAGGGAAGGTTTCTGTGCCATATTAGAGTTACAAATTGCTCTGAGAGCCCTGCAGAAGGAGTAATTAATTCCAGCTGGGATGAAAGCTCCAGAATTACATGTTGAGTTTACTAGTGCTTCACGTGTGAAAAAATATCTGCCAGATGAAGTTATGCCTATTGAGGAGTGGCTCCCTTTCTTCACACTTCACATGCAACTGCACCTCATATTGTTTAGAAAACAGCCTTCAGTCCTCAGTGACTGAAAATGGTCCCCCAGCATCCCGGGTAATTTGGACTAGGTTTTTCAAGTCAAGCCTCCTGCTTAAGCAAAATAAACAAAATAGTGAGTTAAAGCAACTACCACCAATGAAACAAAATCTATTTCTTTAAAGACATTGACAAGCTAAAAAGATAGTGGCTCACTTCTAGAGCAGTTTTGGGAAGACACCCTGAGTCAGATATGTAAATGCAGTATCCAAGCATGTGTTCCACTGCTTTTGGGGGATATGTCCATGCTATACCCCTAGCTTACTTGCAGGCTTCTGAGAGCAGGATGGAGAAAAGCCAAGGCCTGAGGATTGGGGGTGGGTAGTATGAGGATAAGTACAATGACTAAACCTATTATTAAGACTGTAAGAATATAGGACATCTAGTCAAATTTTAATTTCAGCTGAACAATGAACAGTTTCTTAGTATAATTATGTTCCAGGTAATATTTGAGGGGATACTTATGCCTAAAAAATGACTCTTTGTTAATCTGAAATTCACATTTTCCTGGGTAATACTTTAGTTATAAATGCTAAATCTGGACCATGTATCCAGGACCTGACCTCATACCTTGAACCTCAAAGAAAGCTATCCTGCTTTTAGTAGAACAGAAGGAAAACAAAAGAAAATAACCTCTAGAATTTTATGGTCATAGGTTACATTGCTGGAATTGGTCAAGGAATTTCTATCCTTGAACTTGGATTAAAAAGGCCACCTGTGGTAATGGTCCCAGGCATTTGGCAAAAGTGGGCACAATATCTTGTTGGCAGAGGACAAAGTAAATCCTGGTCCCAGGAAAGCTCACAAATAATTGTCCAAAGGCAATAATCATGAAATTGTTGAAGATAACTAAGAGCACAAAAAACAAAGGCAATGTGAAAAATATCAGTAGAAATAAGAGTGATATCACAGAGATGGTGAAACAGAAGACCCTAGACTCCATTCCCAGCCCCAGTAAAAATCAACAATGTATGAGCTCTGCGATTGCTCAGGAGTCCACTTAAGAAACTTCAGCAAGACAGGGGAAGAGAAAACTTGAGAATAACCATACAAAAAGGGAAGGAAGTGTAGCTCTACTGTGCTTGCATCATCCCATCCTCCAGGCTAGCACTGCTTGGTGCCAAGAGAGAACTCTCCAGACAGAAGGAGTTCATGACCAGAACAAAAGAGCAGGGTGAGTGATCAGTGTCTCCATACATTCAGTGCACCGCATTAGGGCCCTTCTTCTGTTTCACCCCACCCAGGAAACAGCAAAGATGAGACATACGGAGATAGCTAGGAACAAGGAGGAGCAGCATCTACCAGTATTAGCCACACAGGAAGAGTGATTACAGTTCCCAGTGACCTGCTCTGAAAAGGACCCCGACAGCTTCTGCCCACTGATGAAACTGATGGCCAACGTAACCACCATGAACTTCCTGCAGATTTCATCAGTTTTCACCCCAAAGGTATTTGTGTTCACAGATGCCAGCCACTTGAGTCCTTTGCCGCCTCCCTCCCTCAGCTGGAGCCTGGGATCTGCACAGGCAGCCAGCCAGTGGCTCTGCAGCTGAATGAGTGCAAGATGCCAGTGTAGACACCATGGTGGGCCCTCACCACTGTGAGTGCAACTGGGGCTAGTTTCTCCAGCTGTGCACCTGCGTGCTGCTGCTGGTCTGACTTCCTTCATTGGTCTCTCCTGCTGTGTGTCTGCCTGTGGTGAAATCCTGAAGCCATGGAAGTACATGCTGACAGCCAAGGGCCCACAACTGCTGTGGGCCCAGATATGGCTTTATCTCCAGTCACTGGCCTGAGCCGGGACTGCAACTAGTCCCTCCAGTTGCGCACTTGCTCACCCTGGCCAGATTCCCTTCACCTCTTCTACTGCTGAGCATTCATCTGTGAGGAGACCCTGCAGCACAGGGGTACATTCCTATAGCCAAAGCCTCTGCAAAGCCAAATGCCAACATACCTGCATTTGGCTCTGGCCCCTGCTACTGGGCCAGCCCCCACCACTATGTGTGTGTCTGTGACTGGCCCTTGACACTACACAAGCATCTGTAATTAGGCCCCCCAGCTGGCGTGTGTACATACACCACCAGCTCCAACCAACATCACTGTCTGCCTTCAGCCCTAATGACTGGATCTGGAATGCTGCTGAGGGACCCAAAAGTCCTTGCAAGCATAGTGTACACCCTCTCTACAGCTGCACCACGAAGGGCCAGGCAGTTATTTTTGCTGTGAGCTGTGAGCAGCCTGGGCTGATGAGACATCACATACCCCAGAACCAGAGCCAGTGCACACCCTTGTACTTAGGGCCCCACATCACTAGACCTTAGGTCACAGCATGTTCCAGTCTCCTCCCTCCTGCCAAGTGAAGGCCTTTTCTTACTGAAGTCAATCCATAAGATCAGGAAGAGGTGACTGCATCTTCAAACATGCAGACACCTATGCAAGGCTACAGGAATCATGAAGAATCAGGGAACATGACACCACTAAAGGATACAGTAAACCTCCATTAACCAACCCCAGAGAAATGGAGATCCAGGAATTGTCCAATAAAGAATTTGCAATAATTATTTAAAGATTCTCATAGAGCTTCAAGGGAACATGAATATATGGTTTAATAAAGTTCAGGAAAACAATACAAAAACAAAATGAGAAATTCAACAAAGAGATAGAAAACATAAAAAAGGCCAAACATATTTTGGAGTTGAATATAATAAATGAAATGTAAATTTAATATTGTTTCAATAACAGATTGGACCAGAAAGAAGAAGCTAATAGGCCACCCCATAATTTCAACCCAAGATTAATCTCTCCAAGATACGTTAAAATAAAATGGACTAAAATAAAAAATAAAGAGAATTTTTAAAGGAGCAAAAGAAAAAAAAAACTTATACAAAGGATGCCCTATAAGGCCATCAGTAGATTCTTCAGCAGAAACTTTGTAGGCCAGGAGTGTGTGGGCTGATATACTTAAGTGTTAATGGAAAATAAAAAGCCTCTAAGAATACTTTATCCAGCAAAGCTGTCTTTTAGACACACAAGTGAGAAAAAGACTTTCCCAGACAAACAAAACCTGAGGAATTTATCACCACTAGACCTGACCTACGAGCAATACTGAAAGGAGTTCTTCAAGATTAAGTGAGAAGATGCTAAATAGTAACTTGAACACATGTAGAAATATGCAACACCCTGGCTAAGACAAATATATAGTCAGAATCAAAATACTCCAATAATGTGATATTATGGTTTATTAACCACTTAACTCTAGTATAAAGTGTTAAAGGACCTAAGTACTAAAAATAGCAATAGCTAAAATAGTTTTTAGTGGATACACAATATAAAATATGTAAATTATGATCTAAAAACGTATAACATAGAGATAGAAAGGGGAGTAAAAGGACAGAATTATTGTATGTAATAGAAGTTAGGTTGCTACTAGCTTAAAATAGACTATATACATATATACATAGAGAGAGAGGCTATAAAACAATGCTTCAAGTAAGCCTCAAGATAACCGCAAAACATACACCCGTAGTCAATACAGACAAGATAAAGGAAAGGGAATAAAAATCTACAACTATGGAAAATCATGAATTCATAAAGAAGGAGCAACAGAGGAAGAGAGAGCAAAAGAATTACAAAACAGCCAGAAAACAATTAGCAAGATGTCAAATTAAATCCACACCTTTCAATAATTATCTTAAGTGTAAATAGTCTAAATTCTTCAATCCAAAAGCAAGAATGACTGAACTGATTAAAGAAGACAAGAGACTCAACTATACGTTGCCTATAAGAAAGTCACTTCAGCTTCAAATATACACCTAAGCTCAGAGTGCAGGGATGGAAAACCAAAAGAGAGCAGGGATTGCTATACTGTTATCAGACCAAAAAAAAAAAAAAAAAAAGAAAAGAAATTTACATCAAAAACAGTAACAGGAGACAAAGGTCAGTATATAATGATAAAAGTGTAAATTCAACAAGAGCATATAACATTTGTAAATATGCACCCAAGATAAGATCACCAAATAAATAAACTAAATAATGACACACCTGAAGGACAAAATAGATAGCAATACAATACTAGCAAGAGGCTTCAGTACCCCACTTTCCACAATGGATACATCCAGACAGAAAATCTATAAGGACACAGTGGACTTGGACTATACTTTATACCAAACAGATCTAACAGAACATTCAATCCAACAGCACCATAATACACATTCTTATCAAACATACGTGGAACATTCATATTATATGTTAAGTCACAAAAACAAATCATAGCAAATTTAAAAAGACTGAATTTTACCAAGTATCTTTCTTGATCATAATGGTATAAAACTAGGTATCAATAACAGGAGGAAAACTGGAAAATTCACAAATATATGAAAATTAAACACCACACTTCTGAATAACCAATGAGACAAAGATGAAAAAAAATATCTTGAGGCAAATAAAAATGGAAACACAATTAACCATTAAAACAAAATAAAAACAGTGCTAAGAAGGGAGTTTATAGTGATAATTACTTACATTCACAAAATAGAAAGATTTCAAATAAACAACCTAACTTTACAACTCGAGGAACTGGCAACAAAGAACAAACTAAGCCAGTCAGCAGAAGAGAGGAGATCGCAAAAATCTGAGAAGCAAATGAAATATAAACAAGAAAAATAATAGATAAGATCAACAAAACAAAAAGTTGGTTTTTGAAAAGATAAAATTGACAAATCTTTACCTAGACTTACCAAGAAAACATGAGGAGTCCACAAATAAACAAAATTAGGAGTGAAAGAGGAGACATTAAGACTGATACCACAGGGGCACCTTGTGGTTTAGTCAGTTGAATGTCTAACCCTTGATTTCAGCTCAGGTCATGATCTCAGGGTCAAGGGACTGAGCCCCACATTGGACTCTGCACTGTTCGTGGGACCTGCTTAAGATTCTCTCTCTATTTCTCTGCCCCCTCCCCACTCACATGCTCTCTCTCTAAAATAAATAAATAAATAAATAAATAAATAAATAAATAAATATCTGATATTATAGAAATGTAAAGAATCATAAGGGACTACTATAGATATCTACATGCCATCAAGTTGGACAACCTAGAAATTGACAGATTCCTAGAAACATACAATCTAACCATTTGAATCAGGAAAAAATAGACAATCTAAACAGACCAATAACAAGAAAGGAGATTGAATCTATAATGAAAACCTCCCCAAAAGAAAAGCCCAAAACTATCTGATTTCACATGTGAATTTTACTCAACATTTAAAGAAGAATAATGTCAATTTTTTTCAAACTATTTCACAAAATTAAAGAGAAGTGAACACTTCCAAATTCATTTTATGAAGACAGCATTACCCTCATTTCAAAGACTCATAAAAATTCTACAAGAATTTAACCATTCTGACAGGTGGGAAGTGATATCTCATTGTAGTTTTGATTTGCATTTCCCTTATAATGAGTGATGTTGAGCATCTTTTCATGTGTCTGTTGGCTATCTGTAGGTCTTCTTTGGAGAAATGTCTGTTCATGTGTTCTGCCCATTTTAAAATTGGATTCGTTTTTGTTTGTTTGTTTTTTGGTGTTAAGCTATACATGAAAGCTACAGGCCAATATGGTTGATGAATATAGATGCCAAAATTATCAGTAAAATATTAGCAAACTAAATTCAACAGCACATTAGTGCCATGATCAAGTGGGATTTATCCCTGGGATGCAAGGACGGTTCAATATGCAAATCAGTAAAGGTGATACAACACATTAATAGAATTGAAGACAAAAAAAATCATGACCATCTTAATAAATACAGAAAAACTTTGACAAAATTCAACATCATTTCATGATGAAAACTCTCAAAAATTGCACATAGAAGGACTATATTTCAACATAATAAATGCCATATATGACAAACCTACCGCTAACATTGTATGTGGCAGTGAAATGTTGAAAAGCTTTACCTTTAAGATCAGGAGCATGGCAAAGGGGCCCATAATTACCATTCCTATTCAATATAGTCCTTAGCTAGAGCTATTAAGGGGAAAAAAAAAAAAAAACGAAGAAAAAGAAAGAAAAGGGATCGACAGCAGAAAGAAAGAAGTAAAGTTGTGTCTGTTTGCTGATCTTTTATGTAGAAAATTCTAAAGACTGCATCAAAAAATGGTTAGAACTAATAAATTCAGTAAAGTTTTAGGATATAAAATCAATGTACAAATACCAGTCGTGTTTCTATACACTAATAATGAACTATCTGAAAAGAAATTAAGAAAACAGTTCCATTTACAATAGCATCAAAGACAATAAAATATAGAGAAATAAATACATCCAAGGAAATTAAGTACCTATATACTGAAAATTATAATATATTGATGAAAGAAATTGAAGACATAAATAAATGGAAAGTTGTTCATGGGTAGAAAGAGATAATATTGTCAAAATGTCCACAATACCTAAATCCATCTACAGAGTCAATGCAATACTAACCCAAATTCCTATAGCACTTTCCCACAGAAATAGAAAGTACAGCCCCAAAATTTGTGTGAGGATACAAAAGACCCTAAATATCCAAAAGCAATCTTGAGAAAGAATAGAGTTGGAGGCATTATACTTCCTGGTTTTAAACTGTTTAAAAGCCAAAGTAATCAAAACAGTATAGTACTGATATAAAAGCAGACACAAAGGCCAATGGAACAAAATAGAAAGCCCAGAAAAAAAAAACTCTCTCATATTTAGCAAATAATACTTGACAAAAGAGCCAAGAATATGCAAGAGGGAAAGGATAGTTCCTTCAATAAATGGTATTGGGAAAACTTGATATTCACATTCAAAAGAAATGATATTGGACCCCCCTTCATTACACCACTCAACAAAATTAACTTGAAATGGATTAAAGACTTAAATACAGACCCAAAACTGTAAAACTCTTCAAGGAAAGCATAGGCAGTAAGCCCCTTGACATTTGTCTTGGCAATGATTTTTTGGATATGACAAAAGCATAAACAATAAAAGCAAAAATCAAAAAGTGGTACTACATCAAACCAAAAAGCCTCTGCAAAGTGAAAGAAACAATCAACAAAATGGAAAGACAACTCATGGAATGGGAGAAAATATCTACAGATCACATATTTGATAAAAAGTTTAATATCTAATATACATAAGGAAATCATTCAATTTAATAGCAAAAAAACAATCTGATTTTCAAATAGGCAGAAGATGGTCATAAATATATCTCCAAAGTACAAATGGCAACAAGGACATAAAAAAGGCTTCACAGCACAAATCATCAGGGAAATATATATTAAATCCACAGTGACACATCACCTCACACCTATTAGAAAGGCTATTATAAAAAACAGAGGGAAGAACAAATGTCAGTGGGGATGTGGACAAAAGGGAGTCTTGGTATATTGATGATAGGAATGTATACCCAATATGAAAACCACAGTGGAGTTTTTTCAAAAAATTAAAAATAGAATGACTATGTAATCCAGTAATCTCATTTCTAATGTGGTCATCCAAAGGAAATGAAATCACTGTATTGAAGAGATATTTGCACTCCCACATGCACTGCAATATTATTTACAATAGCTGACACATTAAAACATGTCTACTGATGGATAAATGAATAAAGAATTGTGATACACATGCATACACACATGCACACACATATCCCCAGCGGAATATCATTCAGCCATAAAAAGAAGGAAATGTTGCTATTTGCAATAACACGAGTGGACCTTGAGGGAATTAGGCTAAGTGAAATAAGTCAGAGAAAGACAAATCCTGTATGATCTCACTTAGATGTGGACTTTAAAAACATCAAACTCATAGAAACGAGTAGAATGGTGGTTGTCAGGGACTGAGAGGTGGGAGAAATGGGAAGATATTGGTCAAAAGATACAAACTTTCAGTTATATTATCAGTTAGTTCCTGATTTAACTTAGATTATTATGACTATAGTTAGCAATATTGTAGTATGCACTTGAAAATTGTTATCAGAATAGAACTTAAATGTTCTCACCATAAAAAAGCAAGAACAAAATAGTAATTATATGGTGGGAAAGATGTGCTAACCTTATTGTGACAAACATTTCACAATATAAACATGTATCAAATCATCATGGTACACCTTAAATTTACACAATATTATATGTCAATTATTTTTCAATAAAATGGGGGGAAAGAACCATCAAAATAACAGGTTTTAGAAAGTTTGATGCATGATTCACATGCTGGATTTGCCATATGCAGATTTGAACTCAGAACATCATAGTTAAAGAAAAATTGATGAGCCTTATGGGGTGCCTGGGTAGCTCAGTCTGTTAAGCATCCAACTTCAGCTCAGGTCATGATCATCCAGTCTGTGAGTTTGAGCCCTGTGTCGGGCTCTGTGCTGACAGCTCAGAGCCTGGAACCTACTTTGGATTCTGTGTCTCCCTCTCTATCTGCCCCACCCCTGCTTGCTCCATCCCTCTCTCTCTCAAAAAAAAAAAAAAAATAGTAAAGAAAGAAAAATTGATGAGCTTTAACATTTTTCCAAAATGACTTAGCAATTTTGAGAAAAAGGACCAAACAGAATTTCTATAAATGAAAAACACAGCAACCAAAATTAAAAGTTGTTGGACAGCAGATTGAATTTAGAAAAAAAAGATAATTTAAAAAATGAGATCAGGTTGTAAGTTATCAAACCCTACATGCATACTCATTTATTTATCAATGTAACCCTCAAAAATGGGACAAACTGGAAACAGTTATTCATGTTCCCCCAAAAGACGAATTTATACCCAACCTTAATAAAGTTGGTTCATAGTCAGTAATTACAATAAAGAAAAGCTCAAAACTTTGATAAGGTTGGAGGCAAAATTATCCTTATTTTGGAGTGGTACATATATGTAAATTACACCAGTATACATATGTATATGTGTGTGCAGATATATATGTATATGGAGCCCTATTCCAGGAATATATGGAAATTAATGTATGATAAAAGAGGCCTTTTAAATCAGCGGTGAAAGATAAAGTTTGTCATTAAGTGGACTTGGCATAACTAACAAACGGTTTGAAAAAATTGTTTCTCTGTCTCTCACTATTACATAAATGAATCAAGGTGGTTTAAAAAAATTTTTTTAAGTCGTTTGTGTTATTTTAATCACATATAAAATTTTCTATAACATTGGGGTTTCAGAGGACTTTCTTAGCATGACACAAATAACAGAATAAGGGGACTATTTATAGAAATTACCATATAATAATTTTAAAAGTCAGGAACAAATTGAAATATGAAAAACAAAGTTTGCCACACACATAACAGACAAAAGGTTATTATCTGTAAATGACTTTTAGGAAAACAGATAAAGATATATAAGTCAACAGGAATTTTTTTAACAGAGTAGAAATACTTTGATAAGCATAAAATGATATTCAAATTCACTGGTAATCAAATCAAAACACATTACAGATTCACAAGATAGAAAAGGTTGGGTTGGTGGCAGTGTTGGGCTACAATCATTCTCAATCACCTGCTGACCTGCCTAGGAGTCACTTAGGTGATATTTATCAAATTATTAAATTTAAATACACTTTGCTCCAGAGACCCTACTCTAGGACTCTGAATTCTCTAGGAACACCCAAAGGCATATGCAAAGATCTATATGCACACCTATACAGTCATATTATTTATAATATGAAAAACTGAAATCTAATCTATAATCAATACGATTGTTTAAGTTTGGACAACCTTTCAAAGCCTTGCTCTTTCAAAGTCCATTATATGTTTAATATAAAAAGCAGGTTAATAAACATCATCAATATTAAATAGTACTTTAAAAATTTTAGTACTCTGCATGAATACCCATGTGTGCAAAAATGTCTCGAGGATATATCCAAAGCGTTATTAATATTTAGGTAGTGATATTTTATGTATTTTTTCTTGTTTTATACTATATTATATGATTTGATTTTCCCCTTACCTCTCTCACAGTGAGCATGTCTTGCTTTTATGCTTGGTAGAAAAAATTTTTAGGTTAAATAAGAAAGCAGAATCACATGTTTAGGAGGTAGGATGCACTTGTCTGGAAAACCCAAATACCAGAATTCTTCTCCACTGACAAAAGCTAAATTAATAGAACATTACTGTGTCTTGTGCATATGGAACTAGTTTCTGAAATGAAAAGTAATGTGCTTATAAGGAATGTTTATAAATAAGTGTCAGGTTAATATCTCCCAAAATATTTTTTGCCTTTTAGAAAAATCACTTCAATTAAGGACCTCCAAGAACCTTTGGTATATTCTTCTCCTTAAGTATATGTAAACTTCTTGTTCACATAAAGGTTTATTGTGTTTGTATTTTTGTATCCTATGGAAATATCATCTCTAATAAATGAATAAATATACAATGTAATAAATTACCTCATTGTATTCTATGTTAAGGGATTTGCCTTGAAGCTGAAAAGTATTGTCCAGGGAAGTGGAAGGAAGATTCCATCCAGAATAAAGCAGCCTCCTTCGTCTCTGAGTCTCAAAGTAGAATTTTTAAAGTTTTAAACTCTATAGCTAGATAACAGTCTAAAATCAATGCTTTTGATTTTCAATAGCCAAGTTTCATTAGGAGCTGGGTTTATATATTCAAAATCAGGGGGAATGGAACTTAGATATTTTCTAAACATCATACTGTAGGCAGAGAAACATTACGTATACATTTTTTTTTTATTACTACTTAAAGAGAGTTAAAGACATTTCTAGGACTGAGGAGGAAAGGAAAGCTAATTGGACCCCAATGTCCTGGCTCCTTTGTTTCCTTTTCTGTTTCAAGACACGTAATGAGATTTCTTCCTTTTCCTTGAAGGATTTTCATTCCTTTTCTCAATGTTTGGGGGACTGGTCAGAAACTATAGTGTCAATGGGGTGTCTGGGTGGTTCCGTCGGTTAAGCCTCCAACTTCAGCTCAGGTCATGATTTCATGGTTCGTGGGTTTGAGCCCCGTGTTGGGTTCTGTGCTGACTGCTAGCTCAGAGCCTGGAGGCTGTTTCAGATTCTGTGTCTCCCTCTTTCTCTGACCCTCCCCTGCTCACTCTGCCTCTCTCTCTCTCAGAAATAAATAAAACATTAAAAAAATTAAAGAAAAAAGAAACTACAGTGTCAAGGTTCCCAGATATTTTGCCTCTGGCTATGAACAACCTCATCAATTTACCCAGAATGCTTTATAAATATGGTTATTCTCAATGAGCAACATGGCCCAAGAAAGACCAGGAAACACTTTCCTATAGAAAAATAAATGTGAGCCAGGATTACTGTATGGTTTATTTATTTTTTAATGTTAACTGATTTATCAGTCCAGTACCCACATGACTGAAACCTGAGTCATATGAGGAACTTAAAAGATCACAGATCCTTGTTTCCATATAGGGATGAAAGAAGTGGCGTGGGCATTGAAAACTTTTGTACTGAAAATGCCCCATGGGACTGGTGCTCTATCAGGCTCAGTATCTTTGACTCCAGCTACCTGGAAATGAATTTCCACCTGACCCCACCCAAGAATGAGACCATTCTCATTTTTTTTTTTTTTTTTTTTAATTCTAAAGGAGCCATAGGGATATTCGGAAGGGTGTTTTCCAGAGCACTCAAGTAAGCATTTTACTGGAAGGAGTAATTCAGTCAAGGCCCTCTGCTTTGTTATAGTCTTGTTCAGGAGAGGGTTAAAAGCTATATTCTTTAAAACAAAACAAAGCAATACCCTGGCTTGGGTGTCTCAGCCAGGAGAGCTGTTGCCTCACCAGTGGCAACGCAGATATTCACAGCTGCGTATGGAGTACCACAGGACACGTAATTGCTCCTCTGCTGCCACTACATATGTTCATTCCCCGGCAAATGTGTGATTCTCAAGACCATAAAAAGCCCTTCTATAATTTGGTTTACTGCCACTCTGTGAGTGAATTCATTTATGGCAGGGGAAAGTAGGCATCCGTGGATTTCTAATAGCAAAATTAAACAGTTCTTTACTTTTACAGACTAGGCAGGATACAGGGATACATATTGGGGGTATGGTTTACTGTTTTCTGTGGACAGATGCTTTGCCTTAAAATAATGAAAATGTGACTTAAAATCCATTGCACACGGTATTTAACTTTTCCTCTATTTTGTCTTATTAATTTATTGAGGGCTCGACTCAAAACTGTTTCCATATGTGTCATCACTTACTTCTTCAGCCTACAGTGACTTCTCCTCATTCCAAATTGGGCAGAACCCTGTGCGGGCTGTCATGGCATACCTCTAGGAGAGCTAATCACATCATATATTTTGTATAGAATGCTTGTATATTTAATCAATACACATCAGATAGAAGTGGGATGTTCCATATAAGAAGCGGAGTTTTCAAATAATTTATTCAAAGGCAGGATATGGGCTTGTAGCAGTGCCTCGTTATGCTAGCCTTTAATGTTACGAGTGTGGGAAACAATGACACAACACATTCTTTATTTAAACAGTATATTTGCATGCTTCTCTTTCCAATGAAAGTATGAGTTTCTTATATTAGAAGCTTATATTTCACATCTGTTCTTACTTCCAGCACAAATAAAAGGTGAAGATGTAGTATGCGCCTAATAAAAGATAGAACTGGTCATGGGCACAGAGAATATTAAAATGGTAGAAAAAACATCCATAATTCCCAGGCCTCTGGTTGAGGACCTTCTATTTGAGAGTAAGCAGTGACAAGTTTTTAAGATAGTATTGTGTGTGTGTGTGTGTGTGTGTGTGTGTGTGTGTGTGTGTGTGTGTCTTGTTTTGTTTATTGTCAAGTTGGTTTCCATATAACACCCAGTGCTCATCCCAACAAGTGCCCTCCTCCATGCCCATCACCTCCCTTCCCCTCTCCCCCACCCCCATCAACTCTCAGTTTGTTCTCAGTATTTAAGAGTCTCTTATGGTTTGCCTCCCTCCCTCTCCTTAACTATTTTTTCCCCTTCCCCTTCCCCATGGTCATCTGTTAAGTTTCTCTTGTTTTACATGAGTGAAAACATATGGTATCTGTCCTTCTCTGCCTGACTTATTTCACTTAGTATAACAGCCTCAGGATCCATCCACGTTGCTACAAATGGCCAGATTTCATTCTTTCTCATTGCCATGTAGTATTCCATTGTATATATAAACCACAAGGATAGCATTTTTTTACTTTACTACACTTTGATATATACTTACAAAATACTGTAGATTTAATTTTTTGATGGTGATATTTTTCCCTGAGAATTTAATAGTAAGAATCATGTTTTTTACAGTTTGGCCATTCCGTAAGCTGATACATTAGTAAGGGATTGGTTTTAGCTCTAGATAGCAGAAATCTCATTGCAGTGGCTTATTAAAACAGGGATCCATTGTTCTCATGTCATAAGGACTGGGGGTTAGTAGTTCATGGCTGGTCAGCTGTTTAAGAAATGAGCCGCCTTTCCTTTTCCTGTTCTGTCATCTTTAGCCTATAGCTATTGTTCCTATGGTTCCCATATGGCAGTTGTAGTACCAGTTATCAGGCTGCAATCCATACAGAAAAATGAGAAAAGAAAGAATAGAATAAATCGGTTCATTTGAAAGAATATTCTCAGAATCTGGTTTCAGAATCTTTCACTTAAGTTTCTTTGACCAGGACTATGTCATATGGCCAAACTTTTTGTGAGAGTCTAGAAAGGTGAGGAATTTTAATGAAGCATGTAGAAGTTCTGTTGGAAGGAAGAAAGGGAAAATTTATTTTCTGCTACACTCAATATTGCAGTTTTGAAGAATATTATCATGGTGTCCTTTGGGCTTATCTCTCCAAGTACAATTAAATGCTGGCTGGGCTAGACACCTGTCCACAGGGAACTGAAATGACTCGGAGGTGACAGGGAGGGGACAAGAGAAAAGAGTGAGCCAAGTTATGGAATGAGTTTGGGGATACTAATGTAGGTAGTGGGGTCCTTTGGCAGGCCAGTTCAGAGAACTCTCAGGAAATACTATGTGTCTATCTGTAAAATACTTTTAGCTGCTTACTTCACTAATGGGAAGACCTAAGTCTGATGTCCCAAGCACTGCGTCAGCCAAGGAAGTCATAGGAGTTGAAACTGATGCACAACTGACCAGTGGAAATCAACATAGAAGAGTAAGACCAGTTCCACTGCTTATAAGACATGTAGAATCTCTATATAGAAATTTCAATCATTTTATTTTTTCATTGGTAAATATTATTTGTCTCATTATTTCATTTTACTGTTAATCTTTTGTGATAGAAAATTTCAAACACAAAAGCAGAGAGAGAGCATAATAAGCTCCATGTGCCCATCACACAGCATCAACCTTTGTCAACACATGGCCAATCCTGTTTCATGTACAGCGATACACATTATTTTTGAAAGATTATTTTGAAGCATATTCATTAAATCTTAAAATTGTTCATAAATATCTCAGTATGTATCTCTAACCTTTCAGAATCTTTACCTGGGCTATATTTATATTTCCCCATTGTATAAATTTTGTCCAGGTTTTAAAATGAAGATCCAAATAAGAAATGTACATTGTAATTCATTGCTGTTTCTTAAATCTCTTTTAATCTACAGAATCCCTTCCCTCGTTTTTTCCTTGCAGTTTATTTGCTGATAAACCCAGGCTCAAAAGCATTTCCCATATTCTGCATTTTGCTGTCTCCATCTCCATGGTATCATTGCACATGTTTCTCTGTGTCTGGTTTATCCTACAAGCTGATTGTCAGAACTGAAATCATGATCAGATTTAGGTTCAAATTAAATGATTTTTATTTTTAAGGAGTTGAAATCATTTTTAAAGAATAAATTTAACAAGATTATTAAGTTTAGTAAACAAATTTGTTTTCCCTGTAAAATTTTCCTGGCAGATAACACCTTCTTAATTTAATGTTAAAGAAAAATACTTAGAAGCAAAGGATAACCATCTCAGATCTCAAGCAGTTTGATATTTGAAGTCCGTACAGTTTAACTTTGCTGCTGGGTTTAATTTTCTTCTGTGTCATACTCATCAGCTTTTTGAGTATTAAATAAAACAAATATTATTAAGATATTTATATTGATATATTAAAATATGTATTTAATATTCTTATATTAAGATATAAGAATCTTACATTAGTATATAAGAATATTAAATAAAACAAACATTATTAAGATCAAATGTTCTTTTTCTCATTCTTTGATTTAGAGTTTTATGGCTTACCATGGCCGCTAATGTCAGGTAGTTCTGATTTTGCTTGAGTGATTATATTACTTACTTATATATTTTTTCTATTAACTAAGTTAGACCATATTTAGGCATAATTAATTCAGACTGAATTGTAAGGTTATTCTCAGCAATGTAAAAAAATTCCTATATGAGACATGCTGACATGTCATTAAATTTCATTTAAACCAATTATACAAATGTGACTCCTTGCTAACAAAAAATAAGAGCTCATTTCATTTGCTTTAATCAGAATCACTTATAAGCATCAAACTGTATGCAAAGTTAGCTTGAAATTAGGTCACTCTCTTAAAACAACCTTCCTGACTAGTCAGAACTTTTCTGTGCTGACCTATTTTTCCCCCCACACATAGTGAAAAAGGGAATGAGATCATAAGCTAGGATTAAATTGCCATAAATGATCAATTTACGAATTTTTACTTCATCTAACTTATATACATTTAGTTGTCTTAAAATGACATGTATATGACAGTTGTCTGCAAAGTTTTTTTTTTTTTATTTTTTATACCCTGTAATCTACTTTATTTTATTTTAGGTAAATATTTTGTAAGAGATCTCTCTAAAACACTAAATACAGGAGAGCAAGTCTGCTTGGGGCCCACCAGGCAGCACCTCATGTCCCTCTGTAACTCCCCTGAGCAGCTTGCATATTTCCTCAAGCTCACCGGAGCACCATTTGAAAATAATGCCTTAAGTTGTTCCAGGCTCCATATTTCTCCCTTATTTATGGAAGACCTCTGCACTGGCTATAAGAATGAATGAATAGCACCGTTGGAGTGATGGGGGTCTGCCAATGAGACAATAAAGGGTTTAGAGCTTTTTGTTTCATGTTCATCTCCGATCTTCTTTTCCTAAATGTTTCCTTCACAGAAATAAAGCAACCTCACAGTGATACCTGGTTTCTAACCTCAGCTCCAGAGTCAATCACAAAATGTATATTTGACCTTGGAAATCTGAAATATTTTATGTAAATTTTAAAATTAGTTGAGATTCAGAAATTCTTGTTTAATGAAATGTTTTGAATGCTGTTTAATGAGTCTATCTTGCAATACTCTAGAGAAAATCCCTATAGCCTGATTGTCACTGTGCATTGTGAATTCAAATACCATTGGTAGTGTTTTGGTTACTAGGCCCAAATTAAATTAAGCAATCTTTCTAATTAAGACAGAAATGCAGAGCACTTCATGTAATCAATGAATCTGAATTGAAAAAAAAAAGATTATAAAATTTTGAGTTCATCTTCTAAAATTGAACTGGGAAACTTGGATCCTCCACAATTTGAAGTCAACATATTTTAGATTCAACATATTTCCAGAGCTGCTCACCTCTCTCTTCATCGTATGCTTCTCATTTGTCTCTCAGATTCTCTTCCCTAATTTATCCAGAATGCCAACTCCTAAAGGCAATTATACCAAATTTAAGTTCTTGTAAGGCTGTGTCAACTAGCCCTTCATACGGATATCAGTTTCCTTTATCATGGTCCTACTTTTCCATTGCAGCTGATATTCAAATGGTGTTCTAGAGGTGATAGTCCAATGATGATATAGGTGATGGGGATTAAGGAGTTCACCTGTGGTGATGAGCACAGAGTGATTACGGAAGTGTTAAATTACTATATTATATACCTGAAACGAATATAACACTGTATGCTAACTAACTGGAGTTAAAACAACCTTACAAACCCCACAAAAAGATTTATTAAAAAAAACCTAAAACGAAAATGTTTAATCATTGATATAGCATGAGCACCGATCAGTCAGAACAGATACGAGTTATAAGGGGTACGTCATTTTTGGAGGCCAGAAGATATTGAGGAGGCCCAGACAGCAGGACAGTGGTTGGTAAGACTAAACATAGAAAGAGTATTTCAGTGTTTTAACAACTGGTGTAGTGTAGGTGACTGTTACCTTCTTTAGGGATTGTCTCAGTTGAAAAGAGCTACCCCTTAGTGGACTGCACACGGTGACTGATGGATGATGGGGTATAAATGGCTGGCCTTTTAGCTCCTACTTGGAATTTCTCCGAGTAAGAGATCTAGTACCAGAGACCCCTTGGGATTGGCTACAGTTGACATTGTTCTTGAATTGCAGCTTTATTTCTCCTGCCCAATTCCTCTTTTTTCTCCTTTCTTCCTTAAGCATGGTCTCAAGGGCCTTCCCTAGTGAATGACCAACCTGTTAAAACACCATCTCAGAGGGTCCAGTTCAAGATGGAGATGTAAGAGGACCCTGAACTCACCTCTGCAGAGCACACCAAATTACACCTAATAGGACAATTCCTCATGAAGAAAAACTGAGGGCTGACTGAACAGCTACTGAACAACCATAGAGAGAATGGCAAGAGAAGAAGGAGAAAGATGTCCTTCGGCACATAAAAATTAGTGTCGCAATAGAAGAGCAGTTGGCATATAAAAGAGAAAACACTAGAACTCTCCCAAGTGGCAGGGGAGCTGAGGGAAATCTTCAGGTCAGAGGGACTGGAGATCAGCAGGGTTAATGTTCCTACAGAGTTACAAGCCTAGACTGGAGTAGGGTCTGGAAGCTATAACTGGTGGATCTGGTTATTTCAGGGAACTTGGGAGCCCAGATTCCACAAATCATACCAGCCTTAGTCACATGCAGATGCAGAAAAATGCCATGGTTTAAAAAGGCTGGGAAACTACAGGAGTCCTCTCTCTCCTTCCACCTCAAAAGCCCAGATTGGAGCAGGGTCTGGCTGCCATAAGAGGCAGGTTCAGACCCCATGATTAGGGGACCCTGAGGCCAGGTGAGTCAGATTGTCACAGATAGCTGGTGACCTTGGGAAGCCCAGGATCTGCAAGTCTATACCAGCCACAGTAGCATTGGGACACAGAAAAAATGCTGCAGTTGAAAAGTGCTGAGGGACTTCAGTAAGGCTCTCTCCAACTCTACCTTAAAAGCCCAGACCAGAGCAAGGTCTGGAAGCCATAATAGATAGCTTGGGACACCATAATTGGTGGGTCCCAATGGTGTATCCAGACACCATAACTAGTGGGTTTGGTAGTCACAGGGAACTTGCAATCTCAGTGAGCCCAGAGTCCTCAAGTCCACACCAGCCCTAGTCACACTGGCACACAGAAAGCAAGCCATGCTTTCACACAACTATGGGAACATTCTCTCCTCCTCCACCCTAAAAGCCCAGACTGGAGCAGGATTTGGCTCACAATGAGCTTGTGACCTCAGTGAGCAGAGAGTCCACAAGACCACACCAGTTTCCTTTGGTGCTGGGTCACAGAAAACAAGCCATAGTTGTGTGCGTGTGTGTGTGTGTGTGTGTGTGTGTGTGTTTAACTTTAAAATTTTGTCTTGTCTCATTTTTATTTTTTTCCTTTGGTTTTGTTCTTTTTATTCTGGTCTCTTTTTTAAATTTTCTTTCATTTCCTTTTTCTCTGTTTTCCTTTTCTTTTTAAAATTTTTATTATTCTTTCCTGATTTTTTCTATATAAAGCCCTGGTTTAAAAGAGTAACTAGCATGTATAGAACAAACAAGGCCTGAGGTGAGCAGAAGAGAAGAATAATAAAAGTCAGAGCAGAAATAAATGATATGGAGACTAAAAACAAGTTAAAAATCAATGAAATCAAGAGCTGATTCTTTGGAAAGATAAATGAAGTCAAGAAACACTTAGACTCAACAATTTAAAAAGAGAAAGGACACAGATAATTAAAATCAGAAACAAGAGAAGAGAATTAGCAACTGATACCACAGAAGTACAAAGGAATATAAGAGAATACTATGAAAAAATATATGCCAAAACACTGGACAACCTAGAAGAAATGAATAAATTTTTAGAAACAGACAATCTTCTAAAACTAAACCAGGAGGAAACAGAAATTTTAAACAGACTGATTACAAATAATGTAAATTGGTAATAATGTAATTATGATTACATTAGTGATTACAAATAATGTAAATAACCAAAATGTAATTGGTAATAAAAACACTACCAAAAAATTAAAGTCCAGGACCAGATGTATTCACAAGTGAATCCTACCAGACATTTAATGAAGAAATAATACCATGGTGCTTGGATGGCTCAGTTGGTTAAACCTCCGACTTTGGCTCAGGTCATGATCTCATGTCAACTGTGCTGACAGTTAAGACCCTGGAGCCTGCTCCAGACCCTGTGTCTCCCTCTCTCTCTCTGGCCCTCCCTTACTCATTCTCTGTCTGTCTCTCAAAAATACATAAATATTTAAAAATTTAAAAGAATAAAGAAGAGATAATACCTATTCTCCTTAAACAATTCTAAACAATATAATAACGAAAGCTTCCAGATACATTCTTTGGGGCCAGGATTACTAAAACCAAATAAAGATACCACAAAACAAGAATATTTCAACAATATCATTGTTGAAAACAGATGTAAAAATTCTTAACAAATTATTAGCAAACTGCATACAACAATACATTAAAAAGATCATTCACCACAATCAGGTGTGATTTATCTCCAAAGTCCAAGGATGGTTCAATATTCACAAATCAATCAATGTCATACACCACATCAACACAACAAAGGATAAAAAAAATCATATTATTTCAATAGATGCAGAAAAGCATATGATAAGATTTAGCATCCATTCATGATAAAAGCTCTCAACAAAATGGGGTTAAAGGGAACATACTTTAATATAATAAAGGCCATATATGAAGAATCCACAGGGGCGCCTGGGTGGCTTAGTCGGTTAAGCGTCCGACTTTCACTTAGGTCATGATCTCGCGGTTTGTGGGTTCGAGCCCCGCGTCGGTCTCTGTGCTGACTGCCAGCTCAGAGCCTGGAGCCTGTTTCAGTCTGTGACTCCCTCTCTCTCTGACCCTCCCCTGCTCATGCTGTCTCTCTCTCTCTCTCTCTCTCTCCTAGAAATAAATAAAACACTAAAAAAAAAAAATTAAAAAAAAAAAAAAAGAATCCACAGCTAACATCATCCTCAAAGGTGAACATCTGACAGCTTTCCCTCTCAGGTCAAGGTTAAGCCAAGGATGCCCACTCTTGTCACTTTTATTCAATATAATACTAGATGCCCTAGCCATAGCAACTGGACAAGAAAAAGAAATAAGAGGCATCCATATTCATAAAGAAGAGTTAAACTGTCACCATATACAGGCAACATATTATAGATAGAACTTTCTAAAGACTCCACTACTCCATTCATTAGAAGTAATGAATTGAGTAAAGTGGCAGGATATAAAATTAATACCCAGAAATCAATAGCATTTCTATATACTAACAACAAATTTGCAGAAGGAGAAATTTAAAAATAGCACCACTTACAATTTGACCAAAAAAAAAACAAAAAAAACCAAAAAAAACCACCTGAGAATAAATTTAACCAAAGAGGTGAAAGATCTATACTCTGAAAACTATAAAACACACTGGTGAAAGAACTGATGACAAAGGAGGCAAAAACATATAATGGGGAAGGGATAGGCTTTTCAATGAACAGTATTGGGAAAACTGGACAGCTACATGTAAAAGAATGGAAGTGGACCACTTTCTCATACCATACACAAAAATAAACTCAAAATGGATTAAAACATAACCATGAGGCCTGAAACCACAAAAATTATGGAAGAAAGCACAGGTAATAATATCTCTGACATCAGACATAGCAACATTTTTCTAGACATGACTTCTAAAGCAAAGGAAATAAAATAAAAGATAAAAGATAAACTATTGGGGCTACATCAAAATAAACAGTTTTTGCAGAGGAAAGGAAACTATCAACAAAACTAAGACACAACCTACTGAATGGGAGAAAATATTTGCAAATGGTATACCCAATAAAGGGTTAATATCCAAAATATATGAAGAACTTATACAACTCAATACCCAAAACCAAACAGTCCAATCAAAAAATGGGCAGAGGCCCTGAATATATATTTCTTCAAAAAATACAGATGGATAACAGACACATGAAAAGATGCTCAATGTTACTAATCATCAGAGAAATGCATATCAAAACTATAAGGAGATATATCACCTCACACCTCTTAGAATGGCTAAAATCAAGATAAGAAACAACAAGTGTTGGTAAGGATGTAGAGAAAAAGGAACCCTTATGCACTGTTGGTGGCAATGCAAACTGGCACAGCCACTGTGGAAAACAGTATGGAGGTTTCTCAAAAATTAAAAATAGAAATACCATATGATCCAATAATTTCACTATTGGGTATTTACCAGGGATAATGAAAACACTAACGCAAAAAGATACATGCACCCTATGTTCATTGCAGCATTATTTACAATAGCCAAGACATAGAAGCAACCTAAGTGTCCATCAATAGACAAATATATAAGGAAAATTGTACACACACACACACGCACACACACACACAGAGGAAAATTACATTGCCATCAAAAAGGATGAGGTTGTGCCATTTGAGACAATATGTAGACCTAGAGGATATTATGCCAAGTGAAATAAGTCAGACTAAGAAAGACAAAAACCGTATGATTGCACTCATAAGTGGAACCTTAAAAAAATGAATAAAGAAACAAAAAACCAGAATCAGAACTATAAATTCATAGAACAAGTTGATGGCTGCCAGAGGGGAAAGGAGTTGGGCAAAATGGGTGAAGGGAAAACGGAGATACAGGCCTCTAGTTATGGAATGAGGGAGTCACAAGAATAAAAAGCAGAACACAGGGAATACAATATTGTCATAGTGATGTAATAGCACAGATGCCAGCTAGACTTGTGGTGAGCATAACATAATGTCTAAACCTGTCAAATCACTAAGATATGCACCTGAAACTAATTTAACATTGTGTATCAACTATACTGGAAAAAAAAAAAAAGAAAGAAAAAGAAAACCATCTCAGAATCTGCTTCTAAGGTATTTAACCTGAGACAATTGGTGTGGTAAGTCACGTCTAGATCATATTTGGGCTGACTACCATCCTGTGCATATTTTTTAAAGTAATGACTAATGTGAAAAATAGGTGCTCAATGACTATTTATTGAGGAATCTGAGGATTCAGTTCTCTTGGAATGAATCATCTTCACAACAAAGTGGCTCATCATTTTGTTGCCTGGCAAAAATTAAATGGTATCTGTGCTTCTCTCCCTATTTGTGCTTATAGCAGAAGGCCATTTAAGAGAAAAGACCTTAGTGGCATGGTTAAATGTGGCTATTTATGCCCATAAATGGAAGCACTATTCGGGGTAATCAAACTCCTTATTCCTAAGAATCCTCCCAACTGACCTTTGGGAGAACCAGCACGTCTGCTATCTTTGTCTACTCACATTAAGTTCTGTACATTCTGTCATTTGGGGTAAATGTATATATTCTGGGAGATATCTTCCCAGAAGTAGGCATGATTAACTTTTTTCTCTAATGTGGGAAAAATGGGGTACAATTTGGCCAAGTGTTAAGGAAAAAAAGGTTTACTGAGTAGGGATCTTTGAAGAGCCTAGCCTGTATGGGATGTCAGAAAGGAAGATTGCAAGCAATCAGGTGATAACAGAGCATCACTGACTTCTGGGAATCAGGGGAAAGAGTGTGAGAGGGAGAAGAGAGAGAGAAACAGGAATCACTAGTTCTAAATGTGCTGAGGGCCAGCTTATGGTGTGGATATAGAGCGCGAGTCTTATTAGAGAATCCAAAGAAAAAAGAATATGGAATGCAAGTCTGAAAGAATAGACGGGCCATGAGGAGCCAACTTCATGGGTATGTGAGACATGGTGTTACACAGGCCCCAGACTCAAAAGGGCCTCATGCTGAGAAGGTCTCCAAGATCAGAAGGGTTAAATGTTTCATTTAGTGCTCTTCCCACCTTGAAATTCTTAATACTTTTTTAAAACAAGAGACTCCATACTTTATTTTGGATTGGGCCCTACCAAGTACATGGGGTCTTGAGTGTAACATCAGTTCTGCTCTGTGGGAGTGAGTGGGACTTCGTCCCTATGGACAAGGGCCACCAGTCACCCCCAGTACACTCAAATATTGATAGTTACAGCAATTAAATGCCTGCTCTAAGATTTGGAATATCCCCTGCCAAGAGATTCTGTGTGATAGTTTAGCCCATAATTTTTCATTGGAAAATTGAGAAGGCATATTGCAGAAAACCTAGCTTTACTTCAATTTAAGGCACTAAAGAAAACAGGTAAAGGTTTCATCCTTGTTGTGAAAACATGGGACTGAATCTCTGCCTCTCTTCTTTAAGCAGAAAATATCACCTTCTTTTGGGACATGGCCCAATGCATTGCTCTTCACCACTAAAGGCACAATGTATTATGCTGACACTATTCATACCCCCCTTCTGGGGTGAAAACACCCCACTGCTATCTTTTTGTTGCACCAGGTTGTGGGGACACTCCTGCTCTGGATGACCTCTGCCTGCCTTGGTGGCTTGGGCAGAGCTACAACCACAGTGGGGGTTTATTATATATTTCTCATGTCTGCCCAGCATGGCAGGTTTACAAAATGTTTTCACACTATCTAATAAAGGCTTCTTGAATTGAATTGGAACATGTTCATAAACATTTTAGAGTCTGAACTTTCAGTGGAAATTCATCTAAGTTCTGCTCAAATTACAGCCAAGGTCTATAAAGCAGCAAAATTTTCAGACTCCAGAATCATTTATGATTTGCTATCAGCCTATCAAATAGTGTTTTGATGATTTAAAGCCCATCTGTCTCCTTTTCCTCAGGGCCTTTGAACTTTTCATAAATGCCTGGAGTTTCTGTTCAATGGCTTTATACTTAGGTATTGAAAGGCCACCTTTTAGTTTAGGCTCCATATAGAGGGAGAGATTCTACTTCCTATTGGGTCAAGTGCCCTACATCTTCATCTGGACTTTTATTTCCTTGTTGGAGTGATTAGAGAAAAGGATCTCTTTTCATTTGCCATGGCGAGGTCTTCTTGGAGGCTGCCTGATTACATGATAATCAAGGTGAGAAAGGCTGCACACTTTCTTTAAAGAATATGAATGACATCTGTCATTACAGAATTTAAGTTCCTAACCACTTCTGGTTTGGCGCTGCCTGATTTGAGTTGATTCTTTTCTGTTCAAATAAACTTAAAATGTTTAAAATGTCTCAGTTTATTTTTTAACAGTTCTGGTGTCAGAAGAGGAAACTGAAAGAGAGCCCCAGGGGCTCACAGGAGCCACAGCAAGCAGGCGAAGGCGTCCAGTGAGCCCCTTGGGTTTGCTGTTTTCATGCCAGGATGGGTAAGTGCCTCTCAGCCCCTACCTCCACAGCTTTTGCATTCTGAGCTTTCAGACTTTATTAGAACATTTATTTTTTTAAAGACTGGGTCCGACCTGGAAATGGACTGGGTCCACCAGGTCTGGGTCCACTGTGAAGCCTCAGGTGAACAGAATTTTGTTGTAAGGCTGTACATTCAGGTTAACATTACCAAAGATAATCTTGAATTACAGTGGTCACATAGTGGAGCAATTTTTTTAAAGTTTATTTAGAGTGTGTGTGTGTGTGTGTGTGCGTGTGTGTGTGTGTGAGAGAGAGAGAGAGAGAGAGAGAGAGACGGACAGAGAGACAGAGAGACAGAGAGAGAGAGAGAGCACGAGCAGGGGAGGGACAGAGAAAGGGAGAGAGAGAGAGAGAGAGAGAGAGAATCCCAACCAGGCTCTGTGCTGTCAACGTAGAGCCCGATGAAGGGATAGAACTCACAAACCGTGAAATCATGACCTGTGCTGAAACCAAGAGTCAGACACTTAACCAGCTGAGCCACCCAGGCACTCCCACAGAGCAGTTTTAACCTAGATAAGCTTATCTATTTATTAGGTGTTCCGGAGAAAAAGGGATCTCAAGCAAGCACTCACCATTAAGGGAAGAGAGTAAAGTTATTTTTCCTCTGCTATTGTTTTGGTGACCAAGATGGAATCCCTCATTCGAGAGCCTGCAGACAGGGATCCTGTGAAAACTGGCAGAAGCTGCAAAGGGTGAGAATCTTACCAAAGTCAGCTCTTCCATATTCTTATCTGTGGTCTTGGTAGAGAGGAAGGTAGAGTTTCACACCATCTCTTTCTTTCCAAATTCAGATTGGCAGATTAAAAAAAAAAATCTTCCTTAGCCTTTTGGCCAAGATCAAGTGTCATTAAGAAATTTGGAGGGGAACTTGGCTGGCTCAGTTGGTTGAGCATCCCACTCTTGATTTCAGCTCAGCTCATGATATCAGGGCAATGGGATTGAGCCCCGCATTGAGCTCTTCCCTGACAGTGTAGAGCTTGCTTGAGATTCTCTCTCCCTCTGCCCTCTTCCCTACTTGCATTCTCTCTCTTTCATAAATAAATAAGTAAATAGATAGATAGATAGATAGATAGATAGATAGATAGATAGACAGATAGATAATAGATAGATAAGAAATAAAGGGCAGAAAAGGAAATGATTTACTCATAGTTCAATCATCTAGCTATTTAAGCATTGTTGATCTTTTGAAAGCTTTCTTTCTGTCTTTTTTTTCCCTTGGCATAGCTTTTCATTTGTATTGTGTACTGCGGTTATGCTGTCCATATATGATTTTGTATCCTGTTTTTTTTTATTTTTCAAAATGAAAGCAAAAAGATTTCCATATTATAAATTATTTATAAATATATGTTTCTATGATGACATAAGATCCATTAAGTTGATGTATCAAGGTTATTCATATTTTCATAGTTGGACATTTAAATTATTCTAAACTTTTGTTATTATAAATAATTACACAACAATATACATTTTTATACGAAAACTTTTTCATTCCTCTCTACACTTAACAAGTAAAAGTCCATTCATTTAAAGAAATGCTCTACTCCCATTCTGTGTAAATTTTGTGGAAGTGTTGATCCTAGTATGCCATAGGACTCTATATAATGTCACGCTTGGTCACTCATTGAAACTTGTCGCCCAGGGAAGAGTGACTGGTCCAAGTGGAAGACATATAGCTCATACATATCAATAAGAATTCTTTACTTAAATTCATACCTGAACACATGAGAAAAAAGTCTTTTTTTCCCTATTAGAGTTGCAAAATTAAGGTCAGGAAACCCTAAGTTACCTAATTGCCACCAATCTTAGGTGTATACAAGAAATATTTCCCTTTTAACAAAGAAAACAATTGATTGAAATTGGCATTGATATATATAGATAAAGAACCATAATGATATAGTCTATACACCTGGATCCAGCCATACCTGAAGCTACAACTCCTTGACTTCTAAACTTCATAAGTTAATATATCTTTTCCTCCTTTAAGTTAGTTTTAGCAGTTTCTGTCATTTGCAACAAATAAAGTTCATGCTTGTACACTAATGCATCTACATCAAAGAGATGCACAGTTTTTCTAAAAAGTTGATAAAACATACATGATGGATGATTTTTCAGACTACTCATATTTTGGTAGCAACATTAACTAGATATGTTTCAGCTTCTGCCAATTTTCTATCACAACTACAGTAATGTAGTATGTAATACACATATGCATGTAGTATGTAACATATGTAATTACAGTACACATATTTTTCTACCACCTAAGGAAATATAATAGAATAAAGGCATGTACAAAAACTTGCATCTGTAATAATTTAGAAAAAAAGAAAATCATTCACAAATTAATGTATTTTATTAACAAATTTCCTAGGACACACAGATTAATTGTTCTACACCAGTGTGTTGTGACCTAGAGGTTGAGGTACTCTGCCCATGTTGGAGGGCAGCCCAGAGCCTGGGGCTCGTAAGCAATTTCTGTACTGGGGTCAGGCCAGGCAGGTCTGTGGGAATTTTCCAACTTCAAATTGATATGGCATTGATCTAATGCTGTAGGGACAAGCTGCTCTTATCCTGGGAATTAATCCAGTTTGCCCTCAAAAGCTCTTCATCCTTCTGTGTCTATGGGTGGGTGTGCACGTGTGTGTGCATGTGTGCATGGTTAACTGAATTTTTAAATTTAGTTTAAATTTTGACAATCTCCCAAACCACCTCCCATATTTCCCATTCTTTAAACACTTAAAAAACTTTTTATCTATGTCTCAAAATAATATCTCTATCTCTAAGTGATCAGCTTCTGAATTTTTCTGTGGTAGGCATTACCTAGTGACTTTCCACTACTAAAGAAGAGGATTTAGCACATTTTCTCACACTTTACACAACCACATATGAATGCTCACACAGACATGTGCTTGCACACACATACATGCACCTGTCTTCTATTACCTTGAATAAATTCCCATTATCATTACAATTCCACTAATATGCAGGATTTACGTTATTATGATTATGCAAATACGATCACTAGCTGAGCTCTGTAGTTGATTAGGATGACTTTTCCCATCTTGATCAACTTTTATTTCTATGGAGTAACAGTCTTCTTATGTTATTATTTTAATTGTTTAGTTTTTTTTAAAGTTTTCTTGTTTGTTTTGAGAGAGGCAGAGACTGTGCAAGTGGAGAGGGACAGAGAGAGAGAGAGAGAGTATCCCAAACAGGCTCCACACGGCCAGCTCAGAGCCAGAGGTGAGGCTTGAACCCACGAAGCCCTGAGGTCATGACCTGACCTGAAACCAACAGAGTCAGACGCCTAACTGACTGAGCCACCCAGGCCCCCTTGTTTAGTTTATTAACTTATTTATGTAGACTAATTTACTCCCCAATCCTCTCTCAGATGTAAAATAGCATTCAATATATTCAGACACATTCAATATTATATCATTTTCATTTTCTCAAGAGCTGCTTCCTGAGCCTTTTACCTGCTCCAATCTGGTCTGTTTCCACTCCTACCTTGCACAGCACCGAGGTCCTGGGATCTCCCTGCGCCAGCCTCCTGCGGGCCTCCTCTCTTCTTATTGGATTCCCTGCTGTCCTGGTACCCTGCATTCCTGTTTTCTGGATTTCTCCATCAGACGTGTCCTGAAGAAGAATACCCGCCAGGTAAATGGTGAGACTTTGCTCACGGCCGAACATCTCTTTATATCCTCCTTACATTTACTGATAGTTTTGCTGAATGTAGAATCCTAAGTTAGAGATTCTTTTCTTTTCTTTTCTTTTTTTTTTTTAGAGATTATTTTCTCTCAGAATTTCAAAGACGTTGCTCCTCCGTTGTGTGTAGTTTCTGTTCACAAGCTCCTGTGGAGTGTTCTCGGAGTGCACACCGAGGAAGAGAACCAAGAAAGCGGCAGGGCATTCCAGGCTGCTGGTGGCAGTTTTTTTTTTTTTAATGTTTTATTTATTTCTAGGAGAGAGAGAGAGAGACAGCGTGAGCAGGGGAGGGTCGGAGAGAGAGGGAGTCACAGACTGAAACAGGCTCCAGGCTCTGAGCTGGCAGTCAGCACAGAGCCCGACGCGGGGCTCGAACCCACGAACCGCGAGATCATGACCTGAGCGAAAGTTGGACGCTTAACCGACTAAGCCACCCAGGCGCCCCTGCTGGTGGCAGTTTTAATAAACAAAAGGGAACTTAGAAGCTTTAGCGAGAGAGGGGTAGATCTCTGGGTAGATCTCTCCACCTACCTGCCAAATCTTAGAAGATTATAACAGAGGCCTTAACTGGGTTCAGTCAGGAACGCCACAAGCTCGGACGACGAGTGGGAGTGGGGTGGCAAGGAATCTTCCATTGCCCGCGTTCAGCTCACAGGTCAATTTGCGGTCATGTCGTTCAGATGACCTCTTCCAACAATGTTGCTCAGTTCTTTGTCTTTGACATGTATGTTTACTTCTGGAGGCTTTGAGGATCTTTGCCCCCGGGTTCTGAAATGTTACAATGATGAGCTTCCAGTGTGTGTGCTTGTTTTGCTGACTGCATTAGTGTACCCTTTACAAGGGTCCCTTCCTTTCTGTAAGCACAAGCCCGTCGTTCTTCTGAAATAACTTCATTATTTTTTGGATACAATTTATTCACTCTGTTTTCATTCTTTCTCCTTTCAGAAACTGCTATAATTCAGATATTAGGCTTGAGGGCTACTAATGGGTTTCCTTTATTTTTATCCTCCTCCCTTCCTTCCTTCCTCCCTTCCTTCCTTCCTCCCTTCCTTCCTTCCTTCCTTCCTTCCTATTCTTCAGAGTTTTAAATTTCATCATCCTATCTTTTAATTTCTTTTTTTAAATGTTTATTTATTTTTTGAGACAGAACTCAGGAGAGAGGCAGAGAGAGAGGGAGAGAATCTAAGGCAAGGCTTGATCTCATGCATAGTGAAATCATGAGCTGAGAGAAAATCAAGAGTAGGACATTTAATGGACTGAGCCACCCAGGCACCCTCTATCTTATAATTTCTAAATATTGTAATGTATTCTCTGAGTATTTGTTTCTATGGTATCCTTCTGATCTCTGAGGACAATAAAAAGGATTATATGTAAGTGAATCTTTCTTCTGTCTAAATAATTTTTATTTCCTCTAAGGTTTCTTCTTGCTTTTTGATTTAGGATTTGCCTTTATTATTATTTGAGTTCTGCTGAAATGCTAGGTCACTGTCTCATTATACTTAAGAGACGGCCATAAAAAACTCCAAGTTTGTGTCTGTGTGGGGGGCATTTGACTGGAGTCTTTGCTGTAGATTGATTTAGCCAGGATCTTTCATTGGAGATTCTTCAGAGCAGAATATTTAGATTTTTTTCTTGTTGTCCAGACTTATCAAAGACAAATCTTCAATAGGCTATGTGGAAGGTCAATGCTGACTGATGCTTCCCAAAAGAGTGTTTTAACTTCATTTTCATAACATTTATTAAATCTCTGCCTTCAGTACAGCATCCTTGATTTTCATTTATTTTACCCACTATAGATAACAAACTTCTAGAGTTCTGCTGGAATCACAAAGTCCAACCTCTTATGTTAAGGTGAAGGTAGTAGAAGATATGCCTTGTTGTGATCTAAATACTTAAAACAAAATGATTTACAATAGTTGGGGTCAGGATAAATTTACTTTTGGCCAAGTCTGGGATTAGAAATGCTTTAAGGCACAATTTCAGCTGTCCTGTAGGATGGGTAGGAAGGAAAGCAAACAAAGAACACTGAAGGTGGGTGTGACACTGGGAGAAAGACCTGGAAATAGCTAAAATCCTTGTGTTTTGGGTAGACTGTCCTTACACACTTAGGCTAGAGAAAAATAGCTAAAAACATGACTCCCTGAGACGAACTCTGGAGAGGTAGTTGTTTTCAAGTGTCAGGTTAAAGGTGCCACTGAGTGTTTTTCAGTAAGAAAGCTCACGAAAAAATACATATTTTAGAGAGATTCATCTGGTGGAATAGAAAGAACTGCAGAGAGGGGTAGGTAAACCAAGATGCAGGCTATTTCCTCATCTGCAGTTAAAGTGACAAGAGTCTCAATTAGGTGACAGCAATGGGTAAGAGGAAGCTGCGAATGGGAGAGTTGTAACAAAGGGAGAACTGACCAAATTTGGAGACACAACCTTCTCTTCCTCCTTGCAGAAGGAGGCATCATTCTAGGGAGATGCCACCCTTGAGTTATTGTGCTCTGGAAGCTGGGTAAACTCCGGTTAGAGGTTAGTTTGTCCTCCATTGGTCTGAGGCAGATTACCGCAAATTAAATTTCATGCTAACCTGCTCTAAGCCAGGGACACATCATTAAGCTTCAGGGTTATCTAGTTGATCACACTAAAAAATCTATTTACATTGTTCCCTTGACAACAGTTGTGAAAATATTTTAATCATACTATAAGACCATTTTGCAATATTTCACCAAAGCAATTATGCCCCCTTTGGAGTGCAATTCTGAAAGAGGCACATGGGATGAAGCCATTACATCTGGGTTAGCAAATGCTCCAGTTTCTAGGAAAGGGCTTGACGGTGCCCCTAAAAGTCAGGTCTCTAAGCCAGGTTTACACAAGCTAAGTGAGGTGGAGAAGTGAATTACTTTGGTAGAAGATTAACAGTGTCCTCTCTTTCTTGCCTCCTATGTCTATCTCAAGCCTTCTACCTCTGATACCATTTACACTCCTCTGCAAGGCCAGAAATACAGGAACCAATATGAGTTCAAATTATGATACAAGGAAGACAAGAATCAAAGCCAGTGTGTGTGTATGTGTGTGTGTGTGTGTGTGTACCAGGAGATAACTAAGAATGCATTAGGCAAGCAATAGCTTTGACATTTAATCAGAGATTTAACAGTTTACCAATTATTTGTGCTGATGTCCAGAATTCAGTGTTAAAACTTTGCTGGCAACTTACGTAAAAGAACGCAGTGGTTTGTGTGTGTGTGTGTGTGTGTGTTTGTGTGTATGTGTGTGTGATGCTTTTGTAAAACTATACCCTGTGAAGACAGCAGCAAACGATTACCAACTTGAGGAAGAAATCAAAGGCAGCTCATTCAAAAGGAAAATAGGGGGAGCCTGATGGCTCTATCTCCTCCCTATCTCCAAATACTGTCACATTTAGAGATACTGAGAGTTAGTGCTTCAACATATTTTGGAGGGACACAGTTCAGTCCATAACCCCAGAAACCTTCATTCTATTCCCCAAACCAACCTCTTTCCTAAACTGCACCATCTTAGTAAATGGAATTCCGTCCTTCCAGTTGCTCAGGTCAAAAATTCTAATGTCAACTCTGACTTTATTCTCATATCTCACAGCCTATAAGCAAATCCTGTTAAATTTATCCTCAAAATACACGTGGAATATGATGCCTTCTAATAACCTCCAGTCCTCCATCCTGATGCATCTCATTGGATGACAACCTCCTGGGACAGCAGCCTCCTAAATGGTCTTAGCTTCTCCTCTTGCTGCCCTCAGTCAGGCCTCCACTTACCTTATATAAAAAGCAGCCATTGACAGTCTTCTACTTCTTTATAGATCTCATCATAGCACTCATCAGCACTTGAAATGTGTGTGTGTGTGTGTGTGTGTGTGTGTATACATAACAATATGCATATTTTGAAGTCCATCTTTCCTCACAAGAGTGGAGACACTGGTTTTCTGTTCCCTGACACACTTCCAGTTCCTTGAACAGTGTCTGGTACACTAAAAAAATCGGGCTTCATAAATATCACTTGAATGAATAAGTCAACCTATGTTTATATCTGCATGCTCTGTTAGCTACTCTTTGCCTTACCTCTACCCCTTCTATCTCAGTTGGCTCCTCCTGGAATAAAAGGACCATTAGGAAGCATATCAAGTACCTACTGTGTGCCAGAGGCTATGAAAAATAAATGCAAGATTCTGGTCTAGTGATGGAGAAAGACATAAAGAAATGAAAGTAAAGGCATAAGAATGCATAAATGTCAAAGATGTGGAAGAAAGATTAAATACTTGGTCTTCGGGCAAAGGCTATTATTCTGGGTCAGGAAGATTTCTCAAAAATAGAATCTGGACTGAAGAAGTAAGTCAGATAGGTGACGGATATTAAAAGTAATAAAAAAAAATACCATGCTTTTATGTCCTTTCCTAGGCTACTAGAACAATGGTTGCTAGTCTCTGGTATTTAGAGAGAATTCCCAGGTTCAAGACTAATTTCCCAAGTTGCAAGAGACAAATAGTACCAAATCCATATTGTTTATAAAAAATATTTGGAAAAATACAGTTTGGCTGTCAGTAGCCACATTGTTCTCTGTGAAGAGCATTAGATTTTATACTCCTTTTGATTGATTTCAAAGTAAATCTCAGGAAAGGAATCTTCTCTCACAACCTATTTTAAGAAAAAAAAATTTGATATAAGTGAAAATAAACTTTCATTGTTGTTAATTCAAACTTAATTTTTTTAAGTTTACAGAATACATTTTTGTATATCTAATATACAGAAATCATTGAAGAGATTTTTGTCAGAAGAGAAAAAGTAAATACAGCTACTTTCAAAATGCAGATATCCTCTTTTTTTTTAAGCTACAAATTTAAAAATACTTGAATTGGTACAACTGTTCAGAATTCAAAGTTTGAAATCAATCACAACTGATTATAAATGCACATCTGCACGTATCCATAAATATACGTAATGGATTTCTTCATAAAATTTAAAGATATTTAAAGTATTTATTTATACAGTAAAAGCCAGTAAAACTTTTTTAGAAGCTACAGAGATTGAATTATACTACAGCTGTAATTTGCAGATACTTTAGCTTTTTCAACTTGGAACTTCAGCCAGTTATCACCATGTCTGGCATAAGGTAGATTCTCAATAAATATCACTGCAATTGAAATTGAGTGGCAGTAGATGTGCTTCCTCACAAGTCACATATGAAAGAGGCATTTTAATATTTGTCAAACAAGTAGTTACATGGCACACATCATTGTGACGTAGCATTACTATGTCTGATTTGTAAATAAGAAAACAGAACATAATGGAAGAGATAGTAGAATTTACATAGACCATCAACAAATCAACAACAATAATATCAAATGGGGGGGGCTTTTTTTTTTAACAGAATATCTAGGAACATTTATACCCACTAATCCTGTGGGATAATAAACTTAACCCCATTTTACAGATCAGGAGATAAGATCCAAGACAATAGTCCTAGCCAGGGGACAAACTGGTAATGAATAGATGAGGTGGGGGTGTGTGGAAGTAGCCTTATTCTTTTGCTATGGATTTTACTCTTCTTTCTATTGGAGCCTGTGACATCTTTTTTTTTTTTTTTTTAATTTAACACTTATTTAATGTTGGGAGACAGAAAGAGACAGAGAGAGCAGGGGAGGGGCAGAGAGAGGGAGACACAGAATCTGAAGCAGGATCCAGTTTGGAGCTGTCAGCACAGAGCCCGATGCGGGACTCAACTCACACACTGCGAGATCATGACCTGCGCTGAATCTGACGCTTAACTGACTGAGCCACTCAGGCTCCCCTGTGACATCTTTTGACAAATATTTCTCTCATCACTCCATCCTCTCTTTTCCACTTCCTAGCAGTGAGTGTTCTACATTTTTGACGAAGTGGGCCACAGCTAAGAGAGACATATTTACCTCCTTACTGTGAGGCATAAACTAAGCAAAAGCAATAGTGTTGCCCTTCTGCTTTCCTCAAGTTAGGAGTCATTTAAAAGTATATGTCAGAGGTTTTCAACAAGGGTGAGAAGACCATTCAATGAAGAAAGGAGAGTCTTTTCAACCAAGGGTGTTAGGAAAACTGGATATCTACATGAAAGGAATGAAATTGGACTTCTACCCTATACCATATACAAAAATTAACTAAAAATGTGTCAAAGGCCTAAATGTAAGAACTAAATCATAAAACATGTCTTCTTCTCTTAAAGGAAAACATAGGGGGAAGCTTCATGATTTTGGATTTGGCAATGATTTATTGGGTATAACATCAAAGCATAAGCAAAAAGAGAGAGAAATAGAGAAATTGAACTTAATCAAAATTAAAGACTTTTGTGCATTGGGGCGCCTAGGTGGCTCAGTCGATTAAGTGTCTGACTTCAGCTTGGGTCATGATCTCATGGTTCCTGAGTTCCAGCCCCATATCAGGCTCTGTGCTGACAGCTCAGAGACTGGAGCTTAATTCAGATTCTTTGTCCCCATCTCTCCCTGCCCCTCCCCCACTCGCAGTCTACCTGTCTGTCTCTTTCAAATGTAAATAAACATTAAAAAAAATAAAAAAACTTGTGCATTAACAGACACTGTCAACAGAATGAAAAGGCGTGAGAAAATGTATTTGTAAATCATATAACTGATAAGGGATTAATATCAGAATATTCAAAGAATTCTTACAACTCAACAACAACAACAACAGAAAAAAACCCCACAATACCCATATTTTAAAATGGGCAAAGTACTTGAATAGATATTTATCCAAAGAAGATATACAGATAGCTCAAAAGCACACAATAAGAAGCAGAACATCTAAGGAAATGCAAATCAAAACAACAATGAGATAACACTTCACACCCATCAGGATGGCTATTTAAAAAACCACACACACGAGGCACCTGGGTGGTTTAGCCGGTTAAGCATCCGACTTTCTTTCGCTTAGGTCATGATCTCGTGGTTTGTGGGTTCGAGCCTCCCATTGGGCTCTGTGTTCTCAGCTAGCTCAGAGCCTGGAGCTTGTTTCAAATTCTGTGTCTCCCTCTCTCTCTGACCCTCCCCTGCTCACGCTGTCTCTCTCTCCTAGAAATAAATAAAAACACTGGAAAAAAAATTTTTTAAGTAAAAAAAACTAAATAAAAAACCACACACACACAGAAAATAACACGTTGTTGACAAGATGTGGAGAAATTAAAACTTTTGTGCATTGCTGTAGGGAATGTACAATGGTGCAGCTATTGTGGAAAGCAGTATGGTGGTTCCTCAAAAAAAATATAAATAAGTAAGAATAGGATTAGCATATGATCCAGAAATTCCACTTCAGCGAATTAGAAAGCATTGAAGAAGAGAACAGAGAGACTTGAATACTTGAATACTAATTTACATCAATGTTCTCATCAGCATTATTCACAATAACCAAAAGATATAAACAACCCAGGAGTCTGTTAACTAATGAATGGACGTCCAAATGTGGCTATATTGGAATCACTATAATGAAAAGTTCTTCAGTTTAAAAAAAAAAAAAAAAAGGAAGAAATTCTAACACATGGGACAATATGGAAGAACCTTGAAGACATTATGCCAAATGAAATAACCCCAGCACCAAAGGATGAGTATTGCATGATTCCATTTACACGAGATACCTGGAGTACTCAAAGTCATAGAGGCAGAAGATGGAATAATGGTGGCTGTTAGAGCTGTGGGATAGGGAAGGATGGAGAGTTCCTGTTTAAGGGTTCAGAGTTTCAGATTGGGGAAGACAAAAAAGTTCTGGAGATAGAGGTGATGATGTTTGCACAGCAACATGAATATACTTAATATCATGAACTGAATGTTTAGAAATGGTTAAAGTGGTATATTTTACATTATGTATATTTTGCTACAATAAAAAGTATATGCTATTAGATAAAGGACCTACTTCAATGCTTAGAACTTTATCTTACTAAGACCAAAGGATAAATCTTTAAATGTAGAGAAAGTTCCTCTTATAGTCAAACATAAGAATCTATCTACCAAATGGAGATGGGAAATGTTATACAGATCATGTTCAGTATCATCTAGCTGTTAGTTTCAAGCCAATTTCCACTATTTAGTGGCCAGCGAGAGGTATTGAAATAGCCTTGCCTCCTCTGGAGGAGAAAGAACTGCAACTGGGTGAGTGTGGGCCGGGACAAATGCTTACAGTTGACTCTTTTCTTAACAAGCTAATTCTTATTTATTTTCTCTTTATTTCTTTCCAAATCTTAGCTCCAAGAGTCGAAATGCAGTATGTCTCTTCTCCTTTGTCTTCTCAGATTGGGCCTTTGACTGATGCTAGTCATTAAATCTCCAGGGCAGCCTTTGCAATGAAGAGCCCAGGAAGGATCCTTAAGAGGGGTAAAATCAATAGTAGAAAGTGGGCTTCCACCAATCCTGTGGCTGTAATTTTTTTTAATTCAGGCAGAATGGAGTGAAAGACAATACTTCCATAGTCATTTTCTGATGGGGAAAAATATGTTTCTTTTGGTTTTATAAACCTGGCATAAAGTCAGGCAATCCCTTCAACTGTCTCACTTGGAATCTCTTTTCCACATCTTCCCTCCACATTCTTTCTAAACAGCATACTGGATGATGTAGTCTTTTCACTTTTGGTAAATGGAGTCCGAATTCCTTAGCATAGTCTCTAAAACCTTCCTACTGAGACTTTTCTTGCCCAGCATTATCTCTCACAGTTGCCACCGCAGTGTCTCTGTGCTCAGCGATGCTAAATGCCAACAGCTCTTTAACGGTGCCCTACTTACAGTAGCTCCCACTTCACCTTTGTAATTTCTATTCTGTTTCTGTAGAATCCTTGACTCTCTAACACTAAGTGTCACCTCCTCTGTGAAGCCCTCCTGCCCACACCAAAAGAATCAAATGAATCCTCCTCAGTTGTTAATCAGCCTCTTTTATATCTTTATCATAACACTGATAACATTCTGTCATTTGATATGCCTCTGTTCCGTGGTGGAAAAGAGAGATTTTTCTACTTGTCTTACCAGATGCATAGATTGGCACATTTCAACTGTGGGTTTGTTTGCTTTTGGGTTTTTTTGGATAAATAAACAAATATAAGAATATGTTTCCCATAGCTTCATTCTTGAATGGTAGCAAAACCAACGCTAGAGTTGATGGGCATCTCATAGCCGAACAAACAATAAGTATGAAAATAAAAGACTCTGATCAAAAATATAATAACCGTAGCAAAAATTCTAAAGTGATGGCCTTAGTCACTTACCAAAAGATATTTATGGAGTGTCTGCTATTTACTGGTTTGACCAGCCACCCCTTTGTTACCAGCTCCTCTTCATACATCTATACCATGTGGACAACTGAGAGAATATACACTCTGATTTAAGAATGTGCAAGGATTCATTTTTTTAAAATGTTAATGTTTATTTATGTTTGAGAGAGAGAGAGAGAGAGAGAGAGAGATAGGGCATGAGCATGAACAGGGGAAGGGCAGAGAGAGAGGGAAACAGAATCTGAAGCATGCTCCAGGCTCTGAACTGTCAACAGAAAGCCTGATGCGGGCTTCAAACCCACACACCATAACATCATGACCTGAGCCAAAGTCGGACACTTAACCGACTAAGCCACCCAGGTACCCCGAGAATGTACAAGGATTCTTAAGATTGTAGTAGAAATTCAGGTGACCATCTTACTAAAATAATTTTCTGGTTTCTGAAATATAAGCTTTGAACAAAAGTGATTTCCCTTCCCAGTTATGTGGTTTCAGTATCAAATTGGCTACTTGTATTCCCAAGGTGATTACTCAATTATACTAACCTACTCAGTAGGCTCAAATTGACTTTCACTAGCCTGAAACAAATTTCATTACCTTCTCAGACTCCCTGGTATCATTTCAGTAATTCTGGGAATATTAGCAACAGGCACTTCCTGGTTTTGTTTTGGTCAAGGCTGGATTTCTTTCAGGGCAAAGACTTTTGGATAATTTTCAGATTATATAATGTTAGTGCTGGAAAGAGTTGATTGGGGCTATCTCGAATCAGTTATCTCATTTTAAAGATGGGGACTCTGAGTCCAAGGTGAGTCATGCCGAGGGTCCTAAAGCCAGCTGGTGGCAGGTGTGCTTTCGAGTTCTGGGGTTGTATCTATCAGGCCAGTGCTATGTTCGCTGCCCTGTGCTGCCTCCCACACATGAATTACTGCTTCGTGTATTTGATCCAGGCCAGTGTGAGAATATGCCACTCTGTGTACATTGAAGGTTTTCAAATTATGTTTATAAGATTGAAGTTAGTTTAAGCACAGGCTTTGAATTTATTCACCATTTAGGAAATAGATGTATGTGATATTCTCAACCCACTGAACCATAATCTTTCTACAAAATACCAATGAAATACACAGTGTGATCCAGCTTCTCTTTCTCTTCTCCCCTTGAGCACTCGCCATCTGTCTGCAGCACTCCTTCTGAAGGCAGTGGCATGCCCATTGCCCCTTCTAGATAAGCTTCATTAGAGAATGTGCGAGATGAAGCTTCCTTTGCCATGGGACCATCAACCAAAGGATTCAAGAATAAGGTCCATTTCAAAGAAGAACTGAAACCACATGAAAAAACAATGTTTAGAAATCCTCCGAATTCTGTAAGAAAATAAATCCAAAAATGTGTATACTTTTAGATGACACATAAAAAAATAAAGCCCACAGTGTGTCAATACAAAGGAGAAGACTGCAGCTGAGTTTCAGAAAGTCCCATAAAGTCCTGGTCTCACTGGATTTTGGAGCCGTTTGAATTTAATGAGATGGGAAGGGAAAACAGTGGTGGATAGAGAGAATGGGGTGGTAAAGTGTCTGGTGCTAGAACTCAGAGCCAGTATTGTGCTCTGTGTGCTGAACAATCAAACCATTCAGAAGGCTGTGCCACTTGTAGAGAAAAAACAACAAGCCTGGAGTCAGGAGACTTGTGGTTGAGGAGACCACTTTTTCTTTGGCTATGAGTACTTATCTGGGTAATACTGGGGCAGGATCAAACAACCTAATAACTTCGGCATTCTGGTCTTATGGAGATTTCATCTCTTCTGACTTCATACTATAAAGAAACATGATAAAAGAAAATATGCTGTGAATGTAGCTGTGGCTCATTCTCTGTCTTGGACTGTTCTCTCCATTTAGGTCTTGGCTTCATAGATAGGGGATGACTGAGAATCCCAGAGGAGTAGTAGGGAATAGTCCTTCTATTTCTTCATAATGAGGGTGATCTATTGTAGTCCTTCCTCAAATATGCTATTGAGTTTAGCCAACTAGCCTGCTGGGGGCTGAAGAGGATTTTTTGGGTGACAGTGGGTCTCAAGGGGTCTGGAGCCTATGACCAGGAAAGAATTCTTGAAGAGGTCTTTGGTACAAAAAGGTGATTTTATTGAAGCACAGGGATAGGACCTGTGGGCAGGAAGAGCTGCACACCCTCCCCCAGCCCTTCCCAACCCTGAGGAGAGACTGGTTTTATACTATGGAGTTGTGGGGAGGTAAAGTCCAGGGGAAGTTTACAGTGAGCTTTTCATATGCTAAAGACTTCTAGGATATTGGAGGCCTTGCTATTGTCAAGCTAAGGTTGTTTTTCCACTCTAGGAAAGCATTAGCATTAAGATAGTAGGGAATTGCTGGAGAAATATTTTTACTCTGACAGACTCAAGTATTTGTCAATGGGCTGCAGATCATAAGGAAGTTTCATTCTATCTGCCATTTCCTTCTGTTTTTGTTTCCTATATTACTATGGCCCTCCATAGGGTCATCATAAAGTGATAGAAAAGTAGGTCCTGCAGGGCTGTGTTTTCTCCCTTTTCTTTGTTCTTGGGAAGTCAGGAGTGCCCAAGGAATATCACACATATCCCACCTGGTGGTGGTGGTGGGGGTGGGGGGGGTTGGTGTTTGCAGCCTGTCAGCTTGCCTTAGGCTCCCTCATCAGGGGCTAGTAATAGTAAGTCAAGCTGCCTTGATTGAGATACTGGTACACAATTTAGCAACTGTGGACCTGCACAAATCTTTTTGAATCTTTAGAGGCAACTAATTCATAATTCTAAAGACGTCTTTCACAGATGACTAATGGTCACCTACTGGTAACCAAACCAGAATGTTAATAAGGGTTACCAACATCTCCTCTTAATTTAAAGCTACTGCATCAGTAGTATATTCACTGAGACCCAGAATCTAGGACTCTACTCAAAGCCTTGTTGCAAAGCTCGGGGCACAGACCCCTGTGGCAGTGCTCTTACATGGTCTCTTACATATTAGTAGGGTAGCATCAATAATGCCTTGGTGATGGCTTTCATTGGCTATTTTTGCTTTGTATTTATAAATTGACATTATATCATCACCGTTTAGTTCTTGCATAGCTAATTGTTCAGCATAATTCTTCTACATTTTTCCAAATGAAGTTTTAAGATATATGTGCTCTATTCTTCCACCATCTGAAACTTCGCAAGGCAGACACATTCACAGTGCTCCTACACAGTGTCTATTATGACAGCTCACTGGCAATGGCCTGGCTGGGAAGTATCTTGAAACATACTATCAAAATACACTTTATAAAGTTAATTAGTATTAAGTTCATAGAAAATTACTATTCATATAACATCAGTGTGTATACATACTACTGCACTTGTTTTAAACCAGGAATAGGTACTTTATTTTTCCTATAAAAAGCTTCATTGCAAATGTTACAGGCTTTGCAGACTGTAAGGAGATTATCACCACTCCTCAACTTTGATGTGGCACAAAAGTCACCACAGACCATATGTAGACAAATAGGCATGGCTGTGATACAATGAAAAAACCCACAAAACTATTTACAAAAGCAGTTGGTGAGCCCGGGGCGGAGGGTCTACAGATCATAGTTTTGTGACCCTTGTTTTAGAAAGCAAACGATACATAATTTGTATGAGGTCCTCTCAAATTCTTTTTCATGCTGTTCTTTCACCACTAGGGTGTGAAACTGAGTTCCATATTGGATCAGTTGAGTTATGACCAATTTAAATCTGACTGTGTTCAAAAATGTTTGAGAACGGCTCAGATTCAAAAGGCAAGTTAGAGCTCTCAACATCCTAAAAGGAGCCAACTTCATTCTTTAACCTGGGTGTTGGAGGCTGGCACTTATAAAACCAAAAAATCATTCTTCATGCATTTTTATGGGGGAGCCATGAATAGATGAAGTGAGAAGGCAGAAGACTTGGCTAAATAATACTCACAGCTTAAATATCTGCTTATCAGAAAACAGCAGAACACTCAAAAATAATGATAGAATTTCTTAAAGAAACTGCTTATTAAATAAAAATGAAACTACATCAATTCTGTGGGCAAGAGATTCGATTTAAAACTAATGTGCATCTTTAAGAATAATATAGAAATATTTATTTTATTAATATAATATGATTTTCAATGGAGAACAATTGTAGTTTGTAACCCATACTTAAGCCTTAAGGATATAAAATTGTAGGTTTTCTACTATGCATATGAAAATATAAATCATATGATATTACTAGTCACTTAGTGCTGCTTTAAATAGAAAGAAATGCAAGCTGCTACACACTATATACTATTAGGCTCTATATTAAAAATGCATAGTATCTGATTTTCTGTCAGCATAAAATTGTTTTAACCTTGAGCAACATTTATTTATATTTGATTTAATCAATTAAAAAAGGACCTAAAAAAAGTTCCAATGACAGGTTAAAATTCAAAGAATGTCAAGACTCCTATTTCTGGCTGTTAATATGTCTATGACACATTAACAAGTATCTTCCAAGGTTCCTTATCATCTTCAGCAATCAGGTAGAAATGTAATTAAGGGTAAAGTGTAGCTCTTGTGATTTTTCACAATTATTGTCTTCGAAAGAGTGATACAGTTTTGCTAGGTTAGCAAATTACCTTTACAAGCCTTACACATTATTTATATCCCACTGGGATTTCCAGACTGCCAATCACTGTAGAGAATACCAGCCTAGTACATGGATCAATAGCATGTTCGACCTTCTACAGCTCCAGAGACCAGAGACAAAGGGGCCTGACCTAGGAGCAGCCCTAATAGATGCACGCTTCAGCCAATGAATGAGATGACAACCACAATATACCCGCCAAATTCTAACCAGTGTGACAGATTCTTATAGAACAACTTTATCTTATTTTGTATGTGATACATATATACCAAAAACCCACTCTTTGCTTACATCAGCTATTGCAAGGGATGGGATCTTTCTTTTTAACTGGAAATTAGTGAATTGACTGTGGCTCTAAAAAATAAAATTTGATGTTTGCATAATCTCAACAATCTGCTTGAAGATTTTTATCTTTGATTCTTTGTTTCTTTGAACGTCACTTTATCTTGTATTAATAAATGTTTAACAGGCTCAAGTGCGTAGAAATAGTCTAAAACCTAAGAGAATGCTTAGAAAAGTGTTTATGCCCTTCTTGTAAACAATTAGGAAATACAGTACTAAATGATAGGAAGTCAGAATTTAATAACTTAGCTTTTCCTCTTTCCTGATCAAGTCTGTATGTGCAGAAAGTAGTGGCCTTTTAACTTTAACATTGTAACTACCACTGATTTTTTTCTGCCCTGAGTTTCCCGAGCACTGGCCTGCAGCCTTTACACTTAGCCCTATGTTTTGTCATCGCTCAAGACTGTCCAGTTTTCTTTCATGCATGTTAGCTTTATTTCTGCACTTTAAAGGTGAGCTCTTTCAATGTTTATTTATTTATTTATTTTCTTTTTTGAGGGATGGTGGAGGGGCAGAAAGAGAGGACACAGAGGATCTGAAGTAGGCTCTGTGCTGACAGCAGAGACCCCAACAGGGAGCTTGAACTCACCAACCATGAGATCATGACCTGAGCTGAATTCAGACTCAACCAACGGAGCCACCCATGAGCCCCAAAAGGTGAATGCTTTAAAGCTAAGGCTCAGGTCTAAGACACTTTTAGCATCACTCAGAGCACTGAGCATTGTGCTCACCTCACAGCAAACATTAAGAGCCTATTTGTGGATTGACAATAATCTAAACACAGTCAGCATTCTGAGTCCATGACTGCTTCTGTGCTATTGGACAAAGATAGATCATCAACTTAGCGAAGTATCAAACAGAAACCAGGTTCAGCGACACAACCAGGTTGAACCTAAAATTTTAAAATTGAATATGTTAACATCTTCTACTCCTACTCATCGTGATTCCCCAGGATACATTTAGATGGAAAAGAGAAGCTCCTTTCTTCCTCCGACCCCTGCATTTCTTATTCAGGATAAATTCTAATCTTAATGGTTAAGGGAAGGACACCTTTTCTCAAACTTTCACTGATAAAATCTCTCTCTCTGTCTCTGTCTTTCTCTCTCTGTCTCTCTCTCTATCAGTAACAATGGCTGAACAGAATTAGAGAATTTTGGCCTGTGAAGTGTCATAAGCAATTTGGGTTAAAAGAAATAGGGCTTTATTTTTCACATTAGCTCCTCATTTGCTTATCTCCTCGTTGTCATGCATATCTGATAATTTGTTGGGTCCAGTATCTCTTACTCTGTTAACACAGTTCCCTTTGTGATTTGGGAAATGTTGCTTCCACATTCTCAAGAACAATTTTTCCTTCCTTTTCACTCCACAGTCAGACTCATGATCCCAGCCTGGCCAACCAGAATCGCAGTGATTGATTAGTGCAAGGGCAGGGCTCTGCCCAGTGAGAGTCTGGTCTGAGGCTTCTCCTGGGAGCTTTTCCGGAAAGAGATGATTCCTTTCTGATTGTGTTGCTAAGCTTTAGACTATATGCATTGATTGGCTTGTCACCATCTTTGTCAACACTTGGAAAGAGGTTTTCTGAAAACTAAGGTAATACCAAAGAAAGACCTGAAAGATAGCAAGAAACAGATTTTATATGACTTCATTGGAATCCTTTTTCATTATAAGTAATAAAGTCCCTTTTTCCACTAAAGCCGGTAAGATTTGGGTTATTTGCCACTGAGAGTTCTGTGTAATTCATTGGTATCAAAAGAAAATCTTAGCATTCTCGTAAAAATAGCCTAGTGTGTGTGTATGTGTTTTTTCCCATCATGTTGAAGGTAAAACAGATTTATCCTGCTGAGCTAAAGTGGCTAGGACAGTCCTTCTGCTTGGAAGTTCATGTCACATCATATGGCATAGTTTTAGCAGGGCTGCATGTTAGGGTTAATATTTCTAGCAGTAAGATGACTGCCACACTGTGTGTAAGAATTATTTGATGCTCAGTTTATTATCAAGATACCATGAATGCATTTCTTACACAGTAAAAGAATATGAAATCAGTATGTTTTCTCACTAAAAGATGAGATATTTTTACATGAACATAATTTGTGAGTGTAGTCATCTTGCCGAAATCTGCTCACCCTTCAATAGAATGCCTATGAAAATTCCTATCACTTTGAATGGCTATATGCACTTTAAAAGAATTAGCGTTTCTTACTTTCTTGATGCTGCAAGAGAATATGAAAAATGTAAATTAAAGCAGAGTTTGTGCTCAAAACAGGAGTGATTATGCACTGAATGTCATTATACTTTTGTCTTTTTGTGTTTTCAATGGACCATAGTTTGCATCAAAGCAGTGGCGTTAAAATGGATGACACTAAGACTGACAAAGAAGATTCTGGAAGGAGATTCTGTGGAATGGCGAACATGTAGTAGGGAACTTAGGGAAGGACATTATGAAGAGTAACCAAATGTAAGGAACTAAAATTTATGCCATTCTAGAGAGAGAGAGAGAAACATAACTAGGTGATAACAGTGTAGCAGTGCTGTCGGGTAGAAATAGGTGAGCCACATATGCCCCTTAAGATTTTCTAGTAGGCAGGCTAAAGAGACTTAAAATAGGTGCTCCTGGGTGGCTCAGTCATGATCTCATCCAGTTTGGGCTCACGTCATGATCTCATCAAGGTTTGTGAGTTCGAGCCCTGCCACAGAGGTCTCTGTGCTGACAGCGTGGTGCCTGTATGGGATTTTCTCTCTCCCTCTCTCTCGGCCCCTGCCCTCCCCCCACACACTCTCTCTCTCTCTCAAAATAAATAAATTAACATTTTAAAAAGAGAAAAAGACAGTAAAAAAAAAAAGAAAAACGTTTTTCCTTGTGATAAGAATGCTCAGGATTTACTCTCTTAACAACTTTTCTATGTATCATGCAGTGTCACCTATTCCAACCCTAATCTTTTTTTTTTTAAAGGTTCATTCATTTATTTAGAGAGAAGAGAGCAGAGGAAGGGCAGAGAGAGAGGGAGAGAGAGAGAATCCCAAGCAGGCTCCACACTGTCAGTACAGAGCCCGACATGGGGCTTGACCTCATGAATCCATGAGACCATGACCTGAACCATAATCAAGTCAGACATTTAATTGACTAAGCCATCCAGGCGCCCCACAACTCTAACTTTAATCTGAACCCTAGCCAAGTTTTTGGGTTTTTTAAAATATATTTTTTTAAATGTTTATTTACTTTTGATAGAGAGGCAGAATGCGAGCAGGGGAGGGGCAGAGAGAGTGGGAGACCCAGAATCTGAAACAGGCTCCAGGCTCTGAGCTGTCAGCACAGAGCCCAATGTGGGGCTCGAACTCACAGACTGAGAGATCATAACCTGAGCTGAAGTCGGGTGCTCAAGGGACTGAGCCACCCAGGCACCCCAGCTCTAGCCCAGTTCTAACCTCTATCCAGCCTTACAAAGGAAAGGAAAAGCAGTCAGTTCCTTTTGGTGATTTATTATGCAGCAATTAAAGCCATTATCAGGAAACAGCTGGTGCTCAAATTGAGTAAATTAAGCTGAATTTAATAAAAGGTTATTTACAAAGTTGTGTTAGTAGAGAGAAACCACATAGGGTAGTGCGGTACCCCAGGAATTTAAAATTAGTAAGCATTTACCACCCTAAGCCTAAAGGTACAGGGAAGAGTAGTTTCCTGAATGTGGAGGGTCCTGTGAAGAGGGCCACAGGACGTGGATCTCTGAGCTTGGGTCAGAGGACGCTGCCTGTCTGTGGTTACTGTGTGGAAAGAAACAGAGAAAGGAAACCTCAGACCTCCTTTTTCTCCCTCCAATCTCTGGATGGTTATTCCTGTCAGCTGAGTGGGATGCCTGAGGGCAAGGCAGCCACCTAAAACACAGAGAAGGTAGGGAAAGGTGTTCTGAAGGATAAATTAAACACATCCAGTACATTTATGAACTTGTTCAGAAAAACTAAAGCAAAACAGGAGATAGGATGCAAAATTAATGTAGGGACACCTGGGTGGCTCAGTTGGCTGAGTGTCTGACTCTTGATCTTGGGGATCTAAGCCCACATCAGGCGCTTCTGCACTGACAGCAGGGAGCCTGCTCAGGATCCTCTCTCTCCCTGTCTCTCTCTGCCCTTCCCTCACTTTTCTCTCAAAATAAACTTAAATAAAAAAAGAATACAAAATGAATGTGGCCCTGAGAAGAGTAAAAAGCACTAAGTTTGTGTTTTCTTAATCTGTGTGGCATTTTGGTATCTTATGTTTTGTTCCCTGTCTTAAATTGTGTGTCAAAGTCAATTGTTTGAAAACGGAGGCCCATAGGCCGGTTTTAGTGAGCTCAGGAACCCTATGAAATTATGGGGAATATTTTGTGTACATGTTTGTTTATTTGTTTGTTTGTTTTCCTCCCTGGGCAGAATCTATAGCTTCCAATAAATCCTTGGTGATGGTTACTTAAGGAACCCCTGTGACAGAGGGCAGAATATCAAGCTGTCCCAATTGCTGAACATTACTCAGGGGTAGGATGGTCAGCAATTTTCTTAGGTTGAGTTGCCTGAAGTAGACCAGTAGAAGGCAATCAAGTCCAGAAGAATGCAGTGGGGAAACAGGGGGACCAGGAAAGGGAAGGCACCCTACGAGATGGGTGGCCTCAGCTCCACCCACTGGCGACTCTGGGATGTAGTTGCACTTGTCATTCATCACTGCCCAATGGCTTCCCTGAGAAATATGAATTCCTGGGCAACCTGCTCTCCGTAAGAAAGTGTAAAGCAGCATCAGTGGCTCGAGACAGTACGCTGAAGAGCAGAAAGTGCTGGCAGTAGGAAGGAAAAGGTCACCAAAATTGGTAAGGGGCACATGGAATAAGTAAAGGAATCCAACAGTGGCCACTAAAGTTAGTGCCAGTGATGGTGGGTAAGTAGAGGTGAGTGGCAGGTAAGTGGTTTACTGAGACAGGCAGAACCCAGCTTCTCCCTGCTGAGGCAAAAAATGTGCAGATTGTGGATGGAGTGGGAAGTGGACAGTTGGGCCAGGGGACCACCCTGTACCAGCAGTCACTAGGCCACAGGACCCTGTCCTTTGGCCTCATGGGGAAGTCCTGAAGCCTCTTCTGATGCAGCCCCTGGTATTGGGAAAATTTCATGGCTCTCTATGTAATCAAAGTGCAAGGCACGCAGTGAGTTAGAATCCCCTAACCATAGCACAAAGTTTGGTTCCAGCCTCAGTCCATTAACTCCAATACCAATCCTAATCAACACAAAATGTCAGGCCTATCCTAAACTCTTACCCCTCCCCTGTCCTTGGTCTTTGCCATTCTTTTAAAATAATGACCATAGTAATAATAATAGTAATAATAATAACAACAGTGATGATTATAGAGATGCATTGAGCACTTATTCTGTGTAGGCTGTGAGCTAAGTATTTTATGTGAATTGCCTATTTAAATGTCAGACGACCCTGTAATTCAGATAGGATTATTATCTTCATTTTATAGCAGAGAAAAGCTGAGACTTGAAGTGACATTCCTTAGGTCATGGCACTGGTAGTGTGAATCCAGCCTCATTGATCCCAGGGTTCATACGCTGTGCACTCTAGTTTTTTCTCATAAGACTATGTTTCTATCTTGCATAATTCTTTTTTCTTTTAAATATTTTTATTTATTGCTAGGAGAGAGAGACAGCGTGAGCAGGGGAGGGTCAGACAGAGAGGGAGATACAGACTCTGAAACAGGCTCCAGGCTCTGAGCTGGCAGTCAGCACAGAGCCCGACACGGGGCCCGAACCCACGAACAGCGAGATCATGGCCTAAGCGAAAGTCGGACGCTTACCCGACTAATCCACCCAGGCGCCCCTCTATCTTGCATAATTCTTATTCTATATGATTGCATGTGTGAAGATCCTCTCTTGCCTTGGTCTGTTGGGTTGTCTCTTTGTTTTTCTGGTCGTGGAACAGTTCTTCTCCTTTAGGGACTCCCCCCACCAAGTGGCACAGTCTCTTCCAAGCCCCTTTCCCTTTGTGGAAGTTGGTCACAGGGCATGGAACTAGGCTAGTCAATGACAAGTATTTTCTGGGATGTTTGTTGGAATCTTTTGTAAAGGAGCCTTTTCTCCTTCAGAGGCGGAGGGTACTAAGACTTGTGTAATCAGGAGCTGTAGATGGGTCATTACCGGCATTTTGGGAAAAGATCAAGTGTGAGAATAAAAGCAAAACAGAAGAATGGATCCAGAACATTGTTTAAGTACCTGTATTCATCCATCTGTGGCAGAAACCAGGTGCATCTGGTTTCGTTGTCAGTAAATTCTGTCCCCTCCCAGAACACACAATTTTTTTTTGGCTTCAGTTACTTTACTTGAAATTAAAATAACATTATCATATTCAAATTGTATTTCTTTGTCTTTTCACTGCCACTAAACTGTGAATTTCTTGAGGACAGGGACCATGTTCTTATTTATTTTAATATTCCAAGTGTTTAGTGTGGAATCTAGCATGCAAATCTGCTCATGTTGTTTGCAGTGAGTTTAATGGTGTGGGATCAAGGCAAAATCCCAAGATTTTGTGGGAAAAACCAACAGGGAAACCAGTGATAACTCATATTAGGCATTATAGCCCCAATAGGCAGATGTCTTTGACAGGCATAGTCAAATGTCTTCTGAGCATCTGGCACATGTTAAACGTACAACACTATGAACATATGGATTTGTGGTTTGGCTTTCTGATAGGTAAGACCTTCTTCATTGTCCCTGAGTAGTTTGATGAACACATGACTTTCCTTATGAAGTAAACAAGCAATGCCAATGCCTCCCTCAGGTAGCCAGGGGACTGCAGGTGAGCTGAGGTGGATGGAGTTGCCTTTCTCTCTGGTGACTTGGATTTATGGGACTGGCTGGGTTTTTTCTGGAAGAATGATCAATGGCAGCCATATGGTAGAGAATATTATCCCACTTTGCCTCCTCAGTGGGACTTAAAGATGAGTAGGTTCAACATTCCTGTTTTTTATGTGGACATCTATTGTCAGCATCTTTCTTCTTCAGCAAACCCAGTCTTCCAGCAATTACAGCCGAGCTGCATGCATGCCTCTTCCATCTGCATTTGGGGGCCCTTTCCCTCCAAATTTTCACTCAGTCGTGTAAGTCAAAGGCACTTTGTTCCTCCTGAGTGCCATTCCCATGTCATATAGAAATGAGCGTACTGCTCAAACTACAGGCAGCATATGGCAAAATGAGAGACTGGTCCAGGCTTAGAGAAGGGAGGACTAAGCCAGAGTGGGAGGTAAAAATAGTCTGCCTGAGAGTTTTTTCTGGCCTTCCTATTCAAATTACTCTCATTCTCAGCTCTGGAATTATATTGTTGGTCATAGACTGTGCTGCAGCTAGGAAGCATTGCTCATTTGTACATGTCTGTGTATTTGTAGCTAGCTCTACACTTCAGTAGACTAAATGACCACTTACGTTAACATGTAGAGATAGAGTCAGTGTACCCTAATTCTATAGATATTCTTCTGGATTAATGACACTATTTCCATAAAGACTAGTTAATGGTCACTCAGTATACTAACTCACCAAGAAAGTGATCATTCCCATCGCTCCCTTAGATCTGGCACAGCACCTGGACTATTGGTTATAGGTCAAGCATATCATGTTCATCCTTGAGATCCCACCTTAAGAGGAACTTGCAAAGGGAGGTAAATCCAGAACAGAATTAATCCAGAGTACTTCAGATGAAGTCTGATAGAACAAGTACAACAATACAAAATAACAAGGCACAATAGGAAGTTTTGGAAAAATGTGTTTTCAGGTGTCTGAAGAGCAAACGTAGGGGAGGAAGATTATTTGTTCTCATCAATGCCATAGGGCAGAGTTAGTGACTAGGTAGGTGCATCACGAAGGCAGATTTCGGGTAGACACAGGAAAATGTCAGTCTGCTATTAAATTGCTTTGCTTTTGGTTGTGGCAGATTTTTCTGTCACTGGAGATGATCAACCAGAAGCTGGATGACAATTTGGTAGAGGTGTGTTATGGCAGTGACAGCTCAAGGCTTAACTAGTGTCCTTTCTCTTCTTTCTCACTAACAGGATCTGGGATTATTATTTGAGATGAAAAATTACATTTCCCTGCTCCCCTTGCACATAAGTGTGATCAATAAGAAGCAATCATTGGATGGAACTTTTGACAAAGTCTTTTTGTCCTTCCTGTCTCTCTTCTGGCCTCCTGCCTGAAATGCAGATGTGTTGGCGGTAGCTCCAGCTGTATTTAGAATGATGGTATGACCTTGAGGATGAAGGATACACATTTACTATGGTAGAACAAAAAGATAGAAACAAGCTCAGTTCCTAAGGGCCTTATCAGCCTGGACTGCCTACCTCCTTTTGTTTATAACCTGAAAAAGACAAAACAAAACTTACATCTTTTTATAGCCTTTTCCATTTCCAGTCTCTCTCATGAATAGCCAAATGTACTTCCTATCAGAAACATGAATAGCCAACCACTCAACCTTGCGGTCTTTTTCAGTTCTAAGCATCTATGGATATAAGCATTCATTACCTCACTTTCACCTATAATCTTTATAAACTATTACATATTACATATAATGATTAAAATGTTGAAAGATATAAAGCTAGAATAATATTGAGATATTACACTGATGTATTTTTTTTCTATATTGTCCCCATACCTAAATGACATTAATTCAGAGACATTTATTTATTTGCTTCAGGGAAGCCTAGAACAAAGGGGTTATTGTTCAACTCTAGTTTCAAATTGGCATTTATAGGGTCCAATGAGACAGTGTCTTCAGAGCAAGGCTTTATTGAGAGGGAAGGAGTTTTTCTAAATTCCAAAAGCATCCTTATTCTAACAAGAACCAAGCCTGGCTGAGTCAGATAATAGGACTTTTATAGAAGTCATAGAATATAAGAGGGGAAGGAGAAGTGTATAATGAAATGGAAGTGTTCTTTTCTCCACTAATAAAAGGAAGGTCATAAGCTTCCTGTGCTTGTAGAAGGATCTGCAGAGATGGGAGGGAAAATACTGAATGTAGAATTGAGTGCTCCAGCTTCCCTATTATGTCAATTCCCCTAAAATAAGGATAAGGCAGAAGACCAGGCAAGTCAGGCACACTCTGAGAACATTAGAACTGCTGTTTCCTGAAGAAAACCTCTTTTTTGGGAAAAGCTGCTGAGAGCACCAGAAGAGAGAGAAAAACTGACATCAGGAAGGGTCTACAGTGGGCTGTGGGCCATATGCCCAGTTCCCTAAGAGCTCTGTGTGCTTATCCAAATGTCTCATGTGTTCTAGTGTGGGTAGAAACATTGATGCTGAGAGGCCTAGTGTACTATCAGATCCCTGTAATCTGCACCAGCAAAGTGCCAGTGTGGGTACATGACCCACTCCTTGCATTCTGGTTTCACTTTGATGGGAATGGGGTACCTTGACAGTCAAGAAACAACGGTGAACTTTGAATTGAGTATTTGCCCAGAGTTTATTTTTAAACTGGAAGGAATTATGATACCTTTAATTATCAAATCTAAGTGTTTTTTAGTGTCTCAGTCAGGGTTTGATCAAGCCTTATGAAATAGTGGGAGACTCTGCAAGGTGTTGGGCCTGAAGTGACTATGCTTTAGCTGGGCAGCAATGGGAAGGACATCGAATGTGAAGTCGGGAAGAGCAAGAGCAAACTCCTATCTGCAAGAACCGAACTAGAACCCATTAGACAAAGTGGAACCCATATCTGAAGATCACCATCTCTAATCTTCATCATGTAGGTGGATGCAAAGCAAGCCGGTGCCTTTACCATGAGTGTGCACACATATCCAGCCTAGGTCTTGAAATTAAAGAGGGTATGTGGTGGGAGAGGCTGAGGCCTGGCTTGCCCCACTTCTTCCCTAGCAAGGTGAGCTGAAGATCAGTGATGGCACCTAGAAGCTATTGCCACAGTAGCCAGCCTCCCAACTATAAAAATGGTTACCATTTCACCTCTGCCTTCCAACTTTCATGAATATTTCTCTATAACCACAACCCAGAACCACAGACTCAGGAATCTCCTGGCAAACACAAGGCCTCCTCAACTGGAAAGAACCCAGGATGGAGCCACCACAATTTGTAATGATTGTTTCAGAGTAAATTAGTTCTAGAAAAAACAAAATTAGATATTAGGCAAATCTGTGTTGAAATGTATATATTTCAACTCCTTTCCACAAAATGTGTATATTAGATTATTTATTGGAGAGTAAAACTCCTAGGAAATGGTGTACAGGTCAGGAAATGATTGCACATGAAACACTGGCCCCACTCTACCCACTGTCTGCTAAGAGGGAAAGACATTGACAGGAGTCTCTGTTAAACTTGCTATAGAACTAGATGCTGCTCACAATTCCTTTCCCTGCCCCTGGGAGGAAGAAGGGGAGAGGATACATGGCTTTTCATTTTTAATTAATTAATTAATTGCTTTTTGTTTTTAGAATACACATGGATTTTTGATGAGGTTTCTCATTTATAGAACTGCAAAGCTCCCCTTCCTTCCTTTCTTGGTTGATGGGATTACACTTATTACCTTTTTTTTTTTTTTTAAGAATTCTCATAAAGATTCTTCATACTGATAGACCCATCTAATTTACTGTTTTATCAACCTTTTGTTTCCTTAAATAGATTGAACACGCTTTGGAATTGCATATCTTTTTAAGAATAGAAAAAACTCGGAGCACCTGGGTGGCTCAGTCGGTTAATAGTCTGACTTTGGCTCAGGTCATGATCTCACAGGTCATGAGTTTGAACCCACATTGGGCTCTGTGCTGACAGCAAGCTCAGAGCTTGGAGCCTGCTTTGGATTCTGTGTCTCCCTCTCTCTCTGTCCCACCCCCGGTCGCACTCTGTCTCTCTCACTCTCCTTCAAAAATTAATAAACATTAAAAAAGAAAAAGAATAGGAGCAACTCCAGTAGAGAATAAGACAAGTTTCCAGTTTGTCTATAGCCCTCTATGATTAAAATGCTATTTCTTGCTTTTGTGGATGTGACATTGCAATTTGTAACAGTAGATCTGACTGAGGCCCCAACCCTTGGGATCTGATGCTATCTCCAGGTAGACACTGTTAGAATCGAGTTGAATTTTAGGACATTCTGCTGGTGTCTGAGTACTGCTTGGTGGTGTGAAAAAAGTCACCAAACACATTGGCATTTGTGGTTAGAATTGTAGCGGATGTTTGGCAAGACTCTTCTTAAATATCCCTCAGGCTCTATCATGCCAGATACACACAAAGAACTCCAGCAGACTTGGTTGTTCCATTGTTCATATAATGTTCTGTAAAATTTGGTTTCTGCTAGAATGTAACTTTTATAATGTTTGTGGAGGCACGGAAGGCGTAAGTAAAGTCATAGAAAATGAAGTGTATGCGCCTGGGGCATTCATGATTATGTATACATGTGTGCTGAACGAGGGTGAGAATACAGCAGGTATCAACTGGTCTTTCAGCAGAGACTGGCAGTAGCTGTGTCATATCTGTCCTGTTGGAGGTACTTCTGCCCAGAGTGGGCAGAGGCTTTGATGTCCAGGGCGTGTGCCCAGCCCTTTCTCAACATGACATGGCCTCCCAGTGATCGGCCCTCCCCTCCATCTGTCAGGATAGTCCAGGTTCACTCCTCAGCCACTTAGCCCTTTCACTTTCAACGTAGGTGCGAAGCATCAGTGAATTTACAAGACACAGCTCACAGAGCCCCACTCATTGCATCCTTTTTTATTCTTTACCGCAAGTGCTGTGCAGGAGTTCTTTGACTATTTTTATTTTTCCTTTGCTGTCATGGGTTCAGACTCTGGTTCATTAACTCAGACAACTTCGTCTGGGTTTCCTCCTCCCCCTCCTTCAGTTTTTTTTTTTTTTTTTTTTTCCTGCTTGGCAAATTGCTACTTGCTCACTGAGAATTATTTCTCCAAGTTGTACCTTTCCAACTTTGGTCTCCAAGCTCCTAAAAAGGCTAATGAGCACTGATGCTTGGATTGTAACACTAGACATTTGCCACAGAGCTAATGCAAAATGCATGGCATGTGTCCAATATCAGAAAGCAAAGGGTTGCAGTGTGAGGGGAAAAAGGAAATGCTTTCTTTATTCTGTGTGACATGGTTATCTGGAGGTTTGCTCTTAAAAACACAGTTAAGCCATAGGAAAAACCAGCGGTCATCAGGATGAACTCAAAGCAGAATTGAATCATGAGCATGTGCTAACATCTTGGAAATTATGCAGAGATTCATCCATGATCAAGGATAAATTTTAAACTTAAGTTTACATATATTAGACATAGCTTTTTTGTTTGGCAGAGACAGAATCTGTACTGCTACCTAATTTATAGGTTTTAATTTGTCTTCTTTGAAAGCAAATATTTCATATCCCAAGGAGGAAGATGGTGATGGGCCTGTGAGCGGCCCCATACCTTTTATCTGGTCACATTTCAGAGTGGACCTGTGCCAGAATATTTTGGCATGTCCTCAATCCCCTTACCCTTCTCCACCCTGCTCTCTGATCCTACCAGGGTGATCTGTACAGCACAGTCAATGGATGCCTGTCACCTGTCTGACTTTCAGTTGTGTTTCACCAATGGAGAAGCCCCAAGAAGGGATTGGAGAGCAGAAAGAAAAGTCATAGTATTTCTTTCTCTAGTTCCTTGCCTCAAAATCACTGTGCCCTTGACCTCTCACTGTGGCTTGTTTTGCAATTGTTTCTCCCTTTTACCTCCAGAAACTGTCCTCCCCTAGATCCTGCAGATCCAGGGGGTGATAAGGATTCAGCTGCCACTAAGGCACTGGTTACTGCATCATTCCTCGTTCCCCTGTGACACCTTCATTATGTCAACACTCCCCTTGTAAATACATCCTCTGCAGTTATCCTATTTTGAGTGTGCCATCTGTTTCCTGTTGGGACCCTGACACGTATATAACTCAAAAAGATAAATCCTACAAATAGAAGTTTCATTCACTAGAAATTTTGGTTAGTGTAATCTTAGAGGGTGTAAAGTCTATATATAATAAATCATTGCATTGAAAGACAGGATAGCACAGTGGTTAAGAACACAGACTTGAAAGCTAGCCTGCCTGGTTGTGACTTACATAGGGTTGTTAGGAAGATTCAGTTAGGTAATATATGTAAGTGTCTGGCATTCAGTGAGCACCACTAAGTACATTTAAGTACAAGTTACTGCTACTACTCACACCTATTTTTTATAAAGTGTATAGTTTGATGTTTTTTAAACATTTTTAATTATTTTTGAGAGAGAGAGAGAGCATGAGCAGAAAAGAAGGCAGAGGATTCAAAAGCAGAGTTCGTGCTGACAGCAGAGAGCCCAATGCAGGGCTCGAACTCCCAAACTGTGAGATCATGACCTAAGCTAAAGTCAGACTCCCAACCAACTGAGCCACCCAGGTGCCCCAGAACCTCCTATTTGTAAAAGACTAAATGTTCCACAAGGTTAGGAAGATCTGAATGGGAGTTGGCACATATAAATGTATCAAGAAAAAGCATCACACAGTTAACAACGGGACACATTGGTTCAGAGTTTACTATCTGCCAGCATTGTGTTAGTAAGTATTCTAGGTATTCAGCAATATTCTATGTAGCCTTTTGTCCTCAAGAAGCTTAGCTGAATTTGATAAAGTGGAGAATAACATACAAAATAAAAAGACATACAAGGTGTTTAGGATTTGATGAGGGGAGAAGAAGCAGAATCACAAGGAATTCTATCTATCTATCATGTATGTATGTATGTATGTATGTATGTATCTATCAGTCTATCTACCTATCTATCTATCTCTTTATCTCTCCATCTATCTATCATCTCTCTCTCTCTCTGGATTTATTACAGGGCTTTGACCTAAAAAACCCATAGGGACTATCTAACAGTCATGGAGATCTATTTCTTCTGTGTCAGGATTCTCAAGTCTGAGGGCTGGCAGTCAGGAAGGGTAGATGGCTATGAAGTGTGGGAATTAAGAACAGACTAGAAGCAGCAGAGATGAAGGGAAACCACAGTGACAGACTGGAATCTGCATTGGTCTCTCACTACCTGCAAACTGCCATGTTCTGTGATGGGAGTATCTTGCATAGAAGCAGGTGCTCTTTGTTATGAAGACTTTGACCAAGGAGCTATAGAAGCTGAAAAAAAGATCTAGAAGGCATTAGAATTTCTGTGAGCCCAAATGCTGCCCAGCCCCAACAAAGTGAAGCAGCAGGTAAATGCTATGTGCTTGCACTGAGAATGAACACTGTGTGCTGATTCTTTCCCTCATCCAGTGCTCTTCCCCATCCTCATGTGAAAGTACTGGGCCACTGCATCTCTTCTGCCTTCAGACTCTTGCAGAAGAACTTGCATGGCCCCACACTAATCAGAAGCTGTGCTGAAGGGAATTCAGGGAAATAGTGTGTCAGCTTAGCTAAGTTCGCACAGTAAAAATCCACCAGCAGTTAGATTCATAGAATTCTGGAGTTGGAAGGAACCTAACAGTTGGAGGTAAGGAAACTGAAGCCCAAGAACATAACACAAAGCTTATACTCTAATGGAGGTGTCGTTATACCTAGTCTGTTTAAAATCAGAACAAGCATGAATAGTGTCAGTTTACAAAAATAGTAATGAGTTTAAGTAAATCAATGTATAGTATATAGACATGTGAGTATCAAAGCATGATAAGAGCATGATAAGGGTTATTTTTTTCAAAACAGGAGCATATTGCTTAACAGTTCAAAACAAAGATGTATACTGAGAATTAAAGAAAAAAAGAATTGGATCAGTTACTAAAACTATAGACAAAGGTTTCAGCAGGGATATGAGAACAGTGTACAGTCTTCTGCCACCATCCTCTTTTCCATATGTTCCTTAGGAACTGGATGGAATGTCCCCAAAGGGTGGCTTTATTACCTCTCTCCTACTCAGACCCTGTGAAGCTGGTTGCCTGCCAAGCAAGGGAGTACAGGGCCAGCCCTGAAACAGGATCAACTCAATGCATTTCCCCCTCACTCCATTATTAAGAGAGAGATTGAATCGTGGCATTCTTCTGGATAAAGAGCATTGCCTCCACTGTGTCTCCACTCTCTGAATCCTGCTGGGATTGATAAATGTATCTCGACTTCAGAAAGCAGGACTGAATCCTCATCTTGTTTAGCCACAGATTTGCTATATAAATCTGAGCATTTCACTTCATCTCAAGATGTGCAACCTGTATCCAGCCTACTTGGTTGGATTATAATCCAGAAACCCAGTCCAGGTTGCTCTACTCCTAAATATGGGGACTCTCCTCAGGCCCAAGTCGGCTCCCTGGTCTTCATTCATCATAGCTGACTTATCGCTCAGCCTGTTTGCTTCACATCCAGTCTGCCTTAGAAAGGCCACTCTTCCCAAGCCTTACCTAGAACTGTACACTGAGGTCTACATTTTGTTCCTATCCCAGGCAATCAGCAGATAAATCCTCATCACTGGAAAATTTTGTTGAGAAACTTTTATGATTGTAGTGAATTCTTTCCATGTGCTTGGCTCTTTAACTTTTACTTTTCACAGTAGTCCTGTGAGGATAGATACTGTCACTCTCTCCATTTTACTTATAAGAAAATAGAGTCTTACAGTGATATTGTAAAGTTTGGGCTACAGTATTTAGCTTTTATTTCCCAATTTCCTGGGTAAAAGTTTAATATGGAAACACCACTAGGATTCTGACTTCATTTTTTATTGTGAAGAGTGGGGATTATTAACATTGAGCCTCCCCTTTTTGGCCCTATGTTAAGGACGACCATGTGTTTTTTTCCATGAAGGTATCTTCTTCCCACGTGAAGAATAATAATAAATGCATGTAAATGGTGTTCCTCTTTTCGTTAAATGAACAACTATATCCAAGAATCTCCAATCTCAGCCTTGGGTCCTCAGAGAGCCCTGGTATATCTGTGCAACACTAAACATGGTGCTTCTGTCTGTACCTGATTTCAAAATGGCTGGACTGAAACTAGCCATATTATAAGCTCTAATGTAATATCTGCTACTACTACTAAGAGTAGTATTACATGACCAGAATCTTACACTTAACAGATGTATAGGTAAAAGTACAAATACGACTGAGGAGAAGACTGCTTATTTAGTCCTCATGATATGTGCATCAAAAACACAGACATAACAAGTCTTAGAGAAGTGGAAGGAAGATTGAGAAAAGAAACTGAATGCTGACATCCAGTCTGAGCCTGGTTGCAAGATGTCTCACTAGTAACATTCTGGCAAGTGTAAGAAAAGATCTTTGAATATTTAAAATATGAAGATATCAGCTAGTGAAGCCAGGGCAAATATCAGCAAAATAAAATAAAAGGCTGTACAATGGAAGGATTAAACTATTGGAAATATGAGGTAAAAAGGCTGACAGATCAATTCAAACTATTGGTGGTCATTTTGGAGGAGGGAAAAAAAAGATGTGAAAAGGAACTGTGAAATGGAAATAAACTGAGCAGATCAGAAACACTGAGATGCCTTTATATAGCTTGACCTGTTAAGTGTCCACAGCATATCATTAAATGGCAAAAACAGGGCACAGAATATACATTATTCTAGGTGACAAGTTACTGTTGGTTGACTTGTTGAATACTCACAACACCCCATAAAGTAGGTGTGATTATTTTGCCCATTTCACAAATAAGGGAAATGAGACCACACCTCCCGTAAGATCACTTAATAGGAAACAATAGGATTAGGATGCTTATCCAGGCAGGCTGGCCCAGGAATTCATGCTTTTCATGATGTTTGCTACATTTTTAGGCAAATATAGTTACAGATACATCAGCTGTTTCTGAAACTTTATATATGAAAACAGTAATAGATGTTGCTTCTAGATAGAGAAGGACTAGGCAGAAGGGATATTTAATTCTCCAGTCTATTCTCTTCTGTGCTATTCATTTATTTTTATAATTTTCATCATATGCACATATAACTTTTTCAGTAACAATGTGAAAAATTATGAAAAACAAAGAATAAAAAGGGGAAAAAAAAGATAGGAAGGAAAAGCCTGCCTTACTTGTGCTGATTTTCTTTTACATACCTTCCCTTTGCCCGTACCTCTACATTTCATCAGCTCAGTAGACCACAGAGCCTTCCACAAATAGCTTTGAGCCCGAAGGCCAGTCTGACTATTGGTTAATGCAAATAAGCATAGCAAATGTTTCTGCTCTGCCTCAGTAACCACAATCTCATTTGAAGCAGAGTTATGTGTTATGGCATTGCTAGGCAGACCCCTTCAAGCAAGGCAGGATATGCATGTTATAGGATGTTCAAATTGGTTTCTCTTTAAATAGAGGTGGGTTTGGGTTTGTTGATTGAATCATTTAGAGTGGTTTTCTCCAGTTCACTCTTAGAATGGGAAATTGCTTTACCAACGCACTGGAGAATAACAAGGACCCTAGACAAAAGGACCAAAAAGTTTAGGTATGCACATTGGGAAATCAACCCCGTGTGTATTTGCGAAAACAATATCTACTTATCATTCTCTGTCTCTCTCTCTCTCTCTCTCTCTCTCCCCTTCTTTCTCTTTTCCTCTCTAATTTTCATTTACTTTATTATAGCATAATTTACACTAAAATGCACATAGTGTAAGTACACAGTTGGATGACTTTTGATAAATGAATATCTCTCTGTTACTAACACCTTAATCCTAGATACAATATTTCCATTTTGCCAAAAAAATACCTGATGCCCTCCTTTGTAGGCCATTCCTATATTCTCAATCCTTATTCTGAGCTTATCCAATTAATATTTTCATAGCTTAGTGTTGCCTCCTCTACATCTTTATAAAAATTAAGTCACATAGTATGCTCTTTTATGTCAATCTTTATTTACTCTGTGTAACATTTTTTTAAGATACATCCTTGTTATTAAGTGTATCAATACATTATCCACTTTTTTTTGTTATTAGTTTTGTTTGGCCAATTCACCAGTTGATGCTGGGTCCTGTGGCAAATGTAAGTTTAATTTTCTTAGAAAATGGTTAACAATTGTTAAAATAATTCAAAAGGAGACCATTAGACTGAGGGGACTCTGATGCTATGGTGGCACACCAAAATATAAACGAATAAATGCCCCACGGCTATGAAATTGAAACGGAAGGAAAAGAAATCACAAATAGCTAACTAGGCTTCTAACTACAGCCAATCAGTAATTGTCTTACCCTGCATCTGTCTTTTCTTGATAAAATCTTTCTAGGAGCCCCTTTTGTAGAGCACTCCTAACCACTTCTGCTTTAGCACTGATGAATTTGAACTGATCTTTGCTTAAAGAGTTAAAAATTTTAACACGCCTCAGTTTATCTTTTAATTCTGTTTTCCAAAGAGATTATACTATTTCACAGGCCAGAAACATACCACCTCTGCCCTAGCATTTTCAGTATGATGGAAGCTTTTTCTCACTGCTGTTAGAATTTGCATACCTCCAATGACTAATGGTTTTGAGCATCTTTCAATACACTTATGGGCCATTAAAATTTTTTTGGTGCAGTATCTGTTCAATTCTTTTGCTCATTTTTAAATGAGTTGTTCATTTTCATTATTGAATTCTAGGAGGTTTTTAAAAAAGGATTTTGAATACAAGTTCTTTGCATTCATATGGATTGAAAATGTTTTATCCCAATCTGTGTTTTGCCTTTTGAAGAGCAAAAGTTTTACATTTGGATAAAGTGTATTTTATCAGCATGATTAGTTTTTGTCTAATTGTAGAATTGTCTTTGCAATTTCTTAACAAAGGTAATGTTTTATGTTTTGGATACTTGATATTTTTTAGTCTCCACTTTTAGGTCTTTGATACATTTGATATTAATTTTGGTATATAGTATGAGGTAGGGGTGGGGCTCTTATTTTTTTTCCATATGAAGACCCAGTTGTTTGAACACCATTTGTTGGAAAGGCATTTTTCTCTCAGTATCTTGGGAGTTCTGTTGAAATCAATCAACCATATGTCTGTGGCTCCAGTTCTAGAGTCAATTCTAGCTCATTGATCTGTTTTTCTATCATTTGCCTCTACCACATGTTTTAATTACTGTAGCTCTAGAGTAAGTCCTTAAATCAGCTAAAAAACACCAGTCCCCGTGGCCACCACTTGTGGTTTGTGTGTATCCACCGGCTTTAGCAGTGCAGTCAGTGAGCGTAGGAGTGGGGCATGCCCACTGGTGTCCAAAAGGCAGCGGGGAAATGTCTTGACTGTGAGAACGAGTGCACTCAGGCTCCAGCAATGCTGTGAGGGAGTGCCCTGTTTCCACACATGCAGGCCCCAGGCTGAGGGCAGGAGAAGTTCATGACCACTGGCACTTGCCTGCTGCAGCCGGGGAGCTGGGGATCACTGCAATGCTCATGCCTTCTGGCCTCAGCAAGGCAGTGGGACAGCATCACAACCCCTTGCTTTTGCTTGTCCCAGTGAGGCAGCGGAAGGGTGCTACATCGAGTGGGCCCAACTATGCCCACGGGTTAGATGGATAATAACGGCATGGCATCTGCCGGTGCCTCTGTCTTTGGAGAGAGCCTCAACTGTCCCGTGGCTCTCTAGCAGACTCCTCCAAAACCAGGAAATGAGTTTCCTTCATGTACAATGAAGGCACTTTTCAAACTAGTGTTTTTGCACTGGATCCTGGGGTAAGTGAGACTGCATGCGAGCCCGTTAAAAGGAGAATCTCAGTTTCCTATAGCACTTTAGGTCCCTTGTTTTTCTAAGCCAGGCACTTCTGGGAGCTCATCTCTCATGTCCTCTCCCAAGGACCAGAGTGCCTGATGTGGGGAACCAACCCCTTGCTTCTCTGGGAAAAGAACTGGGCTGATGAGATCCCTCCCTGTTATGTATCACTGGGCTGGGGGGTGAGGTTTTTGGCCAAGACCTTGTCTCTGCCTCTCCTACACCTCTCGATGTGGCTCTTTTCTTCTTAATTGAGGAGAACCTGTTCACCTAGTTTTCAGATCTTTTTCAGAGGGAAATGGTCCATATGCAACTGTAGTTTTGGTGTGTGCATAGGAGAGGGTGAGTTCAGGATCTTCCTGAGCTACCCTCTTGAACCCCTTCCCCATATGATATTTTTCTTTATTTTGGTTTATGTCATTTGAGTATGATATTCTTGGGGGCTGTTATCTTTGCATTTATTATATTTGGTGTTACTAGCCTTCCTGGATCTCTGACTTGATGTTTATAACCAATGTTGGAAAGCTTTCAGCCATTATTTTACCTAATATTTTAGCTGTGCCATTTTTCCCCTTCTTTCTTTCCAGTATGCCAAGAATATATGTTTGACTGCTCAATACTGTTACACTTTAATCATTATTTTAAATCTTTTTCTATTTTTAATTTAGTTTGAGTGATTTCTAAATGCTCTGTCTTCAAGTGTATTGATTCTTTGGTGTGTCCAATATGTTTCTGAAATACATCCAGAGAATATTTTATTTGAAATACTCCCATCTTAGTTTCAGGATTTCTATATTGGTTTTCTTTTATAGATTTTAAATCTTTCCTGAAGTTTCACATTTCTTTGCTCATCATATTTATAATATCCTGTAGATTCCTATACAAATTTATCGGTATTATTTTTATGTTCTTCTTTTATAATTCCAGCATTTTTGCTGTTTGTCTATTTTTATTAACTGATTTTTCTCTTGATTATTGATCAGGGTCACATTTACCTGCTACTTTACATATATTGTAACTTTTTTTTATTGGAACACGGGCATTATGTACAAAGAGAAGGCTGAAATGGATTGTGATATTTTGAGATTGGAAGTCCCTTAGGCTTTTGAAGCCATAAGATAATGAGAGCACAAGAGCATGGGATCTCCCACATCCTACCTACAAATAGAATGTCCATGTAATTTAAAAAGTCAAAGTATTGAGGATTATTTGTAATGGTCCCCAAAGTTTCTATTCAGAAACAGAATTTCTGCATGCACTGTCACCTACAGCAGCGTCTGTCTGGGTGAAGAAGCAGTGTCTTCTTGGGAAGAAAAAGTTTACATGAAAAGGCCTAGTGAGGAGACATCTGTTAGGAGTCATAGGAAAAGGAAAGAAAAAAATGTACTGGAATGGGTTTCTAGGGGTCTTCTAGGCAAACACTAGGGTGTGGAACCAGAAGGGTAGGATGGAAAACCGATTAAATGAGAGTTATTGAAATTGTGTATAGGGTACCTGGAGATTTTGCAATAAAATCAGAGCACAAAAAAGTTGATTTTGTGGTTTATGGTGTATTAAGAGTATAAGCCAAGGGCATGGTCTCCACTTCTGTGGAGCAATTATTGAAGCATAATAAAAAAAAATGTAAGTTACTAAGTATGTGGAGGAATCACAAAAGAAGAAATAGCTGCTGTTATGTAACATATAAAGTATTTCACTATAGCTACTTAGCATGTATTTAAGATACTTGGTGAGCTCCTCTGAGTTTGATTGCTTTCGATATATGGAAAATTATCTGCTTTTCCATACATGTAAAACAAAAGAACAGTGTGCTATTGTTACTATGCTCCTGGTCAGAAATGGGCCAGAGTGTTTTGGTTTGGAAAATGTTGACTACAATGTTTTTGTATTCCCTGGCTGATATGATCTGCAAGAATAAGACTTCTTGAGGGACGGGATTAGATTACTTTCTGACCGCACAGACCTGACAACTCTTTGTAAGGATTTATTTCTTGTTTTTGACTATATAACTCTTGAGCAAATAATGCAAACTGCCAATAAGAGACATTTCTTATTTAATGGAGGAAAGGACTTAATTGTGATTCCCTGGAGGAAAGGTCAGGAAAGGAATGGACTATTGCAGTAGTGAATAGCATTACGTATGGGGAGTCAAAGTATGGTATTCAAAGTTGGTCATAAAACCAATGCATGAAATTAAATATCTGGAAGGAAGGAAGTGAATGGAAGCTAAACAGCTTGGGAATATGAGAAGTAGGCCATGAGAACCTAGGAGATCTTGGGCAAAGAAGTTCCATCATTTATATATGTTTACACTAGCCTTCAACTTTAAAGTATTTATTGTAACTTCTGTGACAGGTTTCTTATTCTTGGGTCATGGAGTGTGTCCGTCAGTATTTTCTGGGGAAGTGGTAAAATTGACGTCTGTCAGTGAGTTACTTTTTCTACCTTGTATTTCACAGTAGAGGTATGTTTTTTTTTTTCCTGCTGTTGGGGTGATGGGGACAGAGCTGGCAGGGCAGCAGAAAGTGATTCCACTTTGACACTGTGTGTTAACTTTTCCATTATTCTCCCTGAGGTGAATTCACCAAGACTGCAAATAAATTCAAGCAGACTTCTGATTAAGTTCTCTGGTGATACATCTAGTTTGTAAACATACAGAAGCAATGGAAAACCATGTGCCTTGAGTAGTGTACCTTATGTAGTACCTTGTGTGGTATACTTTATGTAGGTACCCATGTGCCTCATGTAGTTTCTAATCCCATGTGCACAAGGCTCCATCGCTCTGTTTTACAGATGTTCCCCAGAGGCATTTCACAGGCTAGAAGACTGGGCTTCTTATAATCACTTTGCACCAACCGTTTTTCTAGTCTCTAATCTTCAGGCCATGGTTTACATAAAGAAGTCCTCTTTTATTTACTTGACATTAAATGGCACCATGTTTCTTTCCAATGCCTGGCTTTCTCCTCCTGATATGAGGCATGAGTCTGAGAAGAAAGGTGAGTCCTTCCATATATGTCATATATATCCTTCAGGCCTCTTTTCTGTGACCCCTTTATTCTTCAGTGTATTTTTCTTTGATCCAGCCTTATCAATTGAATTGTATTTGCTTATATTTGAAGCCACTCTGAGAGTACCTATGTGTGTTACATAACCTGGCACAAAAGATACACTCTGTGAGATGCTTTCCTATTATTAGTGAGGACAACATGGAGGTTATCTTTTTATGCTTTCCTGCCTAGTGACCATGACATATATTTACAGGAAATTTACCCAAGCTTTAGAGAGGAGCTTTTGGTTTTAGTATAACAGTTTTTGGTCCTTTGCAAATACATTAATGAACCATCTTTAATTTAGTCAACCTGTTTGTCTAATATCTTTTGCATTGTGCTCAGATCTCTTAGACCAACCTGCCCAGGATTCTCCTTATAGATGAATATAGCTTTTATTGAAAGTAACCATGAGGGGTGCCTGGGTGGTTCAATCAGTTAAACATCTGACTCTTGTTTTCAACTCAAGTCATGATCTCACGGTTTTGTGAGTTTGAGCCCAGCACAGAGCCTGCTTAGGGTTCTCTTTCTTCCTCTTTTTCTGCCTCTCTTCTGCTCATGCTGTCTCTCTCTCTCTCTCTCAAAATAAATAAATAAACTTAAAATAAGAAAGTAATAATGAAGTAATCTAAATGAAAATAATATGAATGTATACTATGAATGTATTCATAATAATATATATAGTAATGAAAATAATCTAAATGCTTTGATTATTCTGGGGACATGAGCAAGTGAATACTTAACTCACTTAGAAGTAGAAAGCACACAATTTATACAGAGATTTTACCTGGGTTGTGCTTAGAATGGGAGACAATAGCAAGAAGAGTTCAAGTTTATAGTGGAGATAAATACATTGGAGATGAAAGTCAACTGCAAGCCAGAGGTGGACCTGAAAGAACATTGTAGATTTTTCTATTGCTTATTGCAATGTTATAGAAAGGACACAAAGACAAAATCAGTATAATAACCTGCTCAGAAGATGGACTACATTATAATTATCCCAGAAAGACAATCATATACTCTTTTCTTTAGACTCTTTATATCAGAAAAAATGATCACTTCAGCTAGAAATTTTTCAAAGGTCTATGAATCCTTACATTCCCCAACCAAAATATATTGTAGAAGTGTAACATAATGTATTTAAGAGGTCAAATCAGGCCTAGAAAGCCACACTGCCTAGGTTCAAATACTGACTCTGTCACTTATGAGGTGGTGACCCAGCTTTGTAATTTCCGTTTCATTTCCTCATCTATACAATGGGATTTTAAAGAGTCTTATAAAAAGTAAATTAATAGATAAATGTAAATTACTTATAATAGCCCATGACATGTATTGGGAGATTTGCCAGTATTTATTTTTATTCTGCATTTTTTTTCCCGGTAAAAGAACTCAAGGGGCGTCTGGGTGGCTCAGTCGGTTAAGCGTCCGACTTCGGCTCAGGTCATGATCTCGTGATTCGTGGGTTCGAGACCCGCGTCAGGCTCTGTGCTGACAGCTCAAAGCCTGGAGCCTACTTCAGATTCTGTGTCTCCCTCTCTGACTCTCCCCTGCTCACACTGTCTCCCTCTCTCTCAGAAATAAATTTAAAAAAATAATAATTTAAAAAAAAAAGAAAAAGAACTCAATATTTCATTCCCAATTTCAATATTATAGCACCTTAAAGGAAATACTGTCTTCTATTAGAAGGTCAAAGCTTGATGAGTCTAGGAGAACTGCTTCGTAATTCTTGGAGAGTATGTGTCTCCCCTTGGTAGCAGTTCTGTTAAATGGAGCATATGTCATCTGTTTGACAGACAAGAGCAGAGAGAGTCTCCTCTGGAGCATAGCACTGAGGCTTTGTTAGCAGTCAGACAAAATGCTTTTGCATCAATAGAATAGGAAGAAAGGGAGAAATTTAGAATTTGAAGATGAAAAGGGAAGGTGAACCATTTGTGAGGAGCAGAGAATAGTTTCCCAAATATAACACACATTTCCATCATGGCCTTGTTTCATAGAATATGTTCCGACACAGAGGAATCCTGTGCTTTGGCATTTGTTTTATTTGTCCAAAGTCTTATTCTCTGTGATAAGAATAGAGCATATTTGTGCAGCACTCCTGTGTTATGAATCCGTGCTGGTCAGTGGGCCATAATTTCCTTTGTTCCATTTGCTCCGTGATTCCCTCGTGTCGCAGGAAGGCGATGTCTGAAATGTATCACCTTGATGGTGCACTCCATCACCCTGCAGCAAAACTTTTCACCCACAAGCAAGATACTTAATTCATATGTTCTTTCCAATCGGTTTAAACTTTCAAAAAAATCAAATATTGTTTTGCACGACATAGGTGATCCTCATGAACTTATTACCTCTCTCAAAGGCCATTTCTCTTGGCAGCTGCTTCACACTGAATAAAGATGAGGCTTCTTCACTCCATCAGTTGAGATGAACACGAGTGCAGCTGTGTCCTATTGGGGCTGGAAGAAGTAAAAATGAGATTAATTTTTCAGTGAGTTAGATCAATCTGTAGAGAACACAGGGACAATTCAAGGGAGGCAACTTTGTTTAGGAAGGTTTTACACCTCTAGATTATTAGCAAATTTGCTTCAATCCTGTGCGTTAGTTTTGACTAAGCTTTACAGTTTAGACATTTTTGCTTTTCATTAGAACTGGTGGTCTGTGTTGTCCAGCCCAGGGAATTCAGTTGAATTTTACTTAATGCCAATGCCATGTGGTCTAAGGCCTTGCTGCACCTTGCGTGCACATCATAATCACCTGGGGGATGAGAAGGATAGAAACACATTCAGGAAACATTGTCGATATGTTTATTCTTTCATAACAACATATTTCTCAGAATGCCTATTTATAAAGTGACTCATTTATTTTCTTATTTTCTTTAATGTTTATTTATTTTTGAGGGAGAGAGTGAGTGAGAGAGAGAGAGAGACAGGGAGAGAGAGAGAGAGAGGGGGAGAGAGAGAGAGAGACAGAGACAGAGAGACAGAGAGAGAGAGAGAGAGGCAGTGTGAGTGGGGGAAGGACAGAGAGGGAGACATTGAATCCAAAGCAGGCTTCAGGCTCTGAACTGTAAGCACAGAAGCCAATGTGGGGATCAAACTCACAAGCCATGAAATCATGATCCCAGCAGAAATCTGCCTACTGCTTAACCTGATTCATTTTACCTCAAAAGTCCTACCACAGTCTTCTCTCATGGCACATATTTGTCTCTATGTTTTTCTCAGTCTTCTTTACTAGAATGTGTGTGCCTTATAAGACAATGGATTCTGTTTTGTTCATTGTATTCCCCAGGGCTGAGCATAGAGCCTAACACACTGAAGTGATGCTCAGTGAATATTTCTTGGATGGATGGATGGATGGATGGATGGATGAATTAATAATGCTTTTGGAATGTGATAGGAGCTATGTACTGTGTATGTCTTTTGATTCAGTGTCTTTTTCCATTTATTGTCTCTATAATCCAGACTTTAGTTGTCTGGACTATACACATTTTGTAATCTTTTCTCACAGTTTCATACTTAGACATCCAGTGATCTGGCTTCTTTCTAACACGGCTTGGTTACAAAATGCTTTATTATATATATATTATATATAATATAATATAATAATATGTATTATATATGTTATATATAATATATGTTACCATGGTTCTCCAACCGTGTGTGTGTGTATATATATATATATATATATATATATATATGGGAAAGTGTAAGTTGCTATATATATATATGTATATATATACATATATACAGTTGGAGAAGTTGCTATTAACACGGTAACACAGTTAGGCTAGGGGATGTCTTTATACTTTTCACTTTTCATACTTGACTTTCTCCTGAGTGTTTAAACGTCCTACTCACATGTCTTCCCTAGCTCTATCCAGGGCCTTTATCTACGATCACACTGTTCTTATTTCTCTGACCTTTCTCCACCTCTTTCTCTCTAAGAACCAGTCAGCTTCTGAACTGATAGTCACAGACAAGTTCTTAGAAATGGTGAAGGCTTGCAGGGGGAGTGGAGATTGGTCCAGATTTGGGATATTGCTAGCATTTAGGGGCAGGGATTCTATTGGCCTTGGATAAGTCTGGGTAGCCAAAAACTTCCATAAAATACACTGTATAATGTAACCAAATTTAAAGGCTCTAATTTGTTTTAAAAACAGGAGATTTAGAGCCACATATCAAACCACTGATTTAGACTTCATTGTGCCTATCTTACTGGGTATTAAGTTAGTCACAATTATCTGCTCAGCTCTTTCATGGTCTGTTTTTTAAGACTTCCAAATTCATAACTTGATTTCACAGAAAACACTAACCAATAGGCAGTCCTAGGTGGGGTGTACAAGACAGACTTAGGATATCTTATAATCACTGTTATCTCTGATCCACTACACCTGGGGAAGTTCAAGCCTATGTAAGTTGTTATTGCTGTGGCTGTGCTAAATAATCTACCAGCTATGTTTCCTTTCTCATATTTGATTTCTGTATTCACCTTAAAAATAAATTCTCCTGAAATCATTGGCTGTGAACTCAAGATAAGATAATAAGAATCATTACTTGGGCTACATATCAATGCTACAACTCTGGGTGAATAGAACATTGGTAAATACACGCACAGGTACATCAGCTGCATTTATACCTCACCCAACAAACACACACGAGCACTTACACTTTTCCCCTTATCTTTTGAAAGCAAGACAGTTCAGCATCGGCTCAGTCTAAGTGAGTACTTCATTAAAAGAAATTATATTCTTCCAGAGACATTGTTGAACGTTGAAAGGAGCCTAAGGCTGGGCTTCTGTAGTTCCGTGCCCAGTGGCCCTGCCTGCCTCACGCTGACCTGCCTTCTAGGACATGCTGAGGGAGTTTCTTGACTCGGAACCCCAGCCCCTGTGGGTTTATTTTCTTCCAGTTTATTTTCTGGGCAGGCGAGAACTGTTGCCTGTCTGATAGGCTTTCTCTTGTGGAGGACCTGCCTGGAGGCAGATCTGTCTAGTTATCTGCCTGCCTTTTGAAGCTACATTGCACACAGCTGCTCTCCCCTGCATCTCAAGTCCTACCTGCCAGGAAGGGACTCCGCTGATAAGTCCTGACCAGGGGGCTTGAAGAGTTATTTACCTGGATGTGAATCTCTCCACAGGCAGCCAGAGAGTTGATTTGCACACCATGCTTTTCATCACTTAAGGTGATTTTTTTCTGGTTCAGATGTCTGGAGCTAAACAGAGAAAAATATTTTTGTAGTTGGAGAAACATCCCTTTCACAATTTGACTGGGGTAAGGCTCTTATGATGAGTAATTGGTATGAAAACTGCTAGTACGTGGTAATAATGGCATGAAAAAGGGAGAGTGACTCTACACTTTAAAGGGGCCATAAAATAGGGTATGGAGGAAAATTTGGGGGGTGGGGAGAGTAGGCAAAATTTGTGCAGCTTTTAAAACATAAGTAAATCCAAATTAATTTTGGAGACTTCACCTTTCTCTCTTATTTGCAATCACGATCTAACTCCACTCAGACTGAAATGTGCCATCAACGTCCAACAGCAGGGCGCCCAAGCAGTGCTTAGCTGTTGCATTAAGCGGGATAAAAAAGGCAGGTTGAACAGAAGGAGTGCTTTAAAAACACTGAAGTGCCATCCTAAATAAGTCACCCAGCTGTGGACTGCTTAGAAGCAGCGGGAGCATCCGGATAAGACTGGCTTTCAGCCAGAAGGTCAAGGGATAACGCACTCCGCCTCATGAGCACCCATGAGGAAAGGGCATTGGCTGTAAGTGTTAGTGGAGCTGGGAGGCCGCTGGGCTCTGCCCGCCTCGCTGTCAACAGGGCGCAAACTTAGGCTTTTAGCGTTACCCCCAAATGAAGTTATACATACTGTCTCAGAGATTCATAAACAGGATAAAACATACGTTGTAAAATATAAAACATATGTCCTATTACTATGCCACAGTGCATCTAGGGCATGATGAATTAATCTTTTTAATCAATTTGGCCAAGTATTTTGTGAACTTGATGACGATGCATATATTACTTTATTTGATGCCCGTAATTTGTGAATACGCACGGTCACAGACATATACTTAAGTCAGAGTGATACTTTAAAAGCTCAAAGTTGACTATTCAATTAAGCCCCATCAGTGACCTCCCCCTGCTCCTAGGAGAACATCCAACATCTAAAAACTGTCCTGTCTGTTGAGGCTTATTTAATGTCAGATTTCTGCTTCTTTCTTTTCATTCCAGCAACATGGTTTATCTTTTCATTTCTTGCCATGCTCCCTCTCCCCCTTGGGCTGTGCTCATAATGTTCCCTCTCTGGAACATTATTGTTTCCATCCCTGTCGCTGCATAGCTACTATTGCCTTTCAGGTCTCAGCTCATAGGCTGTTACGAACACTTAACTTCTAGACCAGCTGACTCTATCAGAACCACCATCACATGTTATTGGAATTACTTACTCAATTATATCTCTCACCTATAAGACTATAAGTTCAATGGGGGCAGCATTATTCTCTCTTGTGCAAAATAATTTTACCCTCCTGCACATTGTTCAGTAAATTTTTCTTCATGAAAACCCCTGTGATCGAAGGTATTTTTCTCCCTCTGGAAAAGGCAGTGATGTGGCTTCTACTTGTTTAAATATGCTTAGTGGTTACCTTTAAATAAAAGTAGTACTACCACAAAGAAAGACACCGTTTAGCTTTGAAGATTAGAGTTTATGAAGGAGGGCAGGTTTTCATTTAGTCCATTATAGCTTTTGGACGTGTTTGAACACTTGATTGAGAACACCATCGAAGCCAGAGGTCATTAACCTCAAAGCCCACAGGGACCAGGCATCAATATAAAGAATAGGACTGAGTGGGGACTGGGGCAGATTGGGGTCCCACTGAAGGTCATTGCTTCCATGTGGAAATGTGAGCTAAGCATTGGTAGGTTTTCTAATTTTCCAAGAGAAGAAGAAACTCCAAAAGGTTTGTGGTAAAATCATAATTTAAAAAAAAGTTAGTAAATAATTTCAAAATTTTAAAATACCTTGCTTACCAGATGAAACATTTATGCTGAGGTGAAACATGGTTTGCAAGCTATGAATTTAAAATTTAACCATTAGGCCAAAATCAGTATTGAGATGATCAATTTGCTCACGCATGGATATTAAACCCAATGAGCAACTGAGGCATAAATAATAAAACTAACAATTTTAGAATGAGAAAGGACATTAGAATAATCTTGTAAACACCCTTTTGCACATTATAGGAGAAAAAACTCAGGTTTACAAAAATTAAATTACTGGGGCTTGAACTCAGATGCACAAAATTAAATAACATAGACTTGAAGCCAGGTGTTTTGATGCTTGGCTCTTGTCATAACTCCAAGCAACATTGTGTATGTGTGTGTGTATGTGTGTGTGTACACGTGCATGCATATTCTGCTCTAAGTGGAGTGAAATATGGTAGCCTTTGCTAGTGCTTCTGAAATTTTACTGTGTATGTGAATCAATTGGGTATCTTATAAAAATGCAAATTTTGATTCAGCAGATCTGGACTAGGGCCCAAATTTCTGCATTTCTAACATCTCCCAAGTGATGCCAATCCCAGGACCAAGCTTTGCTTAGTACAAACTGACTTTGCTCTAGATGTTAGGACTGCCCTAACTTCCCAGAACAGAATGTGCTCTTCGTATTTTTCTTTGCCTGTTAACACTCTGCTAATGTTTCTTTTCTTCTACTCTGAATCCTTGACAAGTAAAAATATTAAATTAAGTGTGAAATCCACTTAACCGGGGAAGTAGATAAGTAAATGACTGAAAACAAGGGGCATTGACGAAATAAAATCTCCAACCAAGGAATTCAAAATACATCAAGAAAAATGCATGCATTTTCTCATGTCTTTTTTTGTAAATAATATTAGTACTGGTTAGTTGTGGGGGGACTATTGAGTCATTTTCTAACTAAGCAACAGAAAATGACCTTCCAAGAGCTATAGAGGAAAAGATACTTCAGAATATAGTAACAAACATTCCACAAGATGGCAGTAAGTGCCCATACTTTACATTTTACTGATCTGTTTAAAGAACATATATACATTTCATCAGTGAAAATTTTAAAAGAATTTTTTCTGTTTGTTTTCTGTTTTTTATTCTTTTTGGAACAACAGAACTAAACTTTAGAGAAGTTATATATTTTTTTCCTCTGCCAAAGGACTAATGGCTATTTTTTTCACACTTTCTTCTTCATATTAGTGTGACATACTAATGTTATCCTTTTAGCTGGTATTTATTCTTTTGGGTTCTCACTGAAGACTTTCTAAGTGGAATACATTTCCAACAAATACTGAAATTTCTTTGAAACAATATATAGATGATTATATTCAAAATTTCAAATACATTTTCCAACTCTTAACTGGCCATTTACTTTCATTTGAGACATCTCTTGAAGATTCAACCTACTGACTGAGACAGAAAGAACCATAAAAGTGAATTTTTCATTGTTACCAACTGAAGATTAATGGTAATTATATTTTAATAGACATTACAATACTACAAACATTAAAGAAATCACATTTCTAAGACTTGTTTATAAGGTCTATATTCATTCTCAATCAGTCTCAGGAGATCAAATCATGGATTAGGGAAAAGAAAATATAATAGTCCTAAAGTTTTTTTGTTTTGTTTTGTTTTGTGAATAAGCAAAAATGAATAGTGTATTGAGGTACAGATATTCATAGAAGTGTGCATAGATACCATCTTTAATATCATGGCAATGCTAGCCAAATTGGGCATTATCCTGTTATCATCACCAAACTTGCATGTGTTTTAGGACAATTCGTTCAATGGCTTTGGGGCTCATTTCCTTCCAGGATAATACAAGGTAGAGAGATTAGTCGATTTCATTTCCAACTTCTCAACACTCTATACTTCTCAGGAGAAAATGTAATTAAGTAAAATGATCATAAACTTTGAAAAAAAACCCATGGTGACTAGAAATTATGGGGGTCTTCAGAGTGTCCTGCATCTTATCCTATGTTCTTTACGTATTCCCGGCGTTTTGTAGAACTCTTGAGCTCAAAGCAGAGCGCTGGATCAACACTGAGGGGATGTGTGGCTGTGGTGTTTATTCCTGAACCAACTTTATTATGAGAATCTCCTTTCTTACCCTATCATTTTCATTTCATTAGGCCCTTAAAATAAGAAAGGGAAGAGTGGACAAGTAGAAAAATGGTTTGCATTTGGCAGATAGTGCAGGGATATTAGAGGAAACTTGAGATATAAAAATAGTCAACTTTTGGGAGTGTAATTGAAGACTTGCTGCCCCGTCTACCCAATACTGGCTTCCTGCCTTTCTCTCCTGCTTGTTCCCATCCCACCCCCCCTCCTGCCTTCTCTCCTCTCTTTCTTCCTCATCTTCCAGGCATCCAAGACAAACACAACTCCTCTCAGACCCTTGGCCACGGGCAGATCCCATCACACAAAGCTCCTGGGTCTATGTTACCCCTCTGGCCAGGGTGGTGCTTTACTTCACATTCATCACTTCAGTACTTAGCTCAGCTGAGGATGGAAATAGCTTATTGTTTTGTCCCCAGTTAAATGGAGATTCCTTTCTTCCAAATGAGATTTTGTTAGACACTGGCTTAAGCACAGATTGCTGTAGATGAAGCCACTCAAACTTACTACCTTTATAGGTATTTGCTACTTGGTAAGTAAGTAGCATATGTGCTGAATGGTTGGGCTTCAGCAGAGCGGTTGCTGACCCAGCTCCAAAGCTGAAGTTTTCTTCATACACCTTTCATACATACACTAAAATTTATGGCTCCAGGTTGTTAAAACATATTAAGGATGTTTTATGAGAAAAACAAACTCCATTTTCTCTCAGTTTTTAGACTTCCAGGACTTCCAAATCTATGCCTAATGATCTATGACATGATTTAAACCTGTTTTAGAATCAAAACCCTCATTTAGAATTGGCTTAAAACCTATGTCTAAAAAAAGGTAGGTAGACAAATTAAGGTAGATAATAAATGCTTTTTATTTCCCAATTTAATCTTCAACCAACCTTGCACACCTTGTCTCTCTTCCTTATGATATTACCTTAGAGTTCTCATCCAGTGGTAAAAATTGTATTCAAATTTAGTGAATTGAGCTGATCCTTGGAGAAAGGGAAAATGGGAAGAGACTGTCTTCAAGATGCATTCCCTGACTTTTAGAAGGTGACAAAGGCTGGAGGCACTGACTTTATCAATGGTACAGATTATAGCCCCAGAATATAATAGTGTTCAGAATAGATGGCAAGAGGAAATTCAGTATTGGATGGAGTTTGGGAAGAATAGAGATACTGTATCTACATTCAGCCAGATCTGTAAGAAACAATCATAAAGAAACAGTGGTGAGCATGAGAAATTAATTTGATTATTATTGATTTCATTGTAATTAACAATTTCATTGTTAATTACAAAGTGACACCCTATGTTAATGAAATCTTTCACTTATTCATCTGTTCAGAAATAACTTTATTCATTGAACAGAGTATCTTGCAAGCTTGGTATTTATGAGGCACAATACCTTGATTAGACTAAGGGTGAATCAGAACATCTGTTGAAATTGTGTTTTGATTCTCCCCTCTGCATCTCCAAAAGTAAAACATCTTATGTAATATAAGGTGATCTTAGTCCAGTTTCTTTATTTTACAGACTCAGGATCTAGGGGTTAAATTATTTGCCCACAGACAGCTAGTCATTCAGACTTGATTGTTTTTGCAACTAAAACCTACATATCTCTATTTCCTCTACTTCTCACCATTTCAAACCGTTTTCATTAATTGTTAAAATAACCCTGCCTTCAGATTTTAAACCTTGGGCTTTAGGCTGCAATTTAGGCTCTAACTCTGAGCTCTAAACCTGTGCTTCTTTCCCCTTAAAGTAGCCAGTTTATAAACCCCTAGCCTTTAATCATGGCAAACATGCAAGTACAGACATAACTAAACAAAGATATAAATGGACAATATCCACTATTTCCTTTCCTGAGAAAATTGGGAGAATTATAATGTGTAGACTTGATTTGGGAGTTAGGAAGTTTATGCTCAGAATTCAGTTTTGCCCCAGGTGACCTTGGCCAAGTCATGCCAATTTTCTCCCTTAGGCCAGCAACTTACTTCATTGGCTCTTTATTGATTTCATCTACTATCTTCATATTAGAAAGCCACAGTCTAATAGATACTCAGGAAATGAACACTGAACCTTTTCGTAGCTCAGTTTTCTGAGGGCATTTGAAGAGCAGCCCTATTTTCTGCCAATTATTCTGTTTTAATAAGCTCTCCCATCACTTTGGCTCAGACACTCAACTTAAACAAGTAGCCTTACTATTTAGCTGACCCCAAATAAATGGCCGATTGGGATTCTTTCTGAGATCCATAGACTTTCTTATGAGATGGCAACTGTACCTTTATGCATATGCTTGTTATTGATCGTAGCAGAAGGTATTTAACTTTCTGTAACAGTCTTAGAATGACTGCATTTGGTGTTTCTCAACAAATTTGACTCTTGATGTAAAATGTCATTGCAAAATTCAAATTTATAATAAGATTCTTCACAAAGCGCTCTAAATTACATTCCTCAGAATAACTGGAGAAAGAAAGCATTATTCAGTAGCAATGCAAAGTACTAATTGCAATATTTCAAAGAAAACCTTTCTTTTTTTCAAAACCCATAAGTCTATTAATCCTAGAATTATGATTCATTCCAAGGATATTTTAGCACAAGCTCAAAAATATAATATAATGTTCTGTAATATAATTAGCAACCCAATAAAAATATTTTGCTCTAAATTACTTAATAAATGTACTATGTGAGTAATGGTATTCTTAAAATGAATTCCAGGATAGTTCTTCAGTTTCTTCTTTCAGAATAATTGCACATAATTCTAAATATCATATTGGAGATCACAAGACTGCTGCTTATTTTCTTGAATTAGACAGTACACAGGCTACTGATCGTTCATAATGAAACTGCTAGATGTCGAGGTGGAAAATGATACAGGACAAACTAAAACCTTCTAGAAATTCGGCTGAGTGAAATCCTCAGATTGTGCCTTTTAGCCTTTGTTTTATTACAACTAATGGAGAAGCATCAGAGTCTGATTTTTCCCCCTCCCATCATTAGCAAGTTGCTGGTCTAATTCCTCATTAAATAGACAAACATGTTTCTAAGTTCAAATGTCTAAGTCCCATCAGTAACTGTTTCTCTGCTAAATAACTTGACATCCTTTAATATTTGAAAGCGACCTTTATTTTTACGATGATATATTTTGTCTATTCATCCTCTAAGCTCAATATGGGAAAGATATAAGCTTTCTTATCTGAGAATCCTCAAAGATGGGGAGAAAAAAAACCCTATGTCATTATGACGAGAGGCAGTGGGTGTCTTCCTACATGAATGTAGGCACATTCATTTCCTTTCACTTCATAGCTCTAGAGAATTATCTGCTTTGTTTCTTGAGGCATCACTACTTATGTAAAAAGGGGATGCAATTTGAGGAATTTAGCATAAATACTAGTCAGCCTTTTTCTGGTGACATTTTAGTGCCCGTCTTTTAGACATTCCTTTTAATGCTGTCAATATTTACAATGGAACATCACAAGCATAATTTTACCACTGAAAATCAATTTCATGTAAATGCCATTCTGTTCTTGTGCTGGTGATGAAAGACCCTTCTTCAAAGTCCCCCTCCTTGCCTATTACACTGTTTTGCTCTGCAGCTTATTATCTGTACCTCCAGCCACACAAACACTTGGCAGAGTGAGAAGAATGATCTGGTGTGTCAGTTAGTTTCAGAAAATCTTGTCTTTAAGATTGTTGATAAAGGTTGGAAGTGATCATATTTAGGAGAATCCTAATGTAGACTGGGCTTTTCACTGCTTATCATGTATGGTCATGCAGAACGCACTGTCGTTCAAGCTCATAGGACCTTACTATCCTTAGTTAAATGTTTTATTTTATTCTACATCCATACATGTTCTATTTCTAGCTGGCCACTGTCCTTACTCTGTGACGTGTAATGCTGATCCCATTTTCTCCTTTTTTCTTTGTTCTTTATGTTTCTCTCAGTAAATTTCCCTTTTTGATGACCAACTTCCCTAAACATTGCCTGTCTTTGAATGTTCAGCTCTGGCTTATTGTCTCTTGTGAAACCCTCCCAGATAAATTTTAAAGAGTGACCTATGTTCATTGGAGGTACATAAGCGGCCTTCAATAAATGTGAGAGTTCACAGCTCTTGCTCTCTGTAAAGTAGGATCGAATTATGTACTAATGATTTTACTCTAGAATGCTGGTTGTAAATATCAACTCGCAATTTTAAAATATAGGAAAAGTACAACTTTTTTCATTTCTTATAATTAGCGAATTTTCCTTTTGACTGTCTCATTGGGGTGGTAAACCCACAACCCCAGTGAAAAGTTATACTATCCTTTCCCCACAGTATTGTCTAAATTCTATAGGACCTGAGGCTAGAGACTTGAGAAGTCCTTTGGTGAATGTTGGGCCATTAGATCTTCAATGTTAATGTGTCAAAACTCAAGTACACTAAAGTATTCATTGCCCTTTTGAGTGTTTGGCCATTCAGTGATAGAAGAGAAGAAATAATCTTCTTTCTACCCTTCTGAGTTTGTGGCTGAGACTCCTATGACAAAAACTGACTAACAGAAGAAAAACAAAGCAAGTTTACTGACATGTATACTTCGTGCATACATGAGAGATACCCAAGGGAAAATGATTAAGTTTCTGCAGTAGCTCAGAATTCTAAGTTTAAATACCATTTTGATAGGGAAAGGTGAGGGAGGATAAAGGGCTCTTAGGTAACAGTATATGAGTTTTAGGAAAGATGAATGGGCTCTTAGAAGGATAGGTGGGAGGTATTACAGTTTGTGACACGAAGTTTGTCTGGATGTGGTGTTGACTTCTAGTCTCTTCTCCCATAGTAAGAGTCAATTTTCCCTGGTTGTTGAAACTCCTGGGGAGGAGATTTGTGACAAGTGAACTTCTTTTTGGAAGATCTGTCTTCAGGTAATAAGGAGAGTTCAGAGAAAGCTTTTCCCTGCATTTGCTATTTTCCAAACACCTATGGTTTAAAACAATCAATATACGACAGCAGCATGTTTGGGGTTGAAAGTCCTGAGCTCCTACGGTCATATTTTGGGGTAGCATTTTCTGCTAACATTCACCTCTAATTAGGGTGCTTTGAAGATACTTCTGTACTCTACCAATATGGCTCTCACAGGTCCATTGCTCTCTCTGCTGCCCTGATGTCATCATTGGGCATGTGGCCACCATTTTGTGCTCCTGCACCATGAAAGGGGAAGAAATCCCAGTGAGGCTGCAGAAGATAGTGTCTGCCAGTGTGCAACAGGTGGCCATTTCTCTCCATGTCTTCATCTGGGAAGGAGTCCGAATGCCTCTCTGTGTCTTTATCTGAGAAGTAAGCTACTGGCCTCTTGCTTTCTGATCCCACAAGCCTTCTTAGAATGTTGCTATTTTGCATGCAGGATATGTGATCCTTTTTGGGGATGCGTCTTTATGTCTGCCTTTGTCAGTTCCCTTCCTCCCTCCCCATCCCAGTCGTAGGGATTCTAGTCTAACCTGGGTGGATGAGGACTGGGAACAGTACAGACTTACTTGTATTTGTGTTTTGCAAAATCTTTCATCTACTTATGAATCTTTTACTTTCTTGTAAGTACTAGTCTTTTGAAAATCAAAATAGTAGGAAGAAATGTATTTTTCCTCTACTTGATGCTGTCACATTTCATATGTAAAGTGAAAATCAGAAGCATTTATGCCTAGCTAAATATTCAAATATGGAGGGCATGGTTGGAGAAAGAAGAGAAATGGTAGAAAATATGTAGAAAAAATATGTAGAAAATATGTTAAAAAGATATATATAAGAACCTTTATAGTTTAGCATGCCAAAAATATTCTGATGCATTCCTCTTTACTTCTCTTGATACTCAATAAGGTCCTTAAAGGGAGGCAGATTTTGTATTTTTGGATCTCTTGTAATGCTCAGGACCATGATACATAGATAGTAGAGATTTGTTAAATTCTTGCTAAAGGATTCACTGTTGTTTACACATTTTGTTCAATAAATGCAACTTATTACTAAATTACTAGAAGAATGCACATTTTGTAATGGGACTTACTTATCTTTTATTATGTTTCTTAACATAACAAAAAGTTATGCAGAACTAAACAGCAAACTGAGTGTGTTGAACTTACTTGCTATTTGGGAAAATTTATAAGCTTCTGAAAAATGTATTCTGCCTGCCATGTGCAGTGAAATTGAGCTTAAGAAGTTTTACATGCAGAAACCATTTTCCTTAAACCAAGAAAACTGAAGAATTTTGGAGGAAATGAAAGATAAAAATTTGACTAGTCTTTGGTTGTGAAAAGGCAGCAAAATGTGCTTAGGACTTATGCACAAAACTTGCGTAAATGAATTCCCAACATATTGAATACAGATGTGAACAAACACTTTTCCTCTAGATTTGGGATAGTTTTCCTTCACAGCTATAAAACAAATTTGCTGCATATAATCATCATGGATATTCTGCTCCCCAAATTGTGAAATCATATATATTCACACCTCAGATAATTAGGCAGTATGAAAATAGATTTTTTTAATGCCTTCAGCAATTTTGAATTTTACTTTCTTGGGCAATCATGATGCAGCGATTAGGAAGACTTTAATGAGAGGAATGCCTCTGACATTAGCTAAAATCACCCGTAATATTGGTGCCTGTTTAATTACTTGACAATGAGCAGCATGATGGCTTCTGCAAGTAGGTATTTAATAAAGATGTTGGGCTTTAATACACTAACATGCATTTCATAGGATTCTTTGATTATGCTGGCTGCTTATTTTAGCTGTGTCAACCGAGTACTAAGCAAGAACTCATTTGCATGTTTGATTCCTACATTGACCACTTAGGTAAGCTTTGTTTCATAGCCAGAGGGCACACCATTTAAAACTAGCATCCAGTTCTCAGGGTCCTCCTATTGGTTACCAGCAGCACAGAGGCAAACACAGAGAGCTACAGGCAAATTCACTTACCTACCGCTGAAACAATTCTAGATCCAAGTGTAGAGGTGTTGGGCTATTAGGACCTTCAGACAGGAAGGATAACTTATATTTATAATAAATGAGGATAAATCAGTGGTGCATGCAACAGCTCAATGTTCTCAATACAGGATATTCATGAATCTATCCCATTTGCACTAAACCATGAATTTCCAGAAGTGGATTCTAAGAGGCTTAATGCTGCAGATATGATCCCTAATAAGAGGTATTCATATTTGTGCTATTCCCTTGTGACATACCTCATTATGTTTTGCATTTTGTACATTTTGTTGTTTTGTTCACTATGTCTTCTGCAAATGTAGAATGCTCTGCATGTGTCCTTAAGTACCCACAATTTGAAAGTGTAATAATACTACCTAATATATATCCAAAATATCAAAGGAAAAATATCAAAGTATTTTCATAAGTAGCTGTATATTAAAGAAAATAAGCATGAATAATTCCACTTAATTCCTAGTCCTGTGCTAGGAGTTCAGAGAAGTTTAGTTAGTATAGTATCTTCATGTGTCTTCAAGAACTCGGAGAAGGGTTTATGAAGAAGATATCTGCACAAAGGATGTTTGGTTACTGCTTCTGTGATAACAGTACCTACATTTTGATCTTGCCCTTAAATAAATAAATTAAGTAAGATAGTGAATGTAAAGGATAGAGTCCTGACCAGCTCAGATCATGATCTCACAGCTTGTGAATTCAAGTCCCACATCGGGCTTTGTCCTAACAGTTCAGAGTCTGGAGCCTGCTTCAAATTCTTGTCTCCCCCTCTCTCTGCCCCTCCCCACTCACACTCTGTCTCTTCCAAAAATAAACTTTAAAAAAATTTTTTTGAAGGGAAGAGCTTATGTTACACCAAACAAGTGTCATATACTAGTGTTTTGCCTTTTCTTCCCTTTTCTTACCATTCTTTGGGATGGCCTTCCTTTTCCACTCAGACACATGACAGCCTTTCCTGCCTTTGTCATCCCTGATTTGGAGACCCTGGCTACTTCTTTCCTTAGAAATCATTGTCCTCTTCTTTAATTCCCATTAAAGGTGACGGATTTTCTAGTCTAAGAAGGAAGAGGTCTCACCTTTGAGTTCTGTAGAACGATACCCTCATGTTCTCCCAGAATTTCCTGACCTCTAAGCATTTGCTGTTCTCTGGGCCACTAAAAGGTGGTAGCTGTCTCATGATTTAACCAGCTAGAGAATATAAACTAAGAGTGATTCTTAAATGGTTTGCATTGCTCTTAGCTATTCTGATTCCTTTCCTCTCCTCTTCTTGATTGTCTTGGAATGAGGAATAGACCCACTGTTTCTCCCTTGACTTAGGGCAATGTTCTCAATACTGTTTGGTTTTAGGAATTCTTTTCACTCTTAAAAATTACTGGGGGCTACAGAGAGCTATAGAGAGGTTTTCTTTGTTGCTGTCCTTTTTTTTTTTTTTTTTTCTTAAATGTGGGTTATAACAATTGACACCACATTAGAAATTAAAACTAAAAAGAATTCTAAAACAATTCTTTATTATTCTATTTAAAATAGTAATAATCCTGGGGCGCCTGCGTGGCTTAGTCGGTTAAGCGTCCGACTTTCGCTTAGGTCATGATCTCGCGGTTCGTGGGTTCGAGCCCCGCGTCGGGCTCTGTGCTGACTGCCAGCTCAGAGACTGGAGCCTGTTTCAGTCTGTGACTCCCTCTCTCTCTGACCCTCCCCTGCTCACGCTGTCTCCTCTCTCCTCTAGAAATAAATAAAACATTTAAAAAAAAATAAAATAGTAATAATCCTATTACACATTAGTATAAATATATTTTTAGTGAAAAATTCACTATATTTTCTAGAACAAAAATAGTGAGAAAAGCGACATTTTGCATTTTTTGAATATGTTTAAAGACTGACTTAATAGAAGACAACTGGATTCTCAAATTTACTTCTGCATTTCTTACAGTCTGTTAGTTGGGTAAACTGTGTGAAGAAAAAATGATCTCATACAGATATATATTTGGAAAGGAGGAATATTTAATATATTTTCAGATCATTGTAGATATTCCTTGAAGTGACACTGAAATTTGTCAAGTGGTAATTTCTTATACATTAGTTGAAACCTAGAACCTGAAACACTAAATACAAACCTTTAAATCTTCGGTTCTTTCATGATCCACTAGTCTATATTGCACTTTAACTTGATTATATATCCACGCATGATTTTGTAGTATCATGCATGATCGATCATTTCTTCTAGACATTGACATATTTCGTGATATGATCTATAAAAACATTGTTAATAGTACCACTGATCTCAGCAGAGAAGTATTTAAGTATTGGGAAACTGTCAAGCTCACACTGTGGCTACAAGTTTTCCAAAGTTCTCGTGTTCACTTGAAAATTGTCTCATTAAAAGCACAGACTATCGTTTGTTTTTCCCTGATTTGAAAGCTGCCCTCATTAATCTGCATTGCCAAATGACCAAATGGGAACTATAGTTGCTGGGTCAATTGTTTTTCAAGTAGAAATGATTTTACATGAAATAATGAGCTACAATAGCTCACAACTCTCATGACTCAATCACACCAGTGCTTTTACTTGAATAACCTTTGTTCTTTGGTAAGCAGCATACTTTATGTGTGCTTCTTATTTCATGACACACTGTATCATGAAGAGATGTATTCTAGGGTCAGGATTTAATGAAATTAATTGTTACTGTTTGATAAAGGACATTATTAAGTGAAGCTAGCATTTATTCTTTTTAATTGATTTATTGATTTCTGCAACTCTTTGGTGGGGAAGATACCATGACTACTAGTACATGTTGGTACCACTAACTTTATTCTTACTAGGGCTACATCAATTTTACCTATTAGTGCATAACCAACACAATGAAAATACAAATAACTTCTAGTGTTATTAGAATAATAGTTTTAGTCCTATGAACATCCCTTCCCTGAAAGGGTCACAGGAACCCCTAGGAGTCCATGGACCAGACTTTGACTCTTTTGCTTTAGAATAGTTTTTCCAAACTCTTTCATGAACAGCGATAGCATCTTTTGTGAGTGCTTTATCCTAATGTAAAGACTATGAGCTATCAGACTACTCAACACTAAGTGCTCTTGGGATTAGGAGAAATGGAAGACAATCATAAGTCTCAGTCTCATTAAGAAAAGTGAACTTCCATGAACTGGACTTTCAAATAGTTTCAAGATTTGGATTGTGTCAAGTGTTGTGGCATTATTATTAGTCTAGGTATTCTCACATCATGCTGTTTTCTGTTTATTATTCAAGCTAATTGGAAATGCAGTACTAGTAGCTTCAGGTAGCATCCTTATGATCGTTTCTTTCTGGTAGAATTTATGCTCCTAGGTGCCGTGGATGTCATGGAAACCACTGTTCAGAGGTGGGAAAAAAAAGTATTCTGGTTCGCCTGCTTAATCCTGCAGAAGGGGTTCCCGGTAGGGTCCAGATCTTTCTCATTTTCTCTAAGAATCTATTCCAGAATCAGTCTCATTATTTATGTTTTTGCTTATGTTGGAGGTCTATTTACCTGGAAGATATTCATCTTTATGCTTTCCACTTTTGTAGGCATAGTTTAAAATATCCCCTTTCTACAGAATTGTTGCCTCTTCTCCTACAGATGAAGGCACATGATGACAGGGGCTTGGCTCAGTGAGAAACTACTCTGACAGGGACAGAGAGCTCACATCAGCATGTGACACTGCCCCTGCAGCTCCCCTGCTCGGGCAAATCCCAGCTTAGGCTTCTGCTTTTCTGATCTATAGATAAGAAAATCCCACGTAGGGAGCACAAACCTCCATTAACTGTTGTGGTAGTTACAGAAAGCTGAATCAGAGACATATCTAAACATTTATGGACATCACCTTTAAAAATCCAGGAACCAAATATATTACCTATAGGTCACTCTCTATGTCCCAGAAAGAAGGAGCTCAGTTTTCTCATCTAGCCTCAATGATAGATGATGTAGGAAAACACCTGATTGGAGTACTGTTTTATTATTGTCTCATGTGGGGCAAGTAGTCTCCTTCATTCTTTGACTCCAAATGGGCTTTGAAGTTCTTGTCTCCATAATACATTGATAGAGTTGTTTTATCCAGCCCTGTTCCAACTTGATTGTATTCTCAGAGCAAGTAGACCTTGAAGCTGTAGGTGTGACTCTCCTCCAGGCACTAGAGACTTGGGTGGTGAGCAGTGTAAGCAGAAGATAGACACATAGCCTCACCTCCTTGTGTTTTAACATTCCAAAGAGTCTAAACATCATATCTTTTTTATTTTTATTTTATTTTTTTTAATGTTTTATTTATTTCTAAGAGAGAGAGAGAGAGAGAGACAGCGTGAGCAGGGGAGGGTCAGAGAGAGAGGGAGTCACAGACTGAAACAGGCTCCAGGCTCAGAGCTGGCAGCCAGCACAGAGCCCGACGCGGGGCTCGAACCCACGAACCGCTAGATCATGACCTAAGCGAAAGTCGGACGCTTAACCGACTAAGCCACCCAGGCGCCCCGAGTTCCTGGATATTCAAAAAGAAAACACTCTCAGTTTTGCAGATCTACGTTGTCCATAGAGGCCAGAGTCACAACTTTTCAAATTCCATTCAAAAGGCAAAGCTAGGAACAGTTTTAATAGAGAACAGTGACACAACTCTGTGACCTGGCAGCTGGCCACTTACCTAATGAAGACGCTGACTTTGCTCTCATCCCTTTGAGGGCTAAGCAGTCTTATTATTTTATAGATACTCATATCAGGCTGCATTTCAGTTGCTTGAGGGCAGTTTCAGGCATGACTTCTTTTTCTTAGAATCCCGCAGTATCACCTTGGAAATGATTCTACACATTAGGAATACATGTAGATTTGATATTCTTAGGTCATAATGTCAGTTCTCATTCCAAATGCAAGCTTCCCTATAATCAACCTAGATAGTTTATTCAATATTCAGATTTTCAGGACTTATTTCAAGGGACTCTGGTTGAAGAAGTTTAGAAGGACAGCCCAAGAATCTGGATTTAAATTTTTTTCATGTTTATTTTTGAGAGAGAGAGAGAGAGGGAGAGAGAGAGCAGAGGGCGGGGGCAGAGAGAAAGGGAGACACAGAATCTGAATGAAGCAAGCTCCAGGCTCTGAGCTGTCAATACAGAGTCCAATGTGGAGCTCAAACCCACGAACGGTGAGATCATGACCTAAGCCGAAGTCGGTTTGAACCACCCACGTGACCCAGAATGTGGGTTTGAATCAAGCAACTGGGATGAGATTGATATAAGTGACCCATGGACTGCAGTTAAAGAAATTCTGCTTAATAAATAAAACTATGTCTTACTAGAGAGTTAGGAAAAAAAAAAAACCACATTCCTGCCTGTTACGAGCTTTGGGCAAGGAATTCTTGAACTGTGGTCTGCAGAAAGCCGATGAGACGTTAAGAATGGTCACAAGAAGTTGGTCACCAGCAAGGTGCACTCCCTCTCAGATTCTGCTTCTGACTATGGATCTGTAGGTCAGGTTTTATGTTTCTTATGTCCTGGACTCTGATGTGTCTTTTGACATTTGGAGGAGATTTATGACATTGATGGCAAAACTCAAGCTGTTTCATTTGTTTCTTCTAGTCTCGGTGCCCACAGCCCTACCCTTCTCATAGTAAGTCACTGAATGACTAAAGATAGCAAAAATGAGTGGCAGTGATTTCAATTTAGTATATTATTCCCTTGATCAAAAATCTTGATAAGTTCCTGGAAGTGTCAAAAATTGCTTGGCCTGCCAGCCATTTAGAGGAGAAACATTTGGAATTGTCATCATTGAACTGGAATTTGAGGTGAAAACTTAGAGAAACTGCTCCAATGAAAAATCTTGCAACAGAGCTCCATCCAAATATATTAAAAGACATCAAAGAGAAAGTGTTTTCTCTTGTGATTTTTCCCTTCACTGTTAACTGAACACTTGTAAAATTGATGATGATGTATCTTACTAGTCACCTAGAATGCTCTGTACCACTGGAGAAAACAAAATTACTTTAATATTTTTGAAGGTTTCTTTACTTTGTAAGATGTATCTGGGGAGCTTATTAAGTTCATTAGAAAACTTGAAGAAATTTAAAAGTACTTCTAAAGGCCTTTTCTTTCCTTTCTCAAGCGACTTCTGCATTTTTAGATTGGAGCATAAATAGATAAAAGAAGAGCTTAGCTAAAACAAATAAAAGTTGAAATGTATTTCTGAGAAATATGTGAAGGGGAAATGAGACTATTTGTTTCCCTGTAGTTGGGCCCACCCCTCCCTGGTGTTCATAATCAATCCTCACTTGGAGTGGGAGGTTCTTAAGGAAAAAACAGTCATCTATATTGAGATGTAGCCCTTTCCTTCTATTGCTAGAATATCCTTATATTTGATGTTATACCAATGGGAATGGTATTGGATATTAGAAATGTGAGTTCCTGACATATCATTATGAATAGTAACAGTTGATAACTTTCATTGTGACATATGATGGGCAAGGCACACAGACATTTGCTCACTGAACTCTCACATCACCCATATGAAGTTAGCACATTATTTACAATATCCCACATTCTTATGAACAAGAATATTAAGAAAGAATACCTTCTCAGAACAGTCACATGGTTAAGATTGGAGCAGACAGTCTAAGGAGAGCATACTTTTCTGCTATGTGCCTGGTCTTGGAGAGGTTGGTGGAGGCATATTTGGGTCTCTTGGGTCCTAGTAATGAGTTCTAGAAACTCTTTCCCTTTAAACTTGGATAGAAGTGGGATGGTGGGAGGTAAAACAATGTAGAAACCATTTGTTTCCTCTTTTCCTATTTTTATATGAGGCTATATCTTTATTAAATGTCAAATAAAAAGTTGTGTGGAATCCTTCCGTGACCACAAGCACCTGGTCTGCCAACACTCGGGAGTCTGATTTCCATTGTCGGCCTTTCCTGATTACTTCTAGTATTAAGAAATGAGGCATTTCCTGGCTGAAAACCAAAATATCTCATTTGGGTGATAAACCTAAACTGCAGACTTGGTTATGTGGCTGGACCTCTGGAATCAAATTCTTCTTTGAGGTTTCTGGTAGGCTTCAAACTGTGTTCCAATTCTAGACTTGCATCCTGAGGTGGAAATGCGGGGGGATGCATGCTCAGATGACAAGGCCTTACAATTGTTCCTGGCAGCAGAGGAGGATATAGATATCAGCAGGGAGATGAGATAAGTATCACTTACCCTTCAGGTGCACCTTACACTTGACCTGGAGGAGATGTTTCTCTCAACTGAAGCTTAAATGAATACGCAGGCATTTTGAAGGGCTTTCTTCCTTGAGGTTGCTTCCGGAGAATCAAAATCTTGTTAGAATTATTCTGGGCACTGATTCAAAGTGTGAAAGGCTAAAATATTGCCAACATGGTAATTTACACAATATAATAGCAGGGGAAAATAAATTACCTACAACTTACAGCAATGCCCTGTGAGCAGAAAGCCTCTTGGAACACACAAAAATTATATCTACAATATATCAGCAACATAAAGCCCTGGATTATAAGAATCAGATTCAGGTTCTTGAAAAATTAGTGGAAATTCCATTTTGCCATCACTTTAGAAATTGAAAAATAATAATAAATGGGCACAGCCAGTGTCGGGGCATGATTGATGGAATTACATATTCCATCTTGTTTGTTGTTACTTAGCACCTTATGTCCTCAGAGGGCTTTGCCCTTGTGCTTCTTGTCAAGTATGAAAACTTGGTAGCATTCCCATGTTGTTTGCAAGGAAACTGAAGCACTGGAAAGTGGGTTTCCTCCAAGGTCACCTCATTGATCTGAGATGAAGCTGTAATGGAGTTGAGAGCTTTCAAATCTCTGTGTCCAGGGAATGACAAGGGCTGTGGTTTAGTCCCATTTTCAGAGTGAAGAATCAAAGAATAAAGGTAATGAAGGTAATAAAGGTGTGTTCTGGGAGTCAGCTCTTTAATGAACTCTTAATTGAAATCACTGGCCTTATTATGAAACTTTTGTTTTCTGGGATTTGAATAAAATGTCCCATTGCTGGGTGTTTTCTTGGCCAACACTGATGGGAACATGACACTCCCTCGCTGTAGTCTCTACCATGTGACAATGTTAATTCCTAAGGAGATTTTACCTCAGAATAGTTTAGAAAGATTAAGCAATAAGATCCCCAGCTGAATAATATGGGAAAGAGCAATTGCATGAAATTCTTATTTAGGATCTAGAAAAATAGGAGAGAGAGAGTTAACAGCAGAATAAAAGAAGCAAAGAAGAAAGAGCAAATTGGTTTTTTTTTGGGAACAGAGAGAGTGGACTTACAGAAATATTTTGATGCAAGACTTCACAGCTACGAGATCAATTCATCTTGGGTTCTCTTCCTGTTGCCCATGTCCAGCTATTGCATCCAATACTACACTTACTCCTCTCTTTCTGTAACTCTCTTTCTGCCTCTGTGCTCAGTGAAAAGTAACACATACCATCTGTGTTTCAGGTATCAGAGGAGGCTTGGCCAGATACTGAGTATCTTTCTCTTTCTCCTTCCATTTACTGCACCAGCTTCCTAAATCTCTCTGTTGGTTGTCTCTCCCCATTCCAGTTCTACTGTGTTATTCATCATTTTAACCAAAATTCTGACCACAATACCACCTGGCTGAAAGCCTTCAATCACCCTTTCCCACTTCCATTCCCCCAATCCAAAGCCAATTGATTAAAGCTCAAATTTCTATATCCCTCCACCTTCTGGTACCAACTTGTCTATGTTAAGCCTTCTCCTAGCTTGTTTTTACAGTTTCTGCTTGAAATTCAAACTAAAGTAAAAAAAAAAAAAATGGTTGCTTTTGGAGCTGATCCCAAAGTTCCTATATCTACTTTATTATTCATTCTCTTTTTTCAATAGAGAACAACATCCATTTCTTTCCTCATCTATTTCTGCATCTGTCGATCTCCTATTTGTTTTTCAAGGCACACTTTGATGGTAATTCTTGCCTACTTATATTCCTGTGTTTATTAAAGATTGTCTTGTGTTATTGTTATTTGACACATCTTCCCTGCTGAATTATAAAGTCATTAAGACTAGGAGTTAATTGTTTTAGTTGTTTCTGTGTTTTACTTCCTGCTCCTCTTCCCAGTACCTGACATGATGCTGAAACAACTGAATGAATTAATAGTAAATCATGAATGAATAAAATAATGAATAACATGATTTCTAGAAAAATCAAGAAATATAGGATAAGATCACATTTTAAAAAGATAAAATTGAGAAGACATGCATAGCCTGTATTTTTAAAATATGAAAAGTTATGTTTGTGTATATGAAGTGTCACAAGAGTTCTGTAGAACAAATGTACTACAAAGTGCAGCAGGAAAAGAAAATCACTCTAAACCAAGATCAGTAGTAGCTTTTAAGAGAAGTTGGGACTTGAGCTGCATCAGATGTAAGCATAGGAGTAAGGTGGCTTTAGAGGAAACTATTTATTCTACCATAATGTTACAAGCTACTTTTTTTGTAACTAATTATAAATATGCATGTTTCTGCAACCGGACTCTTGGAATTTGAAGAAAGAAAACATTTTTTTCCCATTGATATGCACATCTCCTATGATACCTACCATTTGCCTGGCACCTAGAACATGCTCAGTAGAAGTTTGCTAAATGAGAAGTTGACCAATCCACAGACTGGGGTGAGAAAAAGAACAGAGACTGTAATTCACATGTGATACTTAGAAAACATTGGTTTTCTAAGATGCTTATTAAAGGGGTATAGTCTGATAGAACTGGAAAAAAGAGAGCTACATTATAAAAACTGTTTAGTGTTTCTCTAAGACTTAATTCTTTTTTAAAAAATATTTTAATGTTTATTTATTTTTGAGAGAGAGAGAAACAGTCTGAGCAGGGGAGGAGCAGAGAGAAGGGGAGACACAGAATCTGAAGCAGGCTCCAGGCTCTAAGCTGTCAGCACAAGCCTGACATGGGGCTCAAACTTATGAACCTTGAGATCATGACCTGAGGCGAAGTTGGACGCCTAACTGACTGAGCTACCCAGGTGCCCCTAAGAGTTAACTCTTTAATGGCAACTGTAGAAGGATTTTGGAATGTGAAGTGACCTTCCCAAGTATATGTTGGAGAAATATTTATCCAGCAGTTGTGTATGTGAGAATGTAGACTGGGGCATACATTTGGTTGGGTACCCCAAAAGCCACTGCCCTACTACTTTTTTTCCAGGATTGTTCAGAAATTCCTTGATTTCAAGGAAGCCAGACTCAACCCCAGGTTTAGCAGTAAGGATGTAACCTAGTTGTACCTAAAATGTTTACTGAAATCCTGGTAGGGGACTCTTGAGAAAATGTTTCCCTCCTACCCCCACTCACTCTTACATCCATCTTGGATTATGGCTAGGTGGAGAAGTTCATTGTAGAGATGTTGCCTCAGCTCCTCAAAATTCTTAAGGTACTAAATCACACAAATAATTGCCTACAATTATGGGAGGAAAAAGGAAAAAATACATTTTTATATATTGTTAGTCCAGCTCTGTGTTTCTCATGACAAAAAATTTCCTGTTTTTCTCTCAGAATCTTTCCCTGTCTCACACCCACCCACCCACCCACACACACCCAACCACACAGACACACAGATATGAATTAATAGTAGCAGAGAGTATATACATAGTGGAGTAGAATAAGAATCATTGAATCACTGAAAAGTGTCTTAGCAATAACATATATAGTTTAAAACCTAATTTCACAGATAAGAACACTGACACCAAGCAAGGAGAAGTGACTTGCCCATAATAATAGCAACAGATTTTTAACCAGAACACATTTTCTCATTTTTAGACCAGGTCTTATATCTTTTTTTTCCTGTGTAGCTAACCACATAGCTAACCATGTGCTCTCAAGGATTTATAAAGACATAAGAAATTTACCTTGGAAAATTCTGTCCCCATTGTTTGCCTATGAGAGTTTTAACTTTCAAAGCAGACAAAATAATGTTCAAATCTTGGGCTTGAGTTTGAGGATATTTTGTGATTATTTTCTCTGCGTCTTGATTTTCTGATCTGTAAAACAAAAATTAAGGTAGGACATAGTTCATAGATTTCTTATAAAAACACAAGTGAATGTATTGAAATGCTGAGCATAGCAGCTGGCACAAGCTAATACTCAATAAAGGTTAGCTTTCACAAACGTTCTTACTGGGACCTCAGAACATTGGCTCCAGCCACCAACCACCAAGGTGTCATTTATTCAATTCTATTCTAGTCATCAGAGACATTATGGATAAAATATGTCAGTAACTGAAAGAACAACATGGCATCATTCTCCAAATATATGATGTATTGACTCTGTTATTGGAAATGTTGTGGGGAGATAGAGTCTGCAAAAACTCAGATGACGGATGGAAAGCAATAAGAAAAATGAATAAAAATGCATTTGGGAGAGTAGTAGTTTTTCAAAAGCAATTAGATGAGAATCATAATTTTATATGCAATGTGAAGTTGTTAAGGGATGAAATGGAAAGTGCAGATTCTAGAGGCATAATGATGAAAACAAATGACTGGACCTGACAACACACTTTATATATTGTGACGGGTGAGTGAAGTGAGAACAAAGACAATGCCAAGTTAGAGCGAATCATTAATTTCTCTTGCTTCTATCAGTGATCCTGAGTTTTTCCTGTTGTGTGAGAGATACTGTGTATCTTGTAGGCATCTAGAGAGTATGATTCCAGTCATGGTTGTAAGTGAACATAGGGTGAGTTTTATTGTCCCTTTAGAATGTGAAGCATGGCTCAGTGAGTTAAGTGTCCGACTCTTGATTTTGGCTCAGGCCATGATATCACAGTTTGTGAGCTGGAGCCCCACAATGGGCTCTGCACTGTCAGCCCATTGGGATTCTCTCTCTCTCTCTCTCTCTCCTCTCTCTGCACCTCCCCTGCTCATGCAGTCTTTCTCTCTCAAAATCAATCAATGAATTTTTTTTTTTTTAAAGTAAAGCAGGGGTGAGTGTTTCACAGCATTTAAGACCCAAGTGAATCAGGCTAATTTTGGGGGACCAGTTTTGGAAAACTTTCTGTAGTCAGTTAAATATTCCCAAAGATCTTTATGATGAAGGTTAAACAACTTGAGTGAAGTGTGAACAGTTCCATCAAGATTTTAAATGCTGAGGCAATAAACCAGTCTTCCTAAGGGCCTGAGAAGGATCTGGGTGTTTGCCGGTGTCCTTTTCAGTTGCTCGCGATTTCTCTGTCATAGAAAGTTTACAGTGTTGGTGTTTTTCAAACCTGGAGGGCTTTGAATGGAGAACTCTGAATTTACTGTATAATTTTCCCTCCAAAGCCACTGCTCAGCGCAATATGACCAGAAGCTAGTGTGATGATGATGTACCTTTGTGATGTGGGATACAATCCGCTCGAAACCCACCGAGGCAAGCTTAGGCATACTGATGATTTCTCTGCATTGCTAGACCCTTTCATTACATCCAAAGGATAACCTGGAAGGTGTTAGTGAATAAGAATGTAAGATAAAGAATCAGATTCTCAGCCTAGAATTCAGTCAAATTCTGTATTACTTTACCATGGCTGGCATAACAAAGTACCACCGCCATGGAGGCTTAAACAATAGAATTTTATATTCTCACAGTTCTGGAGGCTGACCCTCCAACATGAAGGTGTCAGTAAGGTTGGTTTCTTCCAGAGACTCTGAGGGAGAATGTTTGCTTCTTTCTAGCTTCTGGTGGTGATTATCACTCCTTGGTCTTCAGCTGCATTATCGCTCCAGAGTCTGCGTCTATCATCATATGGCATTCCACTGTATGTCTTTGTGTACCTCTGACTTCTTCTGACCTTCTAAGAATAATAGTCATTGGATGTAGGGCCTGCCCTAATCCAGGAAGACCTCCTCTTAACTTTATTACATTAAAAATCCTATTTCCAAATAAATCACCATCACAGGCGCTGGGGTTAGAATGTCGGTGTAACTTCTTACACCCACAACACAAAGCATTTCTCTTTATGTCCCTTTTCTCTCAGGCTTGAAGGTTACTAGAAGTGGTTGTAGGACTCAAAATTTTACTTTCTGCTCAAGCTTTTCCATTTTGTGTGGTAGAGTTTACAGGACATGGTAATTAATTTGAAAACGGTGGAGATAAGAAATGAGAAGCCACACGACTTTACGTTATGGTGACCACCTTGAAAGCTCACCAGTCCTTGGTGAGAGGCTTGAAGAAGTGCTTATATGCAGGGCACATAACTGAGGTGCTCTCCCTAGTGACTCTCCATTCAAGCAAAGCATTATTGTAGGACTATGTGGTCCTGTTTCCCCTTTTCCAATTACTATGTTCTACAACTACCTAAATGAGTTACCCCTACCTACCTCTCCAACTCAGTTCCTATGTCTTTCAGTCTGTGACAGATTTCTTGTCATATAAACTATACATCTTCTTTTTATTCTTTAGTTAAAAAAAAGGAAAGAAAGAAAGAAAGAGAGAGAGAGAGAAAGAAAGAAAAGAAAGAAAGAAAGAAAAGAAAGAAAGAAAGAGAAGGAAAGAAAGAGAAAAGAAAAATATATTTTAGCTTCCTGCTGGGATTTCCCAGCTTCTCTTACAGTTAAATTAGTCATTTGGCTCCCCCCGGTCCCTCAAATTGATCAAAGGTGTGTGTGTGTGTGTGTGTGTGTGTGTGTGTGTGTGTGTGTGTGTGTGTGTGTGTGTGTGTATGTATATATGTTATGTTGGCTTCCATGAAGTCTTCTTAAAAGAAGAGGGTATATATTTTTTTCATCCCTCCCATCTGCCCATTGCTAGAATTCAGTTGTGAGGACTGGGGTTCACTTGGCTATTTTAGATCACAAGGAGGATGATGAAACCAGAGAATAGAATCTGAGTTTCTGATGGCTTTGTGAAACCGCCCTTCTAATTCTAGACCAATGATCTTTGTGTAAGCTATTGTTATGTTAGAACTTTCACTATCTGAAGTTGAATCAAATTCTGATATATCCTCACGCTATATTTCAGTCATACTGAGCTCTTTTGTTTTTGAAAACATCAAGTATGATTTGAACTCAGGAATTTGCACTTGCTATTACTTCCACTGAAATATTTCCCCTCCCTTTCAGAGTGACCATGTAGTTCCCTGTAGTACTTTTTCCAACTTTGGCTTTCATATTACCTCTTGAAAGAAGACTTGGCTTATGTTGCTGACCTTAGTGACTCCAATTTCTCTCCATCTTTGGCTTCTTTTTTTGCTTTGGAACACCCGTGTAGCACTCTCTGAAGATACCTCATTTATTTACTTGCTTATCTTCAGCTTCTTCCACAGAATATAATCTCCTGCACCCAGTGTATTGGTTCATTGTTGTATCCATAGGGCCTAGAACGAATGGTGACAGTAAGCACTCAGTATATATGCATGGAATAAATGAAAGAAGTCTTCAGGATCCCCTTTTAGCATGAGAAGGGTACATGATTTCAGCTTTTAGTTTGTCATTTCTTTCATTTCTGTGACCAGTGATTATAAAGGCAAAGATGTTGGAATAGAAGTTGAGATTTTAGTTTTTTGCACTCTTCTTTCCTAAACCCTCTGTGTGTAAGCCACAGACTCACAAAATTGTTAGACCATTTGAACAGGAACAACACATATGTAATTTAGCCTAATAAATAACACATTTACTCAACAGAATAGCCTGGCTTTAGAGAAGAATTAGCTACATACACTTCAAAATAATTATCTCTTAGATATTTTAAATATTTAAAAAGTTTTATTCATCAGTACTCAGATCCTGAAACTTAGACTCCTGATTAGTAAATCTGAAATTTTTACCCTGAAGTTATGCATGATGGAGTATAAAAAGCACAGACTTTAGGTCAAACATTTGAGTTCAGTTACTGATCTGCTGTCTCCAGTTATGTGTCCCTTGGCACATGCCAAACCTCCTTGAGTTGCTTTTCCTATTTGTCCAGTGAGTCAGAATTAGAAGGGATTGTGCATAGGAAAGATCTTTAAGAACCAAGTAAGTGTCAATTCCTTTCCCTCAGTTTAGGGAAAATTGCTTAACTAAGACAAGCAAAAAAGATTTCTTTTTTTAAAAATGTCTTGAGTTTATTTGTTTATTTAGAGAGAGAGAAAGTGTGTGAGCAGGAGAGAGCCAGAGAGAGAGAGGGAGAGAGAATCCAAAGCAGGCTCCATACTGTCAGTGCAGAGCCTGACATGGGACTTGAACTCACAAATTGTAAGATCATGACTTGAACTGAAAGCAAGAGTCAGATGCTTACTTAACCCGGGTGCTCCCCAAAAGATTTTTTTAACCATTGTTATTGTGAAATATAAAACACACATGGAAAAGCATCAAAGACAAAACCATAGAGCTTAATGAATCCTGTATTAACTAACAAGTTGCTATATTGAATACCAGGGCCAGATTTAAATATCACTGACATCTCCAGACCCTCCCTGGCAGATGTCATTCATAGTCACTTTTCTGTCAAAGCAGTCACCACCACTTTTGTTGCAGGATTTTTTACCTCAGTATCAGAATTTGTTGTCTCGCCACTTCAAAGAATAAAGAGGTGGGTACAAAATAAAATGAGCAGCAGGCAAAACTTTACTAGAGTATAAGATTAGAGAGTTACAATAGTATGAAAGCTCTCTTTACAGAGAGGGGACACTCAAAAGTGAATGCCCGCGACTATAGGCAAGGGTCATTGTTTTATAAGGTCTAGTCCGCCCTCACTTCCCTTCCCTCTTGTTCCTTCTCAGGTCCCACCCTAATTGGCTTGGCAACTCTAAGTGCTAGGCTGACGATTTCTTTTTTTTTTTTTTTTTAATTTTTTGAAATAATGCCTCCCCACTTTGTAAATTCTTTTTTTTTTTTTTTTACAAATAGTTTATTGTCAAATTAGTTTCCACATAACACTCAGTGCTCATCCCCACAAGTGTCCTCCTCCATGCCCATCCCCCCTCCCCCCACATCCATCAGTCCTCAGTTTTTGTCAGCATTCAAGAGTCTCTCATGGTTTGCCTCTCTCCCTTTCCCCCACCATTTCCGCCCTTCTTCTCCCCCTTGTTCCTCCATCAACTTCCTCCTAATCCTCCTATACGTGCAAACATATGATATTTGTCCTTCTCTGCCTGACTTATTTTGCTCAGCATAACACCCTCAAGGTCCATCCATGTTGCTACACATAGCCAGATTGCATTCTTTCTCATTGCCATGTAGTATTCCATGGTATAGATAAACCACATCTTCTTGATCCATTCATCTGTTGATGGACACTTAGGCTCTTTCCATGTTTTAGCTATGGAGGAGTGCTGCTATGAACATTGGGGTACATGTGCTCCTATGCCTCAGCATTTCTGGATCCCTTGGGTAAATTCCTAGCAGTGCTATTGCTGGGTCATAGGGGAGTTCTATTGTTAGTCTCCTTAGGAACCTTCACACTGTTTTCCAGAAGGGCTGCACCCGTTTACATTCCCACCAACAGTGTAGGAGGGTGCCTGTTTCTCCACATCCTCGCCAGCATCTAGAGTTCTCTGATTGGCTCATTTTAGCCACTCCGACTGGCATGAGGGGGTATCTCAGTGTGGTTTTGATTTGTATTTCCCTGATGAGGAGTGATGCTGAGCATCATTTCAATTGTCTGTTGACCATCTGAATGTCCTCTTTGGAGAAGTGTCTGTTCATATCTTCTGCCCATTTCTTCACTGGGTTGTTTGTATTTCGGGCGTGTAGTTTGGTGAGTTGCTTATATATTCTGGATATTAACCCTTTATCTGATATGTCATTTGCAACCATCTTTTCCCATTCTGTTGGTTGCCTATTAATTTTCTGGGTTGTTTCCTTGGCTGTGCAGAAGATTTAATCTTGATGAGGTCCCAATCATTTATTTTTGCTCTTGATTCCCTTGCTTTTGGGGATGTTTCAAGTAAGAAGTTGCTGCGGTGGAGGTCAAGGAGGTTGTTTCCTGCTTTCTCCTCTAGGGTGTTGATAGTTTCCTGTCTCACGTTCAGGTCCTTTATCCATTTTGAGTTTATTTTTGTGCATGGTGTGAGAAAATGATCTAGTTTCATTCTTCTGCATGTTGCTGTCCAGTTCTCCCCACACCATCTGTTAAAAAGGCTGTCTTTTTTCCATTGGCTATTCTTTCCTGCTTTGTCAAAGATTAATTGGCTGTATACTTTTGGGTCCACTTCTGAGTTCTCAACTCTGTTCCATTGGTCTATGTGTCTGTTTTTGTGCCAATACCATACTGTCTTGATGATGACAGCTTTGTAGTAGAGGCTAAAGTCTGGGATGGTGATCCCTCCCGTTTTGGTTTTATTTTTCAGGATTACTTTGGCTATTCGGGGTCTTTTATGGTTCCATACAAATTTTTGGATAGTTTGTTCTAGTTTTGAGAAGTATGCTGGTGCAATTTTGATTGGAATTGCATTGAATGTGTAGAGTGCCTTAGGTAGTAATGACATCTTAACTATATTTATTCTTCCTATCCATGAGCATGGAATGTTTTTCCATTTCTTTGTGTCTTCTTCAATTTCCTTCATAAGTTTTCTATAGTTTTCCTCATACAGATCTCTTGTATCCTTGATTAGGTTTATTCCGAGGTATTTTATGGTTTTTTGTGCAATTGTGAATGGGATCAGTTTCTTGATTTCTCTTTCTGTTGCTTCATTGTTGGTGTATAAAAATGCAACCGATTTCTGTACGTTGATTTTGTACCCTGCAACTTGGCTGAATTCTTGGATCAGTTCTAGTAGGCTTCTGGTGGAGTCTGTCGGGTTTTCGATGTAGAGTATCATGTCATCTACGAAGAGTGAAAGTTTGACTTCCTCTTTGCCAATTCTGATGCCTTTGATTTCCTTTTGGTGTCTGATGGCTGATGCTAGGACTTCCAGCACTATGTTAAACAACAGTGGTGAGAGTGGACATCCCAGTCGTGTTCCAGATCTCAGGGGGAGAGCTCTCAGTTTTTCCCCGTTGAGGATGATGTTAGCTGAAGGCTTCTCATAGATGGCTTTGATGATGTTTAAGTAGGTTCCTTCTATCCCGACTTTCTTGAGAGTCTTTATTAAGAAGGGATGCTGTATTTTGTCAAATGCTTTTTCTGCTTCTATCGACAGGATCATATGGTTTTTATCTTTTCTTTTATTGATATGATGTATCACATTGATTGTTTTGCGAATGTTGAACCAGCCCTGTAACCCAGGAATGAATCCCACTTGATCTTGGTGGATGATTCTTTTCATATGCTGCTGGATTCGATTTGCAAAGATCTTGTTGAGAATTTTTGCATCCGTATTCACCAAGGATATTGGCCTATAGTTCTCTTTTTTTGCTGGATCTCTGTCTGGCTTGGGAATCAGAGTGATGCTGACTTCGTAAAATGAGTCTGGGAGTTTTCCTTCGATTTCTATTTTTTGGAATAGCTTGAGAAGAATTGGGATTAATTCTGTTGTAAATGTCTGGTAGAATTCCCCAGGGAAGCCATCAGGTCCAGGGCTCTTATTTGTTGGGAGATTTTTGATCACTGATTCGATTTCTTCACTCGTTATGTGTCTGTTCAGGTTTTCTATTTCTTCCTGTGTGAATTTTGGTAGTGAGTGTGTGTTTAGGAATTTGTCCATTTCTTCTAAGTTGTCCAATTTGTTGGCATCTAATTTTTCATAGTATTCCCTTATAATTGATTGTATTTCTGAGGGATTGGTTGTAATAAGTCCATTTTCATTCATAATTTTGTCTATTTGGGTGCTCTCTCTTTTCTTTTGGATAAGTCTGGCTAGAGGTTTGTCAATTTTGTTTACTTTTTCAAAAAACCAACTCCTGGTTTCATGGATCTGTTCGATTGTTTCTTTGGTCTCTATGTTGTTCATTTCTGCTCTAATTTTTACTATTTCTCTTCTTCTTCTTGGTTTAGGGCGTTCTTGTTGCTCTGCCTCTAGTTCCTTTAGGTGAGCTGTTAGATTTTGCACTTGCGCTTTTTGTAATCTCTTGAAATAGGCCTGGAGAGCAATGTACTTTCCTCTTAGGACTGCCTTTGCCGCATCCCATAGATTTTGAATTGTTGTGTTTTCATTTGCATTTGTTAGTATATATTTTTTAATTTCATCTCGAATTGCCTGATTGGCCCATTCATTCTTTAGAAGGGTGTTCTTTAACCTCCATGTTTTTGGAAGTTTCCCAGACTTCTTCCTGTAATTGATTTCAAGTTTCAAAGCATTGTGATCTGACAGTGTGCATGGTATGACCTCTATTCTTTTATATTTATTGAGGGCTGCTTTATGTCCCAGTATGTGATCTATCTTGGAGAATGTGCCATGCGCACTTGAGAAGAAAGTGAATACCTTGGCCTCAGGATGTAAAGTTCTAAATATATCCATCAGATCCATCTGGTCCAATGTGTCTTTCAAGTCTGTTATTCCTTTAGTGATTTTCTGTCTGGTTGACCTATCCATTGCTGTAAGTGGAGTATTAAAGTCCCCTGCTATTAGCACATTCTTATCTATAAGCTTGTTTCTGTGTGTGATTGTTTTAGATATTTAGGTGCTCCCATATTCGGTGCATAGACATTTATGATTGTTAGTTCTTCCTGATGGATGGACCCTGTAATTATTATGTATTGCCCTTCTTCATCTCTTGTGATTGTCTTTAATTTAAAGTCCAGTTTGTCTGATATAAGTATCGCTACTCCGGCTTTCTTTTGATTTCCTGTAGCATGATATATATTTCTCCATCCCCTTACTTTTAATCTGAAGGTATCTTCCAGTCTAAAATGAGTTTCTTGTAGACAGCATATAGATAGATTTTGTTTTTTAAACCATTCTGCTACCCTATGTCTTTTGATTGGTGCATTCAGCCCATTTACATTCAGTGTTATTATTGAAATATGTGGGTTTAGAGTCTTTGTATCTTTGGTAGGGTTCCTGTTTGTGGTGGTGTCTCTGGTATCTTTGTTCCTTGAAACCTTTCCTGCAGAGCATCCCCCTCAGGATTTCTTGTAGGGCTGGCTTCGTGGTGACAAATTCTTTCAATTTCTGCTTATTTGGAAAGGTTTTTATCTCTCCTTCTATTTTGAATGACAGGCTTGCTGGATAGAGGATTCTTGGCTGCATATTTTTACTGTTCATCACATTGAAGATCTCCTGCCATTCCTTCCTGGCCTGCCACGTTTCAGTAGATAGGTCTGTCACCACTCTGATAGGTTTCCCTTTGTATGTGAGGGCCCTTTTCTCCCTAGCTGCTTTCAAAATTCTCTCTTTGTCCTTATATTTTGCCATTTTGACTATGATATGTCATGCAGAAGATCGATTCAAGTTACGTCTGAGGGGAGTCCTCTGAGCCTCTTGTATTTCCACATTGACTTCCTTCCCCAGGTCGAGGAAGTTCTCTGCTATAATTTGTTCCAGGACTCCTTCAGCACCTTTCCCTCTCTCTTCGTCTTCTGGGATTCCTATGATACGGATATTGTTGCGTTTGGCTGTGTCCCTGAGCTCTCGAATTCTTCTTTCCTGTTCCTGGATCAGTTTGTCTCTTTTTTTGTCAGCTTCTTGTTTTTCTATAATGGTGTCTTCTAAATCATTTATTCTCCTTTCTGCCTCTTCAATCCGTGCATTGGAGGCCTCTAATTTATTATGTATCTCATTTATTGCATTTTTTAATTCTTCATGCCTACTTTTATTTTCCATTCTGTCTTGAGCCATAGTTTCTTTGATGTCCCCTATGTTTTTTTCAAGCCCAGCTATTAATTTTACCATTATTATTCTAAAATCTTGTTCGGTTATGCTGCTGATATCTGTTTTGAGCAGTTCATTCACTGTCATTTCTTCTTGGAGTTTCTTTGGAGGAGAGCTCTTTCGTTTCGTCATTTTAGTTAGCTTTCTGGCTCTTGTTGGTTTTAAAGACCTGTTATGCTCTCTGTTTCTATGAGCGCTGCTATATCCAAGAAGACTCTTTGACTTTCCAGGGCCTATCCTTTCGGAGAGTGTTTTTTGAATGGTATCCCTTGGTGTCTCTTGTTGGGACCTTGGTTATTTTATTTTCCTATTCGTAGTGATATTTGGGACTCTCCACCTTGTGTACTCTAGCTTGTTTCTTGAGGTAGCCCTCGAAAAGAAAACGGACAGACAAACACACAGGGAGCAGGAGCACACAAATGCACAGGCTAATTCAACTAACATGCAAAGCGAGAGGGAAAATGAAAAAGTTAAGAGAAAAGATGTAGCAGGGAGGGCGAATAATAGGGAGTATAAAGTACATAAATGGGTCAAAAAAGGGGAAAAGAAAAGGGAAAAAAAAAGAAGATAACTGATGGACAAAGAACGGTTTAAAGCATATACCTGGATTTCCAGCTACAGTTAAATAGCCGTGTATATGCAGTGCTGGTTGAAGAGCATAGAGAAAGAGAGAGAAGGCAGGGCGGGATGAGGTAGAATTGGAAATAGAATGAACAGGCAGAAGGGATAAGAAGCTTTTTTCAAAGAGGTAAAGGGTAGAATATGGTTGGATAGGTGAGAGAAGGATGCTGGAATTATCCAGAGAAACTATGTAGTCTAATTACTCCTGAGAGAAAGAGCTGAAAATGTTGGTAGGTGTAGAATTTACGTTTACAGAATGGACTCGTTGTGATTGTTTAAGCAAGCTGGCGACCAGAGTTAGTCAGGTCAGTGTTCTGGGGACAAAAGAGAGAAAAGAGAAAGATGAAGAGAAAAAGAAAGAGGAAAAAAAAGGGGAAAAAAAAGAAAGAAAAAGAAAAAAGCAAAAAAGGAGAAAAAAAAGGATAAAGAAAAAGAAAAAAAAAGGGAGGAGGGCACCTCTCAGGCAGGGATGGGCGTGGCGTGATCCAATGCCTCAGGCGGGAGCTCTGCCTTGCCGGTTGTGGGGAGGAGAGTGACGGTGCTCCAGTCCCTTCTTGAACCAAGAGCTGCACCTCGCTCTTTTGGGGGTGTAAACTCCCCATACCAGGGGCGCAGCCGAAGTTGGTTGCACTCTTCAACCCAGGGCAGTTCCAATCTCCAAATCCGAGTCCACGCGCCCCGCTGAAGTTGCCTTAGACACAGCTCCCCAGGCAACCCCCTCGGGCTATTCCAGGCCCCCTGCTGAGCTCTGGGGGCGGAGTCAGAATCGCTGCTTCCTTCTCTGGGTCTGGCTGGCGCACATGGGCGGGGGCTTGCCTGCCGGGTGCTCTGAGCCCGAGCCTGCTGGAGTGAGGAAAACCGAGTCCCTCTATGTCTCGTCACCCAAAACACGATCTCACAGGCTAATATCCCAGTTTTTAGTTCTCTGCCTTCCCTCTGGAGTTCCAGCCAGCCAGGAGTGCGGACGTCCGGTGTCCGCGTGGCTCTTTCAGGGGTCCCAGCCGCCCAGGAGCTACAATGGCAGCAGACGCGCCACCACTCTGAAGTTCTGCCTCCAGGAACCAGCACAAAGAAGCAGTTTGTGTGCTCAGCTCCCCCCAGGACCAGTTGGCGTGAGGGGACCTGGTGTGCAGGTATTTGGCAAGTACGGTCTTTCTATGCACCGAGCAGAGGTTTTCCCCCCTCCGAGTGGAGGTTTTTCTGTTTCGGACTCTCTCCTTTTCCCCTCTCACTCCCCGTAGAGGGTAGAGGGGGATCGTCTCCCACCCCGGAGTCTCCGATCCCGGCCCGATTTTATCTTCCCCGGTTCGCACTCACGTTAGAAGGCTCTCTCAGTGGATTCTGCATCCTTTGTCTCCCAATCTCTCAGGTTTTGTAAGGTTTCCAATGACTTCAGATCTTTTCTGTGTGATGTATGGGCGCGAGTGCAAGTATGGAGCTCCTTACTTCTCCGCCATCCTGGCCCCTTCCTCTGGGCTGACCATTTCTGATTGGTGCCATTTCATTGTGTGAGGAGTCAGAGTGGTCATACTATCCCACAAATAAGTAAATTTTATGGTTTAGCTAGGTATTTTGATTGTCAAATTCCCAAGGGGAACCTGAGGGGGAGTAGGTGTTGTCTGTTACATTCTTAAGAGGGACCTTACACCTGAGGGGCTTTGCTATAGAGTGACTCTCCCAGCATTGTTCCAAAATTTATGTCTTTCCCCAACCAGGGACTTCAGGTCCAAATCCCTTTCCTCTCTGCCTATTTTGTCTAATTTCTCCCTACCATACATTGACTTCCATGGTAATCTTAGATCCTTCCTCTCTAAGAGTTTAAAGGCTAAGAATGCAAGCCTCTAACACCATAGTTAACTTTTGTATACATTTAAACATTGTAAAATGGAATCAAATAATATATATTCTTTAGTGTCTGATTTCTCATACTCAAAATTATGTATTTGAAAGTTTATTCACATTGTTGCGTATGTCTGCACTTATTCTTTTTAGTTGCAATTTAGCATCCTAAATGATGAATATAATTACAAATTATGGGGTCTATTCTTGATATATGTTTTATCCCTAATGCAGTTATGTTATGAATAATACAACTATCCTTATTCTTAAGTTTGTCTCTTGGAGCACATGTACAGTTCCCCACCCCCATTTTTTAGGGTATATCCTTAGGATTGGATATGCATAGCCTAAAATTTACTATATCAAAAAAATTCAACTGAGTATATTTAAAGATCTAATTGGCTTTATTCAAGGATTCATGAAGTGGGCACATCCCATCTGGCAAATAGAAGGGAGCTCTGAGGAGCTGTTACAAAAGGGAGGATTTTATAGGCAGAAACAGGGCAAGGCAAGGAGATTATTAGCAAAAGAAAAGAAAGGATTGTTTTACCCAGGTCACCTTAACTTAGAGAGAAGAGCAATGGATCTCATCCTTACTTCACTAGTGCTAATCAGGATAGTTCAGACAGATTGACTTAAAATGCTATTCCTGGGAGAGGCTGAAACTGCAATCAGATTCAGTATTCAGTCTTGGTGGGCCTAGCAAAAGTGACTCCATTTTGGACCTTTTGTTCTTTTTAAAAAATTTTTAACATTTATTTATTTTTTGAGAGAGACAGAGACATAGCATGAGCAAGGGAGGGACAGAGAGAGAGAGGGAGTTATAGAATCTGAAACAGGCTCCAGGCTCTGAGCTGTCAGCACAGAGCCTGATGTGAGACTCGGACCCGCGAACCGTGAGATCATGACCTGGGCCAAAGCTGGCTGCTTAACTGACTGAGCCACCCAGACACCCCTGTTGTTTATTTTTTAACACTAGATAAGTCTAAAATGTTTCCAAGATGTATTTTTTTTTTTTAATCCTTGGTATTCCCACTGGCCAGGTAGGAGAATTCTTCTTGACCCATGTCGTCACTCTGACTTCCTTTTTCACAGTAATATTTATGAATAGCAAATTGGCTTTCTTCGTCTTGAAAACCAAACCAAACCAAAACAAAACAAAACAAAAAAGTAGAGACTAGGGAAATAATATAACTTAAGGAAAACAAAAACAGTGTCATTTCACTGAAATAAATTTAAGAAATGGCACATAAAGGTGTTAGTATTATAAACAGATAATCACCTTTGTCCCTTTCCTTTTCCCCGAGGTTTGAGAACCCACTGTATCTGATCACCTTCAATACCCTCGGGTGGTAATTATTTCATGTAATAGCAATGAGGCACCCAGAGTCTTGTTATCAAATTCCTCTTAGCACTATAGCTAAACACATTAAATGAGGACTTTGTCAACTGTGAGGTCTGTGGGGATTAATCTGTCCTTTCTCAGTACATAACTGACAGTCAAAATGATTTTGGAATCTATTTTACATGGTTTTTTTCCTCTAGGGTCCAGAAAGAATTTGTTATTATAGGAAGACCAAAAATATAAAATAGAGGATTTCATTAGCTGACAAATGAAACTGAAATCCATAAACATGTCTCCAAAAGGATGGATGGAGAAGGTTTTAAAAAAAGAAGATAATAAGAATTTCTATTGTGTTTACATTCATAGAATTTAGATGCTTCCCCAAACAAATGCAAAGACTTTTATCAATGTTTCTCTTTCAATGATGCTGGTTGAGAAATGAGTTCAAGGCAGAGTATAATATGTATTCAAATGTTTCTGTTTATGTCTTTCTTACAATTACAGTATGTAATCTTATAGTGACTTTGTGCTTTCCAATTAACAAGCTATTTTTCCTACTTTCTTCTAATTTTTCTCCTCTGAGAAGGTTTTCACTTACACAGATTATGTTTTTTCCTTAGTTTATTATCTATGACTTTATGATTATGAAAATATTAAGAATAGCTATCAATTACTGTCTCTTAAGACTACGCACTGACACTTTGCAAAATAGTTGACATAGATTGTCTTATTAATTTCTCATGTCATCCCTAGAAGACAGATGTAGTTATTTTCACTGTGCAAATCAAGAAACAGAGGTCAGAGAGGCTGAAGTAAGGTGTTCTAGATCACACAGCTAGATATACAGTCAAGCTTGTCCGAGTTCTAAGAGAGTGCTTATTCCACTATACTCTCCTGGCTCCCTGAAATGCTTGCTGTCTCAGTGATGCTTTCAGGGAGCAACACTGATGTTTAGGGTACGATCCTTGCTTATTTGGAAATATTTCAGGTCTTGCAAAGCGTTACGCATCAGGACTCCTACCAGACTTCTGACTTGCAGGGCGTGGCAGTGGTGTGGGGCCTGTTATCGACTGTGGTTCATGTGGACCAGCAAGACCAAGACATATTATGTGTGGGCCCATCTGTTCCCCCCACTGGCCTGCGAGCACTTCAGAGGCAGTGACCAGGTATTAAGCATTTTGTGCCTTTTAAGTATCTTATATATACAAAAAGGCATTTAATGAACCTTTGTTGAATGGTTACTGAATAGTAATATTTAAAAACAACATCAAGAGATGCCTGGGTGGCTCAGTCAGTTAAGCATCTGACTTCTGCTCAGGTCATGATCTCATGGTTCCTTGACTCGAGCCTCGCATCAGGTTCGAGCCCCGCATTGGGTTCTGTGCTGACAGCTCAGAGCCTGGAGCCTGTTTCAGATTCTGTGTTTTTCTCTGCCCCTCCCCCACTCGTGTTTTGTCTCTCTCTGTCTCAAAAATAAATAAAAAGAAACAAAAAAATTAAAAAAAATAAAAACATCAAGAGACATTCTTAGATTTATATAAGTAGTGCTAAGCTCAAGCTCTACTCAGTTACCTTTAGAGAAAGAAAATGCCATGGAGAAAATTAAGATTTTCCTACATGAGGAGTTATTTTGGCATAAAAGAGTGAGGTTAACAGTGCTGCAATTCTGGTCACACTACTAGGATCTTTGGTTTCAATATCTCTCTCTTTTTGCCTTATTTTGTTTTTTCTGTTAGCTCTCACTTCTTGTGCACTTATAATGTGCTGGGTATTGTTGGAACTGCGAATTGTATCAGATGCATTATCTTATTTAACAGTTCAGTAAGGTTATTATGCACATTTCATAGATGAGAATATAAAGATTTCAGAGGCTAATAAACTTATCCATAGTCATACAACTGGAAAGTGGCCAGGATTTAAATCCAGGTCTGTGTGACATTAGAGTCCACATTCTTAGGAACTGACTTGTAGTTCCAGGATTGTTTCAGAGTCTGAGAAGAGCTGAAACATCTCCAAGGGTTACCATGTGTAACTTGGATACGTTTTTCCACTGCCCTCACTTCAGATGGATGACCCACTCTCCCCAAGCTACTTTGGTTACATTCTGTTTAGTTCCTCCTAAGACGGGTGATGGTAGACTTTGCTTTCCAAACCACCAGCTCTGTCCAGGTTCTGAGGGCCCAGCTGTAATCTGGAGACAGCCATCAGAAATGCAGGGAATCCTCTACATGGAGCAGGCTGGTTGCAGACCCAGCAGAATCTCAGGGCGGACACGGCTTGGTAGCTTGTCTGCCTGATGAGCAGTGATGATTTTAAAGGAAGATTCTTCTTAATCTTAAAGCCAACAGGTAAAGCTCCCATAACTCCTGTGGGCAGGTGATAGACTCCACCCACAGCGGGAGTTCTGGCAGCTGGTAATCACTGTTACCTCCCCTGTACTGTTCGAAGGCGTGGGGCCCTGGTGGTCTGCGGGGTCTGCCTCTGCTCCTCTGGGACTCTGCTCAGGTCTTATCCTCTCATTGCTGGACCTACTAATTTCTCACTTGCCCATGTCCCGTCCGACTATCTCCATTATCTCACACTAGAGGGATCTTTATTCATTTGTGGTGACAGAGACGATTTCTTCAATCTTCCGTCATTTTCTTTGGTACTATCAGTCTTTCCCATGCCTTTGACTGCTTGTTTTCCTTCATCACTTCTGCTGTCAACACTTCCTTGCTCAAGGACTGTCCAAGGTACTGAGTGAAGAAAAGGACACAGGGATAGAAGGAAATAACCTGGGAACAAACATGAGACTACCACTACAACAATATTGTGTTGACACGTGCCTAGATTTGGCTCCCTCATCTGGAAAATATTAAGTTATCTGCTGACTTGTGGGAGAGGAGAGCTCTGCCTCTGCCAGTTTTCGGGAAGAAACAGAGGTAGAAAGTGTGGGCATGTTAGATCTAGTAGCCTTTAACTTGAGCATCATATAGGAGAACCTCAGGTTAGAACTGTCATATTTAGCCAATAAAATATATCATGTCCAATTAAATTAAAATTTCAGATGAATGATTATTTTTTGTATAAGTATATCCCATGTAATATTTGAGACATACTCATGTTGGGGTTTTTTTTGTGTGTATCTAAAAGTAATATTAAATATGGCATCTCATATTTTATCTGGAAAACTTGTCCTGAGTTCATCTGGTTAAAAATGAGTTTATTGTTCTAGCTTATTATGGTTATAGCCAGTTATTATTGGAAATAACTCACACTACTTGCTGGTAAAACACATTTTCTCTATTTTGTTTATCAGGATGCCTTTAAGTAGGATTTCTCATCATTTGGTTGACATTAATCTGACCATATTCCAGGCTGGTTCTGGGCCTTGAGTCTGCTTGCTTTCTGATTTAATATAATTATCAATTAGATGCCATTTCTGAATTAATTAAAGTTGCCATCTGAGCCCCCAAATTATTCACAACCTAAGCAAGTGTTCACCTGGCTATTGCTGCTACCTGTATTTCACTGGCCCCAGAACTATCTGAATGCCTCTCTGTCAGTATGACTCAACTCAAGGTAGTCATAGATGGAGTGTTTGGAAATTATGAAGTGAGTGCATCAATTATCTATTTATATAATAATGTTAGGTAACAAAAAATCACAAAAATCCCAGTGGGGTGCAACAAGAAAAATATCATTCAGCTCCTGAATCTGTGGAGTTCATCTGATCTGGTCTGCTGTTTGGGATCTGATATGTGCTTGCTCATGAATCTATGGCCCACTGTGTACCTGTAAGGCAGAGCCATTACATGGCAACATAGAAGCTTCTAACTTGGGCCTGAGTCACCTGTAGTAAAGTCCCATTGGCTGAAAGAAGTCATGGTACCAGTCCAATTCAAAGGAGTGGGGTAAAAGACTGCTGTTTTAGTTAGTGAGAGAATCTGCAAAGTCATATTGCAAATGGCATGGAGTCTGAAGTAAAAAACATTCTGCCATCAGTGTGATCAGATTACCATAGATAGCATAAATTTCCAAACTCAAGTAATTTAGAAAATTAAATATATATGTATATATATTTATATGTCACCTATGTGTCATATATTTATGTATATACACCTATATATATATATATATATACACCTATATATATATACACCTATATATATATATATATATATATATACATATATATATATATATAATTAAATGTCACCTATGTACAACAGCATTGAGCATGGCCCTGAGATTGGTGACAGGGATAGAATATGGGGCTGGAATAAGGCCAGGGTGGCCAAAGTGAAATTGAGGAGTGAGAGGTTGACTATGGCCAGGATGAACCTGGAGAGTTAGGGTGGGGCCAGAAAGTACAGGTCTTGCTGGTCTTTAAAAAAAATAATCACTGAGTGAATTCTCATTTTATAGTTATTTTACACAATTCATGGTGGTTTTGTCACTTATCTTTGGATATTACTTTCTACAACTGTACAACGAGAGTGCACATTAAATGAAAAACTTATTAGCTTTGGGACTAATCTAGGTAGCAAATGTGGATTTATTTGGAGCAGAATACCATTAATTAATTTTTTAAATACTTTATGAGAATGCTGTTCCTCAAGTTTCCACAGGCCTGTTATTCTAATCTTTTAACTTGCTGTTTTACCCATTTATATTTCTACCTCGCTCTCAAGGCTTTGGGGCTGGAAATTCTTCATAAGGTAGTTTTAGTTATCTCTTATTTCTAAATTTCTCATTATCAGGGGAGCTTAGGTATAAATCTGGGGTGGCACTGATTTGAGAGATAAAACGATTGGGTGGAAAAAAAGTCTTACATAATCCATCTGAAAATATCCGTGGATCAAAAACAGTTTCGGGTTGGCAATGAAACAACCAAAGCAAGTTGCTTAAATAAAAGAGCCAGCATTTGGGGGCCGAGATGATAAAGGATATCTATTTATTTGTCCCAGGAGAAAAGACACTGATAAATGAGCACATAACTGAATAAGCTGTATAGAAACTAAAACTGAAAACACCACAGGCCTAGGTTCAGGGCCCATTCTGTATCTGGGTATCTTTGTTTTATTTAAAGTGAACTCTGAATTTCTTAAAAGTTCTCTACTCTAATTACGTTGAAATAAATGCCATGATGTCTTTGGAAAAGGAGTATGCAGAGATGATGCAAAGGATCCTTGCCATCTCAAATTATACTTTCCATAAGTGAGAACATATGTTTTAGATGTAACAGATTTCAGAGAATTATCTTAGGCATGGCATGCTGGAGGCACATAGATTGAAATTCATAAAAGATGCAAAGTTGCATGTCTATATGTTGTCTGCTAGACAAGGACATTTCTTGCCAATCTTTGGCTCCAAAACAGAGTGTCCTACGATGGAGTACCCACATCTGTTGTATGAGACAATGAAAAAACCAGGAAAATGTTTTAATCCTGAAGATTTCAGCTTATAGTGAAGTCAGAATCATATTATTTAAAGTCCAAATTTGAAAACATATTTCTTCTTGCTTATTTTTGAAAGATATTAGGCCCATTGACTTTCTACTGGCCAATTGGGAGCAGCTGAGACAGATATGAGTTGAAGGGAGAACATTGTGAGCACCACATCTTGAGAGTCAGGAAGAAGTACTGAGAAGGCTGATTCTTTCTTCACAGATAAAAGATAATTGCAGTCATCGAGAAATGAATTTTAAAATTTTGAGTTCAGCTGATAATTTCAAATTGGGAACTAAAGCAAGTAAGTGAGTTTTATAAAGGATCTGTCAAAGATGGGGCCTTTCAAAGATAGGACCAGGACACCAGGGGGGTGGGGGGAACAGGTGGGACAAATTTACCAATCAACTTACTAAATATTAGGGTTATACTTTATGGATGAAATGGCTCACATCCAGGAAATCCGCTCATTCTTTTTGTTTTTAGTTCACTTTCATTCATTTCTTCATTCATTTTAGCACTACCAAATTATTGATTAGCTTAATATCTGTGTAATTGGCACATAATAGACAAAAAAAATAAATGTTTTTGAGTGAAAGAGCAAAAATAATTAAAAAAGTAAAAAATATTGAGAAACAAAAGAGGAAAGCAAAAAGCAGCTCATCATTAATATTTTGGTTTTGAGTAATACTATACATAGTATTTTGCTAATCTTTTTCCATGAATCTATTTCCATGACACTAAACGTGACTGCAAAAACGAATTTTTATCCACTGAATAGTACTTTCATACTTTCATATAGAAAGCAAGTTATTGATTACCTACAAAAATCTCTGGGCCATTATTCTATATTTTACAGTCTCCATATTTTAATTTATTTGCATGTTTTCAAAATTCTAATGGTATTCTGATTATGCAGAAAATATATGCCCATTGAAAAAAAATTCAGATGTACATAAAATGTTTCTCAATTATAAGATAATTGAAATTGACACTGATTTCAATTTAATAACATTTTTCAGGCTTTCCTGTTAGTTTGTTAGATGTGTCTGTCAGTTGTAAATTTAAACTGATTTTAGGAGTGGAAAAATACATCTCAGAATAGAGGATTCTTAGCATGTGTGGGGCATATCATATATACTAAATTTTGCTAATCACCACCAGAGGCTTATGAGGGAGTTGTGGTGCTGTTATTGTGATTCATATTTTAAACAGAAGGAAATTCATAGACAGAGATATTAAAAAACTTGTTCAAGGTTACACAAAAGGTAATAGAGGTAAAATGTAAATTCAGACCAATCTGAACTGAGAAACCATTTTATTTAATTGTGGTTTTATATTATATGTTATGTTATATATTATATAATATATAAAATACATTATATATAATACACTAAAATAAAATATATTATACATAGTATATAAATGTAATATATGTAACAAACATTGCATGTTATATATAGCACATATTATATATAAAATAAGCATGTATTATTTTATAATACATAATAAAATATTTAAAATAAAATATATATTTACATATATAACACACATAACAAATATGTAATATAACATATATGAAGTGTGCCATTTTAATAATTTTTAAGTATACAATTCAGTGATGTTAGTAACATTCACAACATTGTGCAAGTACCAGCACTATGTATTTCTGAAACCTTTTTATAACCTCACACAGAAGCTCTGTAACTATTATGCAATAACTCCTTATATTTCTTTACCCCAGTCCTTAGTAATACAAATCTGTTTTCTATTTCTATGATTTTGCTTACTGTAGATATTTTATATAAGTGGAATCATCTAATATTTTTTTCTTTTGTATCTGGCTTATTTCACTTAGCATAATGTTTTATATATTCATCCACATTGTAGCATTTAACAGAACCTCATTTTTTTTTATTGCTGAATAATATCCCATTGTATATACATATACATTATGTTTTATTTATCCATTTATCTCTTGACAGATGCTTGGTTTGTTTTCACATTTTGGCTATTGTAAATAATGTTGGTATAAACATCAGTATATTTGTTGTTTATGTACCTGCTTTGAAGTCTTTTGGGTATATATACAAGAGTAGAATTGCAGGGCTTTATGTTAATTATATGTTTAGTTTTTTAAGGAAATACTTTAATGTTTCCTCAGTGGCTACATCATTTTATTCTTCTACCAGAAATGCAGAGAGCTCCAATGTATCTACATTTTCACCAACACTTGCAATTTTTAATTTTTTGGATCATAGCCATCCTAGTAGATGGAAAATGCTATCTCACTGTGTTTTGATTTATGTTTTCCCAATGACTAATGATGTTGAGCATCTTTTTGTGTGCTCAGTGGCTATATGTATATCCTGTTTGGAGAAATGTCTATTTGGGGAAATGTCCTTTGCCCATTATTTATCTAGATATTTGTATTTTTATTGTTTAATTGTAGAAGTTCTTTATGTATTTGGCTAATAAATTCTTATTAGTTATACAATTTGCAAATACTTTCTCCAATTTTGTATCTTGTCTTTTTACTATCTTGATAATATTGTTTGATGCACAAAAGTTTTTACATTTTGATTAAATTCAATTTATCTATTTTTTTTCTTTGTTGTTTATGCTTTTGGTGTCATATCTAAGAATCCATTGGCAAATCTAATGTTATAAAGATTTAGCCTTATGTTTTCTTCTGGTTTATGGTTTTTACCTTTTTTTTTTTAAATAGGCCATTGATCAATTTTGAGTTAATGTTTATGTATGGTGTGATGTAGAACTCTATTCTTTTGTATGTGGAAATCCAGTTGTCCCAGCACCATTTGTGGAAAGATATTATTCTTTCCCCACTGAACAAACAGGACACCCCTGTTGAAGAATTGGGTAGTTATAGATATATGGTGGCATTATGGCCTCTCAGTTTAATTCCATTGGTCTATATGCTTATTCTTATGACAGTACTATACTGTTTTAATTACTACATATTTGTAGAAAGTTTTGAAATGGAGAAGTGTGAGTACTTCAACTTTATTTTCATGATTGCTGCAGCTATTCAAGACTCCCTGAAATTTCATGTGAATTTAACTTTTCCATTTCTGCAAAAGGTCTATAAAGGGATTTTTGTAGAAATTGCATTAAATATATAGGTTACATTGGGGGGTATTGACATATTAAGAATATTGAGTCATCCAATCCATGAACATGGAATATCTTTTCATTTATGTGGTTCTTCTTTAATTTCTTTCAGCAATATTTTGTAGGGTTCAGTGTAAAAGTCTCATCTTTTGGTTAAATCATTCCTAGACATTATATTATTTTAGATGGCATTGTATATGGGATTGCTCTCTTAATTTCTTTTTGAATTGCTTATTGTTGCAATTAAGTTATGCAGAAACTTAACTGATATCTGTTTGTTGATCTTGTACCATACACCTTTGTTGAATTCCTTTATTAGTTTTAGTATTTTTCATGCATTCTTCTGTATTTTCTCTCTTTTTAAGTTGTTTATCTATTTATTTATTTATTTAGAAAGAGAATACAAACACAAGTGAGGGAGAAGCAGAGAGGGAAAATCCCAAATAGGTTCCATACTCCTTGCTGAACCTGATGAGGGGCTTCATCTCATGAATGTGAGATCATGATGTGAACTGAAATCAAAAGTTGGACCTTTAACCAACTGAGCCACCAAGTGTCCCTCTTCTGTATTTTCTAATGCAGAATTTAACGTTGGTAAATAGAGATAACTTACCTCTTTCTTTCTAATTTAGATGCTTTTGTGTTTTCAGTGAACTTATTACTATTACTTTTCAAGAAAATAAAATTAAAATCTAATCTTACCTCTCAGAGGAGATAATTGCAGACAATTTGATGGATGTTTTTCTACATGCTCTTTCTCTCCATTCATCCATCCTGATATGCATATTCTTATCCATCTTTCTCTTTAATTATATATGCATATGTACTATATGAATATCATATATTTTATTAATGTGTATTTAATATAACATTTTTTCTTAGAAAATCATCCATTTTATTTCTAATTGCAATACTTATTTAGATCTGACAGACATTTATTTTATGGAAACCTTCAATAAACTAGCTCTTCAATTTAAATTTTTTCTAATTCATTAATATTTATTATTTTATTATTTTATTCTTCCTACTTATCTTTAATTATTTTTCTAGATTTATGATTTAAGTTTCAATATTTATTCATCTTTTATTTAAAGATAATTTAAGATTTTACTTGACTGATTATAATTTTAGTGATTTTCCATATGTAGTTTTCTCATGGCAAGTACATTTTCTTAGCCTGTAACTGCAGTTGTACATTCTACTTTGGCTTATGAATTATTCAGGATGTTTAATTACTCATTGTGAACTTTTTATTTATAAGTGGTGATAGAGGATCTGGGCTACAGTTTATGGTAATTAGTATATTTGTTTCAACTTTCTGAATTATTAAATGCTATGTTTGAAGATGTTGTTTGTTCAGTCAGCCACTGAAAAATCTTTTTGGTATACCCCTGATCTATATCTACTGAGACGACATTATCTTCCTACTCCCAACTGGGGTGCCTGAAATTTACAGTTCTCATCATGTCCTAAATTGTTTTTTCCATTTTGACCTCCACTTAATATACAGGTATTGACTATTTTCCTCAGTGGACTTTACTACCACCAATCATCTTCCCTTTTCTGCTCATAATATTTATGAGAATTGAAGTCTCATCAGCAATATAGTTAATACAATTGCTAGAGATTGGAGAGAGGGAAGGAGGCCCACACACTGCTAGCCTCACATAGTATCAATCAAGAGTTGTAGAAGTGACTATAATTTTTCTGGTTAGCACACCCTAGGGTCTTAGAATTTGAGAAAAATGGAAGAAAACAGCAATGCTCCTTTTGTCGGGCATTCTCCATCTTGTGAAAGGAAACCAAGGTATGCCATGGCCTGAAGATTGTGTTGATCCTTGATATTTCTGTCATATAAGGTACTGTTACTGTTATGTGAGTCCTTAGTGCAGTTGTCTGATAGTCCTATATTTAGATTTAGAAAATTTCCCTCCTCTCAAATGTTCTTTTAAAGGTATTTAATAGGCATTTTTGAAAGACTGTAAAAAAAGAACTATTGGCCAGATGATATTTTTGAACTTGAAGATGTTTTATGGGAATTCTTACATGTACATCTCAGGCCCTGAGAGTAAATGCAGTGTTCACGTGGTAGATATACTCAGAAAAATTCAAATCACACAAAATAACTGAAGCAGGTTAACAATGTTCTTGAGACTCAGTGTCAATGATAGCTTTCCCTAAAATAATTCATATCACTTAAGAAAAAGTGGTTAGAAAGAAATATAAGTAATATATGACTAAACTTACAATATTAAAATGCAAAACAGTTTCTTAGGGATAAGAAACATATTTATGAGCTTTAACCAGGTTAAAGATTAGAAGTCCCATTTCTAAATAAGGAAAATAGATATTGGTTTGCTCTATAGGAATGATTTATGCATTCATTAAAGATTTTTATTAGAGCCTTTTAAAAAATTAACACACACATTATTAGTCTTCAGATATGAAATATTTTCAGAAAGTTGCCCTATTCATAAGTTTTCAAGAAAAGATCCATGGCAGATTGTATTTTTTAAAAAATGGGAGCAACTCATATCACATCCCCCAAACATCTCTTACAATATAATCTTGATACTCTTCCTATAGGAAGATTGGGATATATGTTTTTCTTCCCCTTAAATTAGGGCAGACTTGTAACAATAGCAATAATGAAATTACGTGATATCTGAAGCTAGGTTATGAAACACAGTATAGTTCCCATTTGGTTCTCTTGAGTTGCTTACTTTAGAAATTCAGCCACCATGCTGTAAGGAAGCCAGTCCGCCATATGGAGAGGACACATGTATGTGCTCTAGCCAACAGCTCCAGCTGTATCAGCCAGTATCAACCCCCAGACATGCTGTGGAAGAGTCTTTGAACTGCCCCAGATGATGCCATGGGAAGCAGGGGCAAGCTGTGTCCCCTGAGCTCTGCCCATATTATTTCAGGATGCAGATCAACATAAATGATTATTGTTGGATTTTGTTGCTAAGTTTTGGAGAGAAGGGTTGCTATACAACTATTGCTGCATAAAGGGAATAAGATCTGTTATATTACAAATGGCATAACCTTGACATGTCATTATGGATATTTCCAATTTGAATGTCAAGTTTAGAAAATGTATTCTAAAAATATATGAAATATCTGATCCAGCCTTCTTAAATATTGAGAGACTATTCTGTTAATCAGTTGGTATGAGCAAAAATATACACTGAGGAACTTAAGTACAAACTTTAGATCTTAGGTAGAAATGAAACATCATAAAACCACTTCTGAGAGAGTATAAAGAGCAAAGTGGTGGGGCACCTGGGTGGCTCAGTCAGGTAAGTGTCCAACTTTGGCATGTTTATCACCTGCCTCATCCACTCTTTGCTTAATATCAGGCCTCAGCTGTGCTCCATGCTTGAGGAATGCAGGTCCACATTCCAGTCCAGGCCAATTTCCCCCTTGTCCGGACCATCACCTGGATGAATGGGAAGCTCCATGAGAGTTTTCTGGGTACCACAGAGCCATATACACAAAGTAAAAACATAAAAATTAGACTTAATATAAGAAACCTGTTTTATCCTTTTATACTGTCTTCAATCATCTTTTCTATAAGGTTATACAATCTATCACCCTTTGGTTAACGTTTGGTTTGTGGAATTCCTGTTACTATATAAAAATGTTGATAAGCTACATAGAAAGTGTCATTTATTATCACAGATCATGCTATTGATTCTTTACAGAACAAAGTGTGGGATAGATAGCTTTTCATGGGTATCAAGTTCAGGGATTCACATAATGTAAAGATATCTAGCTTAGATCAGCAAAATTTTGATGTATACCATATTCTATCAGCATTCTTCAAGGATAAGAAAGGTCAAAAAGAGAAGAGTTAAAGAAGGATTAAATTGCACCCAAATATACTAAAAAATAGGTTTTATGACTGGATGTCAAAAACTGCTTGCCATGACAGGAATCACTGGATAGGCTGGAACTTGGGTCTCATCCACCTTGGAGTGACTTTGAAAGCCTGGAAGTAGCAGCGTGTCCTCTGGAGAGCCTGGAGATTCAGTCTCACCAGCTGGAGAATGCAGCACCAGAAAGGGATAGAGGTAACCGATCAAATGTTCTCACTACCCACTTCTAAGCATAGCTGTGCTTGTAAGCCTCTTCTAAGCATGTGCTTGCTAACAGTCAGCCAACTAGTGCTTTGGGAAGATGAATTCCTTTGTTACACTTAAGTAAAAGAAAAGCTGGGGAGAAAACATTGTCGAAAACAAACAAGAAATCATCCAACAAAAATCCAGAATTATAATACATGCCAGAGCCAAAAAGAAATGTTTAGGGGATTATCCCCCACAGTGCTGTTTCTCTCCAATAAAGCAGGTAATTGAGAGCTAACCGTATTGATTTTGGATTCAGCTCTAGTCAGCCACACTAATTAATGCACTTGATTTGATATTTCATACTTGGACTTCGGGGCTTATCAACACATTATGCAGATTTATGGAAAATTGGACACAAATGAATACGTGGAACAAATAGAGCTGATGATTTTTAAAACATGTTTGTAATATTTTACCACTATTTTGGATTGCTGATTTTTTTCCCTTGTATGTCAGAGCTTTCCGAGGTGTCCTTTGTCTTTGGCCTCTCTGGGTTATTTGAAGAGCTCTCCTTCATTCTCTTTTATTTGGGGGGATTGGACCCATTTTGTCCTCTTTTTGCCAGACTTCTCTCCAGCTTTAGATTCCCCTCTTTAGCCCAATTCTCTTTTATTTTTATGGCTTGGGATTGTTTGAGGTTTTGAGGTTGGAAGATCATTTGGTTAATGATCAGGAAACAAAAATTAAAAAATACTCTTCTTTCCATTGGCATATGGCAAATCTGCACTTGACATTGGCTTTAAAAAAAGAGATAAATGTGAAATATCTCAAGTTTGGTTATTTTGACAAAGTCTCTTTGACAATTTTAAATGGCAGTGAGTTTTAAAAACGTCTACAAAACATTATGAGTTGAAGGTATGGGGACAAAAGGGAAAGCAGCTAAATTGAGAGTGAAGGAGCTGAATTCTGTTTGTAGGTCAAACATGCATTCTTGCTTAGAGGGACAGGAGTAATTGTCAGGCCAGTTGAGGGTGAAGGAGGCTTGAGACACTGGCTGGCTTTGACATAAAATTATACTGCCTCTCTATAACCAGTCTGTCACATGTATCAGTCTTTCCTTTTCCTTTTCCTCCTGGGCATCCTGAACTTCTCTTGGCCTGATCACTCTTCTGGCTCTCATCAGTCAGATAACCCCAATCCAAGATGAGTGATAGGTCTTCGATTAAAGACAAATGGGCATTCAGATTGGCACTCAACAGGGGCACCTTGCGCAGGTTTTTGAAATTCACTCTTGCCCTGATTATTCCTTTTGGTAAGCCAAGAGGGCAGGCAGGGTTGGAAAGAAGCTACAAAATAGAAAATCTTTTTTCTGTTTTCTCTACCTCATTTGTCAGTCAATGGCACTGCGCTTTTAGCTCCAATTCTACTTCCATTTATTTCCATTATCCATCTTTTCTATGCCATTTTTCTTCCTCTGATTTTCCTCTTACCCTCACCTTTTACTAAATCTAGACCTATTTATACTCAAGGGTATATGAGAGAGGCCATTGCAAAAGAGTTTGGGGGGATTGATCTAACACAAGTTCACAAGTTTCGTGATGGATTACCTTTTCTTTCAAGAACCCAGTGACAGCTCAGCCAACTCTGGTAACTGCAGGCTTAGGTAGATGAACTCAGTCACTGCCAAACCGGAGAGTCAAGGGAGGAGCTGGGGATAAACACCTTGACCTCTCTCTCACCATACCTTCTAGTACCTTCCATGACTTTCTTTTTGCTGAATTCAACCAGAAGCCGGAAGGCACAAGAGCTTGGATTATATTGTCTCCTGAGCTCAGACTTTGCTGCGACAGAACAGGATGAAGAAAATTAGAAAATAAATAAGGAGGAAAAAACAGAAAATACACAGCACAGATTAAAAAAAGAGGACAAAACAATTATAAGGATTTGTATCCTTATAATGAGGCAGACAGCCTCATGCAGGCAGATCTATCATTGTTTCCTTTCTTTGAGATCCCTCTAAGATAATGGTTTATTAGTTTTATGGCTATAAGTGAATTTTTAAATTAAGCATGGGTTTGTGCCTAATTAGCATTATTCTCCCCCCCCCCATTTTTTTTACACGTTCTCTGCTCTCTTCTCTATTTGTTTCTTTTACACATTATTCAGACTCAGTTCATGTCCAGTGTTCTCCACTGTTGAGCTTTATTTTGGTCTGTGTCCTGTACTATTTAGTTCCTTTACTGTTCATTTGACCCATTACTATATTTTTCCAGGACTTCAAAAAATTACGTGTAGGGGAGCCTGGGTGCCTCAGTTGGTTAAGTATCTGATTTCGACTCAAGTCATGATCTCACGGTTCATGAGTTCGAGCCCCGCATCAGGCTCTGTGCTGACAGCTTGCTAAGAGTCTGGAGCCTGTCTTCAGATTCTGTATCTCCTTCACTCTCTCCTCTGCTCATGCTGGCTCTCTCTAACTCTCAAAAATAAATATAACATTTAAAATTTTTTTTAAAATAATGTATATAGCCTTTTGTCTGGGTACAGATGATTTCTTTGGGTCTCCTGTGCCTTAAAAATTAGTGCTTCTAGGAATGCCTGGCTGGCTCAGTCAGTAGAACACATGACCCTAGGTCTTGGGGTTGGTAAGTATGAGCCCCACCTTGGTGCAAAGATTGCTTAAAATCTTTAAAAAAAATTAAGGCTTTTAATAAATTCAGACAAATTTTGTTGTTGTTGATTTTTTTTTTTTTTTTTTTTTGTTAACAGGGAAAACGCAAGCCAGGAAAAACCAACAGCAATCACATACTCAAAAATAAGACTTAGGAAATATCCTAGAAGTTAAAGCAATGTTGCCTGTCTAAAACACTCCTGTTTTCAGGCTATTTTGTACCAGAACTCTTGAATTCCTCTTGGTGCTGCCAGGAAGAATCTTGATCCTGCTCTTTTATAGCTATGTGACCCAGACAACTGATTCTCAGCCACTTCAATTTAAATTAGAATAATGATATCAGCTTCATGTAACTTTTTATTTCAAGAATTGAATGTGATACACTAAAAAAATCATACTCATCAATACTTGCTGTCACACAGACTCAAAAAAATTTTTTTAAATAGTCTAAATGAAAGCAATTGTCCTATCTTGCTCTTTGTAAGAATCATAGGCAAAATGAAATTCAAATTGTCTTCCAGAAACCATGAAGAATAATGTAGTTCTTTACTATAAGTTTTCTTAAATAAATTAGTTTAAAGTTATATTTTTCAATATTTATTTTTATAGTGTATTATGCTAAAAGTCTCAGATTTTTACTATAAAGATAATTCTGAACATTCTCTCTCTCTCTCTCTCTTTCCCTTTTATCCACGTTTTCCTTGGTATTCTCATCAACATGCTAGTTTCCCAGCTTACTTCTTCCCTCACATCTCCCTCCCCTTTCTTGGGCCACATAACTCTTTCTCCTGCCTGGAAGTTAGATTGTTACACATGAATTTCACTGTTATGAAAGAGGTCAAAAGATATAATTCAGTTAAGGAAAATGTTAGTGAAATCATTATTTCCAGTATCAAAGACAGCACCTGGGTCCACAGAACTCCCTTGCTGTCTATTCAGCCTAGAAATCTTAGTACTGCATTTCTTAAAGTGCGCTTAGTGCAAGAGAAGTACCACAAACTATTTTCTTTGAAAATAAAAACCAGGCTTTCAAAGTCAAATTTGTTTGAAAATTTTCTTAGAGATCCAATACGTACATTAGCATAGTGAAGACTCTGAGAAATGTACAGTAAAGAAATAACAAGATTATCTTAAAAATTTTTTTGGATCCACTATTTCCCAAACTGAATTAACCATAGAATAAGTTTGTTCCCTAGTTATATCTCACAAGACATTCTGGGAACTCTGATCTAAGTTATATTGTGTTAAACTATAAAGGAAGTATTTTCTTAGCAGCTGACATAGCCAGTTTTTTTTCTCTTTGGAAATGGAGTTTTAGTTAAAATTTCTGTATAATATGGATGGATATGGAAGGACATTGGGGTAGAAGGACCTAATGACTGGAAAAAGGGTCAATTAAAAAAGCAAAGAAGACTGTGGTTTGCAAAGAAATTAGGATTTGGGAGAGACAGAAACACTGAATGATTAATTTGCTATGTGGCATACATTGTAATAGTCTCCTTTTCCTCCTCCCAGATTTTTAAAAATTTTGAATCTATAACATGAATTAATGCCTTGAGAAACCTACTTGATTTTGGGAAATGGGACAACATGCTAACCTGTTCCATGGCTAGTGCATGGTGAGAACAGAAGCTGCACATATAGGGACACACACTTGTTCTGTGGAACAAGAAGAATATCTTATTAATAAAATTCTCAATGATGTGTAAAATGGGAGCATTCTTGTTTGCCAAAAGAAAAATAAGGAAAGAACCATTCAGATATGGGGGTGTGCAATGTTGGCCCAAGGGAAGGATTTTGAAGGCAGTATTCAATATGGCGCTAAACTTCCGGGGTGTTGTCTAAAACATTCCTAACTTGTATTTGCCTATCTGGTAGAGTGGTTGTTCTGTTGCTTGTGATTAAAAACCAATTGCACCAAAACATCTATTTCAAGGACTTTTGTTCCTCTAGCACTTGATATCAGACCCCCAAATAAGTATCTGTCTCAGTGAAGAAAACCTATTTCATTCAGTGGTGTGATGGCAAAAGCTTAACAACAGATTCTCTGAGGAAACAAATGGAAAGTTCTCGTTTTTAGTATTTTCCATTTTTGTAGTATAAATGCTCCCTTCTACCTTAGTCAATTTCAGACTACTGATGTTGGGAAGAGATAAATGCTTATATAAAGGATTTATATCAGACAGATTCAATAGAAGTACATAACCCCAAGAGTAAAAATAATAGTAAAATATTTAGGAAGTCTGAGCTTTGAGTATTTACTAACTTTGTTCTTTAAAAATTATAGAATTATGAGTTTATGTAATTTACTTTTATTTAATTTTAATAATAGATGTGTTTAAGAGCAGGCTTACAACATTCCTGAAAATTTAAGTGTTGGCTTCTATGTGAAGGTATGAGCTGACAGCCACATACCACTGCCTATATCCATAAAAGATGACTTGAAGATTACTAACAGGTTTTTTTTAGTTCAGACTATCTTCTAAGTTAACTCTTTAGACAGAATTGATAAGCTTCTTGTTCTTGGCCCTAAAGTTTCAGATGTCCATGATAAAATGTGTTGTCTTGGTGAAGTAACTGATAGTTATTGAACCTATTTCCAAATGGATGGAATATACAGATTATTGACAGGTGGTGAAAGATGAGAGAATATTTATGGCACATTTGCTACTGCTTATGGAGGGCACATACTGAGAGAACCAGCACTGGAGTCATATTCAAAACTCTGAAGTCTAAAATGTTTTACTGTAAACACTGGAGGCCATTTTTATTTCTGAACTTCAACTTGAACCAATCATGCTTAGAATATAACAAATAAAACCCTTTTTCTCATATTTTCAATAAAGCAAATCAATATTAATTCTGTATAGTCCCTTTGGTTCATGAATCATATGACAGAACAAGATTATAGCTACAAATTTAGCGTAGAAATAAATGATCCCAATAGTAATCAATGCTTTTGGAGAGGCCAAACAGGAGTGATGTAAGGATTCCCAGATTCTAAATTCCTATATGCTTTTTTTTTTTTTTTTTATTTCTAGGAGAGAGAGAGAGACAGCATGAGCAGGGGAGGGTCAGAGAGAGAGGAGATACAGACTCTGAAACAGGCTCCAGGCTCTGAGCTGGCAGTCAGCACAGAGCCCGACGCGGGGCTCGAACCCACGAACCGCGAGATCATGACCTAAGCGAAAGTCGAAGGCTTAACCGACTAAGCCACCCAGGCGCCCCATCCTATATGCTTTTTTAAATCCTCTTTGGCTCTCTTTGTTTCTTCAAAATTTTTGAGGTCGGAGCCAAGGTTTATGCGGACCAAAAGTTATATCATTACAGAATCTCCCTAAATATACCAAAGCATATTAAAAAGAGAGCTCATAAGGTCTGATTTTTGCCACAGAATCTTTAAAAGTAAAAGCCAGACAGCGTATCAACCAACTCTCCCAAGTGCAAGTACAAGTAATGAGAGCATGGTTTGTGTCGGTATCACCTAGTTATCCATCTCTCTCCCCATAGATTATAAGCTCTGTGAGAGCAGAAATTGTCTCTTTAAAAATGTTTTCCCCTAGTGCAGAGACACCAAAGTTTCTGTGCAGAACTAGAAGTTGTTCCATTAATATTTGTTGGATGAATGAATATGTCCGTGTTACCTTTAACATAGTGTAATTGAGTTAACTTTGTAGAGATTAGGTCTCTCCATTTAGCACCCATGTGACTACTGACAAGGTATGTAACATTTCTGTGTCTACGTTAACTCACCTATAAAAGGAGGATAATAATCTTATTGCCTCATATGGCAGTGTTGATGTTTAAGTGAGGTAGTTAACCCAAAATCCTCAACTCCGTATAGTGTGTAGCTTATAATTGATGTTAGCTATTATTGCTCTACCTATTGAAGAAGAGACATTGATAATACTCCTTGCATCCTATATGTGATATCATGATGAATGTAATCATATCCAAAGTTATTTTATTGTGCTAACACGCACCTCTATTAGGCGGTATGTCCCAAGACTTTGACATTAACAAAGATGATAGGAAAAATCATGAAGGTTTCTAAAAATTTACCAGCATGAACTTGGAGAATGACTGAGCCTGTTATGTTAAAAATTATTTTTCATATCCTCTGAAAGCTTAGCATATAGTACAATAATATGGATGTTCTATAAATGTGAAATGAAAACATTTCATATTAACTGTCAATGGGAAATAAGCTCGCAGGTTAGTACCCGTGAAATGCTAAGCTTGGCTTGTTAACTCAAATGTGGTGCTATTAAAATAGGGGGCAAAATTGGACTTTTTTCACGATCATTTCACCAGTTCTTATTTAAAGATGCTTTTAAAATTCAGACCATCACCACCTTAGTGTTTGACATAACACATTTGGTTGACTTTTATCTATAGCAATAATGATGGTTGAAAATATCACTACTGTTATGCAACAAATTGTAGGTTCTTGTGATGTGCCCTTAAGCAGCCTGTCTGCTAAATAGAATAGCAAATTACTGGACTTAGAGATCAGCTGTCAGCAGCTTGGTATTTGTGTTTTTAATTTTCAAAGCAATTATAGAGCCTTCTGCCTGAAAAGCCTGTTGTGTAGCGAGCAAATAGGAAAGATTGTCATTACTTCTCTTTAGGTCTTGAGATACATTTGTTTTGCTAGGAGACAAGATCTGTGCTATGTAATTGAGATCCAAATTTGGAACCCAAACTCTATCAAAAGTTTTCATGCAGTCTTTAGGTCTTTTTTTTATTTAAAAGAGTTTTGTATTTCAGAATGCTGAAGTTAATATTATTTTGTTGAAATTATAAGGGGGACTGAATTGGAAAGTGAGGAAGGGGGTAGTGGAGAGAGTAGAAGCCACAATTAATTCAGCAGGGTGGAGAGAGCCTCGTCTGTGGCTTGTTGTGAAGGAGGCTGGTGAGAATTTCTGCGTGCATCAGCACAATATGTTGATCACATTCTCCAAGGTTTCATATATACACTTTCTGAGCTCTTGCAGTTCATTTCTTTTAACTAGTTTTGAAAACAATGGGGATATGATTTTAGTAAATGTTAGCACTGGTGACTATGATTGCAAATTGATATTTTTTTATTTATAGGTTCCCCACTATTTTTAAAGCTTTACATGATAGGAAATCTTGTCTTGTAATTTTTATTCAACCTTAGCCACAGTGTGCTCTGCTTTCCTACCATCTGCTGTAATGTGCTGCATCTTTGCCAGTGTTCCCTGAAGACTGGGCATCAGGATGTCATTTTAGCACTGCCTTCATGAAAAGGCAATAAATATGAAACAGTCTTTGAAATTATAAGCAGAGTCTTGCATAATTGATTATGGTTGTAATTGGTAGTACTCCTGATATATAATGTTCAATATTTCCTGGAAAAATATTAGCCAGCACTCTGAGTGAATGACAGTCAGGAGAAATATAGACACCAGTATTGAATGGGCCAAAAGTTGTCTCCATGGCAAAATGTTTGGTATGTTCAGTCTAATGTGCATGAAGACATCAACCAATCAACAATGTCAATTCAACTTTAGGTCACAAGAAAGTGATCTTTCTCTCTAATGGTGGAAGGCCTCATTCTCTGCCTGTAACTCTGATAAAGAAGAGCTCATCAGTATCTAGTTTTCCTTTGTCATATCTATGTGTAGTCACAGGGTTTGAGCTTTTAGAATATATCTCTACTTTTGGATACTTTTCTTTTCCCGCTTGGGGTTTGCTTATATGTTGAATTCATGTTTATTTCTTAGGACAGCTGTGAACATTTATGATATGTGATATGAAAAGAAACTTAGCAGGGGCGCCCGGGTGGCTCAGTCATTTAAATGACCAAAGTTGGCTCAGGTCATGATCGAATTTGAGTCCCACACGGGGTGCTGTGCTGGCAACTCAGAGGGTGGAGCCTGCTTTGGATTCTGTGCCTCCCTCTTTCTCTGCCCCTTCCCCATTTGCCTTCTGTCTCTCTCTCTCAAAAATAAATAAACATTTAAAAAAAATAAAAAAGGAAAGGAACCTAGCTTTGTAAGAAATGAACAGTTTACTCAAGTCAAATGGTAGATTAATTAGCGTAAATGTAGACATAGATTTAACTATGTATCTTGCATGGCTTTGGAAAAAAATATTTAACCTTCTGGGCTTCAGCTTCCTTGTATATTAAATGAGGTCACCAAATAAGGTAATCTCTAAGAAAACTTTCAGCTTTGAAAATATGATTCTATAAACAGGAGAAAAAAAATGCATCTAAGTAAGGCCATCTGAGAGTGGCAATGTACCTCTAAATATCCATATAATGGAGTTTTTGCTAAAGTGTCAAATACAGGCCACTGAACAAATTAATGTGGAAAGTGGGAATCAGAGTTTAGTGAGTTGCCAAAGGCAGAAACATTTACTAGAGAAAATGATTCTACCAGAAAATACAGAGCTAGTAAAATGAGTGAAATAAGTTATATCAGTTAAGACTTTTCATATTGCATATAAGAGGAAAAATTCAATGTGGCTTCAATAAGAAAAAGAAATGTATCAGCTCACATAACTGAAAAGTTCATAAGTTGGTCTGGTTTAAGGCAAGACTTGATCTTACAGCTTTGAAGATTTCAGAAGTGATCTGGTGTTTCTTTATTTCTTTCCTGGTTCATGAATGACCGTGGCAGCTAATGATACTCTGTTTGATGTTAACATAATGAATTTTGAATTCCAAATTTAATATTTCATACCAAAAGAAACAGAGATAAATGGTAGCACTACGGAAGTGAATTATTCCAGAATTCTGATAAATGTCTCTTCTCATTTTATTTGCTTTATGCAAGGTACCTGATAGGATTAATCCAATCAAGGCCTATCCCTGGGGTCTGGAGTGTGGGATCAAGCCACAATAACTAAGAATTAGGAAAGAATTATGGGCTAATAATTTTAGGAGACCTTTTCTTTCTTTTTTTAAAAAAAATTTAATGTGTATTTATTTTTGAGAGAGGGAGACAGAGACAGAGAGACAGACATCGTATAAGTGGGGAAGGGGCAGCAGGAGAGGGAGAAGCAGAATCCAAAGCAGGCTCTGAGCTGTCAGCACAGAGCTCGACATGGGGCTTAAACCCACGAACCGTGAGATCATGACCTGAGCCAAAGGCAAATGCTTAACTGACTGAGCCAGGTGTCCCAAAACTTTTTAATAAAGAAAGAGTAATAAACACAGGAGAGTTGAACACAGATAAGCACTAAGAAAGTTTTTTTTTTTTTTTCCGGTAATTCCTTTCATCAAATATTTGCTAAATATGTTCTATGTGTTTTTTACATGTACGTGAGCAAGTAGGAACTCAGGCTACAGAGAAAGCCATCAGCAAAACCTCTGGTGAGATATACTGTGGAAGTGTGCTAAGTGCTCTATCAGGAGAAGCAAAGGAATTTCATGCCTTAGGCATTGGCCACGAACTGGGCTAATTATCTTGTACTTAAATCTTTTTTTTTAATTTACATTTTTCTCCTGCGAGCTTTTATTTATTTATTTTTTAATACTTTATTTATGTAGGGAACTGATGCATATTTACCTGGCAAAGTAAGCAGGTGTCTGATTATGAAGAGCCTTTTATGTAATGCCAAGGAATATGGTCTTCATACTTTAAACAAAATGACCCATTGGAAGATTTTAGTGTAGGCAGTGGCATATTTCAATTTACGTGATTGGATGTATGAATGTTATTAATTGGAGGTGGGACAGAAACAATAGAGAGTGTAAAATAAATTGATATTGATGGATAAACTAGTAAATGAAGAAAGTAGAAAATCCGTAAGAATGCCCACATTTGATCCCTGTGTAATGATACTGTCCCATCTTATGCCCTCCACCCAAAAGAAAATGGAGGAGGGAAGGGAAAAGAGGATCTGGTTTTAATAGAAATTTTGAGAATGTGCTTTAAATGCCTTCAAGTGAAGATATCTAGTTAGAAGTTGAGATGTGAGTTAGAGAAAAGTTTACAGAATAAAGAGTGAAAATATAGGTGTGACTCCGGGAGATATATAAAGTGAGAGAGCAGAAGGCTAAGGATGGAACATTAGGGAATATCAACATTTCAGGGTTGGTATAAGGAAGAAAATACAGCAAGACAAAGGGGAGGGAAATCAGAATAGTGTTATCTCTATCAGGATTACAAAAAAAAAATTGTGTCAAATGCCACCAAGACTGAAAAAAGTCAGAAAACCGTCAATTTTGATAAATACATAGGTCATTAGCCATCTTAGGGGAGAAGCTTTGTAGCCTGGTAATAGCAGAAGCCAGTTATGGTGGGTTGAGGACAGGAGGTGAAGAAGTAAAGATGTTGAGTATTGACCTGTCCTTCTTGAAGTTTGCCCATGCCAGCAAGGAGAAAGGGTGATGAAGATGTTCTTAAATGGCCAGAATTTGAAAATGATTATATACTGTGTTAAATATCAGGATGAAAAGGCTGTGATAGAATGAAAAGGAGATAATTGACAGAAAGGAGTCCAACAGAGGGAGAAAAGTGGAAATAGTGGCCACATTACACTTGGACAGAGGGAGGGATATGCTGATTTCCATCCACAGGCCAGTGACATTTGGCTCTGTCATGATTACAGACTTGAATGTCTAAGGAACAAATTTGCGAGCATTTAGACAGAATTGTGAAAACTCATAATAGAGGCATTTATGGTTTATAATACCCATCATGGAAGATATTAATGTAATATTAGCCAGAGTGGAACATTTTATAACTCAGTTTAGAAGGTCTTGTTTCTGAAGTGGGGTATTGGTGTAAAGGGAATTTTCATTCCTAATGTTTCTAAAATTTCAAAAAAAAAAAAAAAAATCCTGGCCTGATCCTGTCCAGATGTTGTTTCTTGCTTACCTAATTAAATCCAGATGCATGGTCCAGCTTGAAAAAAAAGTATAGTAATTATTTAGCTGTAAATTGTAAGAAAATGGTTTACCTCTGTATCTGAAATTCACCAGAAGAAATACAATTCGAGTATTTGCACCTGTGTTTTAGAAAGTGTGAAGCTATATAAGTAACACAAGAAATGGAAAAAATGAAAAACCTTTATGGTTTCATTGAATTAGAAGTGTGTGTTTTAAGAAATAGTTCATCTGCAATGTGGCTTGACAATCCTGATTTTGTTTAAGAGCACTCTGCGCTCCTCCATTGTTTCCCCCCTTCAAGCTGATATGGAGCAATAAATTCGAATGTCTTGTTTTGTCGTTGGAATGAAAGGAGATGTAATAGAGAATTAAATGAACCTATGAGAGTCCTTGTCTCTTATTTAAATCTGAATAATTTAATTTCTGTATGATTGCCTTCTAATGACACTGAATTTTAATTCTTCTCTTCCTTACTAAAATTTCCTTTTGTTATTCCTACTTTATTTTTTTAATGGTTTTTTTTTTTTTTATTTCTAGGAGAGAGAGAGAGAGACAGCGTGAGCAGCGGAGGGTCAGAGAGAGAGGGAGTCACAGACTAAAACAGGCTCCAGGCTCTGAGCTGGCAGTCAGCACAGAGCCGGACGCGGGCCCGAACCCACGAACCGCGAGATCATGACCTAAGCGAAAGTCAGACACTTAACCGACTAAGCCACCCAGGCGCCCCTTGTTATTCCTACTTTAAAATTTATGTGCTTTTTAAAAAATTGGCATTGTCTATATTTGCAGACTTACAAAGTGGTTCTTTTTAGGCTTCACCTCTTGGCTAGGTTAGCACCTGATTTCACAGCTTTCTCCGAGAACTTTTTCTCCTAACGTTTTAGTGTAAGTTTTCATCAGAATGCTCCAGCTACCAAGCCACATTCTACCTGGTCTTCATGATATCACAACAAGTTCCATCTGCATAACACTTGACAGCGTATATATGTTTTCAATATATGTTATCTTTATTCCGCAGACAAGACTTTACTATTGAAAGGGTAATGATCCCAATTTTGTGGAATTTATTGGAAGCTGTACTGTGATGAAAGACAAGAGGTCTGGATCATAATCTGAAGTGCGTAGTTTAGAGTCTCTGTTTAACAGAATAATGAAGTATTGTGTTGAAATTGATCAGTACTTAAATTTGTTTTAAGTTGTATAGCTATTGTATAACAATCAAAAGTTATGTGTAACCACTAGATATAAATCATCAGAATTGTCTCAGACAATCTGGAGAATGCTGAGTGCAGAATTTCTAGCTTCCCCACCACTTTCCATGAGTCCCTGAGACGCCTGCATGCTTCTAGGTGCTCTGTTGCATTCCTTTTTTCTCCAGTTCCATTTAATCAAAGTTAATAAAACAAAGCCTTATAAATAGCAAAGGTGTGACTTGTGGGCCAGACCCAGCCTGTAGGTATGTTTTGACATTCATATTTTTTAAAGTGTTTAATTGGTTGCCAGAACGAACAAATCAGAGGATTTCACATAAAAGCTGCATTTTTTAGCTGCCTGGAATTATCATGGCAATGATCTGACTCTGGACCATGGCAATGTTTGGGGCTGTATATAAACTGTTCTTTTTAGATGTGTCATGGAGCCACCAGTGGGCCTTGAACTAGTGTATTTCTATTCCCCTCTTGGTTCCCGTAGTCTTTTTAGCTTTAAGTCTAACTTTAGCTTTTAACCTAACTTTTGCTTAGCGTTAGGCAACTTGCAAGAGGACATCAACCTCTGCCAAGAGTAGATCCAGGGCTTCTGTTCTCTAGGTGTCTCCTAACCTGACTAGGCAGTATTGTCTATAATTTGACAATAAAAAGTATGTTCCGTTTGATCTTGTCATGTGACCACTGAAAAGACATTTTTCATGTCTTAATTTAAAAAATTACAATATTAATTTGTAAAACAAGATAAAATAGCTTCCTATGAACCTCTAGAGTGTCCCACTGGACCCACTGGAGATTTCTAGAGGAACTTTAAGACACCAGAGCAGCTGCCAATGTATCTTTACTTTGCCATTTGCTTATATGAATTAACTAATAAATATGGAGGTCACTGGGTTTCATGGGTCTCAATTCTCTGTCAACATTTGAATTTACAATGCAGAACAATGGTGTATTTTTTGATTGTCAAATAAGTTTTAATATGTCCAACTTCATACTCTTTAATAGGAAGTCACTTAATGATATAGCTGTGGTGTGTGTGTGTGTGTGTGTGTGTGTGCGCGTGTGCGTGTGTGTGCGTGTCTATAGATCCTTTCCTGGAGACCCTCCATTATGTATAATTGGACAGCAACTTTTCATTTGCTTCAACATGCAAACTTGCTTTATTCTCTCCTGCTTGTGAAAAGTACTCCATCCTTTTGGGAATATTTGAAGAAAATCTCCTCTTACTCTTGAGGAAAGAAAGCAAACCCCCCCCCCCTTTTTTTTTTCTTAGTGATTCAGACTTTTGGTTTAATCATCCCTCAGGATTGATTGTGAAAGGAAAGGAAAGAATATGTCTTAAAGAGAAGACTTGTGTAATAGGATAGTGACCATTGAAAAAGGGTGGGAAATCAAGGAAGGTTCTGGTGTCTGTGTGCATGTGTGTAGTGCGTGCATATGTTCATGTGTGCATGTTAGTGTGTATAAGTTAGCCTTATGGTGACCAACCATCCCAGTTTACCTAGGTTTCCTAGTATGTGAGATATTCTGTGTTAAAACCAGAAAAATCCCAGGCAAACTGGCACAAGTTGGTTTCCCTAACTAGCTTACAATCATTTCTTTTCCTTATATGTGGCCAGATTAACCCTTGAGGGAATTCCTTTTCATATCAGCATAGTCTAGTAGAAGTCAACAGAGGCTTTTAACACATTCTCCGCTAGAATGTGGAGAATTATGTAATTGAAGAGAAAAACAAACTCTCCTGGTGACTACAATTTCATGTTTGCTCCCTCGTGGTTTTTTGACCAGGCTATTTTTGCTAGGAGACTTGTAATTCCTGATTCCCAGGCAATTCCCAAGCTACCTTGAGTTGCTCTGATCCTGAAATTCATTTCTTTTCACTGTAATCCAAAAACCTCAGCCAGTATAAAAGATTGCCATGTTTGGAACCCAAATCACAATTTATTCCAGGGCATTGTCAAGGAGAAGGGGTGCCATTCAGGAATGTCTAGAAGAGTGAACCTAATGATGGAGCTACAACAGGCTGTTGTGTGGCAAAGTGTTCACCCCTGATGCATTAGAGTTCACAAGAACAATGAGAGTTCATGTTCATCACTTCCACCCAGGGCATGTGTCACTCAGTCTACTAATTCTTCTAATTCAGTTCTGTGACACTAAGGTGGTAGAGAAGACGTTGTTAAATCCATGCCAGCACCTCACCATTAGTGGCCAGGAAGGTGTGCCTGAATTTCTCTCTTGTTAGACTTTCCTCTGTTGCTATTTAATTTGAGTAGATCGTCACTCGATGTACCAACATACCTGTCAACACTAAAAACTGTAGAGGCTAAATACTTTGTGGGCTGGTAAAGAGACTTTTCTTGCTTTTTTTTTTTTAAACCTGGTATAGAATAACTGTGTTGAGAATGTCAGAGCTGGGATATGATTGCTAAAGACACTTTTCTATTCTACATTTATAATACCAGTATTCACACTCTCAATTCTTAGATTCTCACAATCTGTCCTAGATTATTCCTTTTAAACTTTCTAATATCTATTATATTCTCTTAGAATTCAAAGGAGAGAGTAGCATTTTCAAGCTTTATGAATTTATCCTCAAGCAGGGAGACTATTATGCAATATATTGATTTGGTGACTACCTGATAGAAATGTAGATAGTACATACTTGAAAAAATCATTAAGATAATTTCTAAGTGCCCCTACTTCCTGGGGGAAAAGATGTCCTTTATGTCTCTCTCTGAGAAACAGTCTGCTTCTAACATCTACTGTTGTTACTTTTGATTTGCTTTTTCTCTTGCTTAGTTTTGTTCATCTTATCATCAAGTGTCAACAATTATTCAGGATATTTGATTCTTCTCAAACTTGGTGCCTCAAAGCACTGCATCATTGAGGTATGTGAGGCAGTGCAAATAGTGGTTAGGAGCCCTGATTCTAGAGCTAGACACCTGGGTTTGCGTTAAAGATTATCATTTGGTAGATGGGCAAGCAATGTAAACTTCAGTTCTTCAGCTGGAAAATAATAATAACGGTAGTACCTACATGCAGGACCATATTGATTAAATGAGGTAATGTATGTAATCAGTTGAACTGGTGCCTGGTGATATATGTAAATTGCTTGAAACTGTGCATTAGAATGTGGCAGAGATTTCTTGGACACCCATGAAACCCAGTGACCTCTACAGTCATTCGTTGATTGACATCAGAAAATGATAAACTGAAGATACACTGCATTACTCGTGTCTTGGAGATCCTGCTAGAAAGCTCCAGTGTGGGGGGACACAGGAAGTCATCTTATCTTTTATTTTTTATCTTACCCAGCAAACCTTATACACACTGCCTGTTCCTACTGTTATACAGAAATGAGTGGTTTTGGCTTATCTTTGTGGACTTGTTTCATGACTTTTCTCATGCTTTATTTCTGAGTCTAACATCCTTTGTTGTGTGTGTGTTGTGTGTGTGTGTGTGTGTATGTGTGCTTATGTGTTCTCTATTTTAAAAAAATATAGTATTTAAATTTCTTTTCTTCTTTAAAAGAATTTTTAAAAGAATTATCACTAGGAGATATATAGCTTCCTTCAATGGGAAAGATTCTGAGTTGCAAAAAGATTACATAAACTTATGTAAGCGCTCAAGGCTAAAGCATTGTGATATGTCACATCAACAAGTTGATGTGTAACTGCCTACTCTAAGCAACAGCAAATAATACTTTCACATTACATAGGGAGTGTCCTTTCCTGAAACACAAGTAATTATTGCGTAGATTGAAATAGTTCTGTGAAGAATGAAGCATGTCTTTTGAGCTGGAGGAAGAGGGACAACTAATAACTGTAGAGGCCACTGGGTTTCATGGGTTTCCAAGAATTCCGTGTCATATTCGAATGTACAATTTCAAGTGATTTATATATATCACCAAGTACCATTTCAAGTGATTACATATATTACCTCATTTAATCCATAAGGTCCTGTGTGTAGATATTATTGTTATCACTATTTTCCAGTTAAAAGGACATGACACAAGACAGAATAAGGAAGTATGCTTTTCCTGGGAGATGTGATTGATAGCTATGTAGGTAAGTTTGAGGAGAAAGAAAACAAATAATTTTGGAATTTTCACCATTATAATCATGTAGAAAACTTGTATTAGATGAGTAATTACATATAGTGCTACACTATGTGCATTGAAAATAAAGTCTTAAATTTTTAAGTACTTGTCATTTGGGATATTTTGATTGGCCTATAGGATACCATAGATGAAAATATTTAAAAGCCCATTTTAGAGGGGCAGCTGGATGGCTCAGTCAGCTAAGCATCTGACTTGGGCTCAGATCATCTCACAGTTTGTGGGTTCAAGCCCTGTGTCAGGTTTTGTGCTGCTTCAGATTCTCTGTCTTGTTCTTTCTCTGTACCTCTCCCCCGCACAAGCTGTTTGTCTGTGTCTCTCAATAATAAATAAATATTAGAAAATTTGTTTAAAGCCCATTGTTAGATATAATCAATGTAAGTGTTCAATTATTCATACATTAACTTATTTGTTATGTTATTGGAGTCTGCAGCAGGCACTATTCTCTGCTCTAAAAGTCCATCAGTGTGGAATAGACTATTGGTTACCAACTCAGTATAGATTACTCCTTTTTTTTCCCCACTAGCAGAAAACTGAACTTGTTTAGGGTAATGTGCTTGGATAAAAACAAAACAAACAAAATCTTAGGATTCTTAGCAACTAGAGATGGATGCATGATATAGTTTTGGCCAACAGGGTGGAAGTGAATGCCTTTAGGATAGATCTTCTAGGGAAATTATCAGTTTTTTGCTTACAGATATATACTAAGGTGGCCATGCCTTTGTTCTTTGCCTTTTCTCCACTTTCCTGCCTAGAAGTGACATATAGTGCCTGAACTATAGCAGCCATATGGTGTCATCAGGATAAAAAGCAAAGAGAGCTTAGTAGATAGGTAGAAGGAGCTTGGATCCTCTATCACTTCCTTGAATGTGTGGACTATTTCTGGATGACTTACTTCCAGATTTTCTGTTGTCTGAGAAAAATAATCTTCTCTTTGCTTAAGTCTCTCTTGTTAGTTTCTCTTATATGCAGCCAAATACAATCCTTGCTGACACAGTGAATAAAACACACAAAGTAATTGATCAGCAATAGGCAGAATGGTGGAAGAAGTGATTTATTTGCCATCCTAAGGAGGGGATACTAACACCTATATGAGTGAGGCCTGATTATGATTTTTCAAAGGAACAATGTATGAAATTCATATACTATATTCAGAATTTGAAAGCACGTAGGAAATAAGGACTTGCAGGCTCAGTAGTCTGTGTGTATTTGTGTCTGTGAATTGTGTCTGGTTTATTCTAAGCCTTTATAAAAAATGTATTAACTGGCTTCTCTAACTAATACGGGCTAAGAAAAGAGAGATTAGAGGGCTATAATATCGTTTCTCCTCCTGAAGAACATATTGTCTAATTGAACAAATAAAACAAATATGCAATTCAAGATAAAAATACTTACCATGCTTTATAGCATATAGGAATATAAAACTTGGAGTTCATAAATTCTGTTAGGGGGGAAAATAAAAGTTAGTGTATAGGGATACAGTAAAATAATGAAAATCTCCTGAACAAGATAGGTCTTGAATAAATGAATTTGGTGGATGGACAGACAGAAAGAAATGAGAGAATATTTTTGAAGTTGAGAATGATTTACATAATACCCATGATAAGACCAGAAGCAAGTCATTTATATACAACATGAATATCAAACTCTACTGAAGCCGAGATCCCAGAAATTAAGGTTGCTGAGAGTCAGAGGACATGACAAAGGAAATATATATGGGTGGGACACAGACATACCTGAAGAATTCCTAAAGTCATATAAAAAGGTTTGAATTCTGTAGATAGATAATGAAGAGATAATTTCTCGTCCTCTTTTATTTCATTTCAAAAGAAAAGTTGCTTCTCTGGAAGTTGTCTGTTTATGTTCTTCTGGTTTGGTCAAAATGAGGCACAAATTAAGGAAGAATGAAATAATGTTTATCTAAAGTATACAATTAATTGGAAGTTGGAACACTTTAGTGGAAAATTTTGCATTATATTTATCTCTCCACTCATCCCCAAATGCAAAAACAAACACAACAAAATCATTTTTTTTCCTTTTCCTTACCCCTTTCTTTCTATTTCACTCTTCCGGCTTCCCTTTTTATTTTTAAGCAAAAGGTTTCTTGTACATCAAATGGCTCTTTGAAAACAACATGCACTGAAGTGAAAGCAGGTCAGCCCTAAAGGAAAAGGCGCACTTATTAGAGAACACACAACTGTGAATAAAGAGAGGGAAGCCTTTCCTTCTATGAAGAAAAAGTTTCCTAAAAGGGCAAGGGATGCTTTTGAACCCAGTGACAAGATTGTCTTTTAAATCTCCAAAAGGTCATATAATAATTGAGATTCAGTGTTTTTTTTTTTTTAAACAGCAACTTCTACTAAGTGAACCAGTAAAAGTTAAGCACTTAAATTAACCGAGCTGAGCGTAGACCTAAACATCCCTAAGGCAAAAAATGACTTTTGCTTTGACTCTCCAAACTTTCATATCCCTGGTGACTATGAATACACGCCCCAAAGTCATTGCAGTACAAAATACATGAAATATTAGAAACAATTTTAAACTTTGGTTTCCACATCTCTAGAGTTGTTACTTTACAGCAACTTTGGAATTTTTCTCTACCAGATTCCCCAAAGCCTCAAAATGCGGGTTCTGTCTCACATTGCTGACTTTGTCCTTTCTGGGAACAAATTCTTGCCACTAGCATATATTTTTCTATTTTGAAGCTTTGGTCATACTTTTTTTTCCTTTATCTTGATTGAGATTTTTACCTGGTCAAATACCAAGTTCCTCCAGTACCTGGTTCAAATGCTTTTGTTCTATCTCATGATATGTATTCCCATTTGGAACCACATCTTTGTGCATTGTGCTTTGGCAGACCTCTGTCTTGTACTCACTCCTGTGGTTGGCGTCAGATGGATGCTTTCTGAGTCTCAAGGATAAGAGACGGGGAGAGGAATTATGTGAGGGATGCCATTCTCAGAAGTGGGGGATGAGTTCTACATGGACAACAATGCAGGTTTCCACCTCAGGAGGCAAATACACTTTGCAAGTTGCCTCTGGCTTTTCCCGTCTGGTGACAGTGCATGATTTTTGTTTTACCTAACTGGTTATGTCCTGAGATAAGGGTTGGGGCATGGCCATGTGCTTAGAAACTGGAATTTGTGAAGATTCTTCACAGCCTTCCAAATAGAATTAATCCAATCATGAATCTGTCATGTATTCTCTTTCTACAGTTTGAGGTCAGTAGGACACACACAAATCCTACTGCATCAGCCCACAGGCACAAAGCATGGAGAATAGTGCTTCATTGGAATTAGCTATCATGCGAAGTTGTTCTTATAAATAAACAACGCATTGACTAATAAACAGAATTCTGTAAACAGAATTCATTTAGAATAAACATGCCATTAAGAAGGAATATTTCTTTTTGGCAAAGGTAAACTCAAATTGGGGCTTGATAAAAGATTTTAGAGATAGGAACCAGCACAATACACCTATAGAAAATGACATTGACCTTGGTTTAATTGTTTCTAGATATGTAACAAACATTTTTCTCCTGTCATATTATGCCTCCTATAGATAAATAACTTTGATTTAAGAGAGCTACCCTGGAAAATGGAAATGATGTTAGGGAATAAATGATTGAAAGTAGAGAAGGGTCATGGAATTAGTAGAAGATAAGGCAAGCTGAAGTATATCTGTAAAAATTAAACTACAAAATATAAAGCTTCCATTTAATGAGGAAATGTGCACTTTTTATGGTGGTAAAATTCATATAACATAAAATTTACCATTTATACTATTTTAGAGTATACAATTCAGTGGCATTTACTACATTAACAATGTAGTGCAGCCATCTTCACTGTCTAGTTCCCAAGGAAATCTTGTATCCATTAATAGTCTCTCCTGATATGCCCCCCTCCCTAGACTATTTTTTCCTCTATAGATTTCTCTGTTCTAGATATTTCATATGAATGAAATCATACAATATGTAACCTTTTGTGTGTGACTTCTTTCACTTGGCACTGCTTCTGCTATTCATTTATATTATATAGCATGTATCAATAGTTCATTTATTTTTATGTTGGATTGAATGGTTATAATGCATTTTGTTTATCCACTCAGTTATTGATGGACATTTAGGCTATTTCCAGCCATTGATTATTATGAATAGGGCTGCTGTAAGCCTTTATATACAAATTTTTGTTTGATAACCCATTTTCACTTCTTTGGGGGTATATATCTAAAAGTAGAATTGCTGAGTAATATGTATTACGGAGTAATGAGTAATCTGGTCAATGTAGTTAGGATCTGCAAAACTGTTTTGCTTAGGTTCAAAAGTTAGGTTATTGATTGGAGAACTTTTTTCTCTTTTAAGGTAGGCATTGTAGTTGTAAATTTCCCTTTCAGCACTGCCTTTGCTGTATCCCAGTAGCTTTGCTATGTTGTGTTTTCATTTCCATTTACCTCTATGTATTTTCTTTTTCCTCTGTGATTTCTTCCTTGACCCATTTGTTGTTTGCAGGTGCCTCGGTGGCTCACTCAGGTAAGCATCCAGCTCTTGGCTTTGGCTCAGGGTGTGATCTCATGGGTCATGAGATCGAGCCCTGCACTGGGCTCTGTGCAGACAGTGCACAGCCTGCTTGGGATTCTCTTTCCCTCTCTTTCTGCCTCTCCCCTGCTCACTCTCTCTCTCTTTCTCAAAATAAATCAACATTAAAAATATATATTTGTAAATTTTCCAGTTTTCCTTTTATCATTGATATTTAGCTTTATTCCACTGTAGTTGGAGAAGATAATTTGTATGATTTCATATTTTAAAATTTATTAAGATTGTTTTGTAGATAAACATATGGGCTATCATGGGGAAGGTTCCATGTGCATTTGAGATGAATGTGTATTTGCTTTTATATGTATCTGTGAGGTCTCATTGGTTACTTATGTAGTTCAAGTCCTCGATTTCTTTATTGATGTTCTGTATCGTTATACTATCCATTAATGATAATGGTGCATTGAAGTTTACAACTATTATTACAGGACTGTTTATTTCTCTCTTCAGTTCAACCAATTTTATCTTCATACACTGTGGGGCTCTGTTGTTAGGTGCATCCATAATTATATCTTCTTTTTTTTTTTTTTTTTACAAATAGTTTATTGTCAAATTAGTTTCCACATAACACCCAGTGCTCACCCGCACAAGTGCCCTCCTCCATGCCCACCCATCCTCCCCCCCAATCCACCAGTCCTCAGTTTTTGTCAGCATTCAAGAGTCTCTCATGGTTTGCCTCTCCCCCTTTCCCCCACCATTTCCGCCCCTCTTCTCCCCCTTGGTCCTCTGTTAAGCTCCTCCTAATCCTCCTATACGTGGACACATATGATATTTGTCTTTCTCTGCCTGACTTATTTCGCTCAGCATAACACCCTCAAGGTCCATCCATGTTGCTACACATGGCCAGATTTCATTGTTTCTCATTGCCATGTAGTATTCCATGGTATAGATAAACCACATCTTCTTGATCCATTCATCTGTTGATGGACACTTAGGCTCTTTCCATGTTTTAGCTATTGTGGAGAGTGCTGCTATGAACATTGGGGTACATGTGCTCCTATGCATCAGCATTTCTGTATCCCTTGGGTAAATTCCTAGCAGTGCTATTGCTGGGTCATAGGGGAGTTCTATTGTTAGTTTCCTTAGGAACCTCCACACTGTTTTCCAGAGGGGCTGTACCAGTTTACATTCCCACCAACAGTGTAGGAGGGTGCCCGTTTCTCCACATCCTCGCCAGCATCTAGAGTTCTCTGATTGGCTCATTTTAGCCACTCTGACTGGCGTGAGGTGGTATCTCAGTGTGGTTTTGATTTGTATTTCCCTGATGAGGAGCGATGCTGAACATCGTTTCATGTGTCTGTTGGCCATCTGGATGTCCTCTTTGGAGAAGTGTCTGTTCATATCTTCTGCCCATTTCTTCACTGGGTTGTTTGTTTTTCGGGCGTGTAGTTTGGTGAGTTCCTTATAGATTCTGGATATTAACCCTTTATCTGATATGTCATTTGCAACTATCTTTTCCATTCCGTTGGTTGCCTATTAATTTTCTGGGTTGTTTCCTTGGCTGTGCAGAAGCTTTTAATCTTGAGGAGGTCCCAACAGTTTATTTTTGCTCTTGATTCCCTTGCTTTTGGGGATGTGTCAAATAAGAAGTTGCTGCGGTGGAGGTCAAGGAGGTTGTTTCCTGCTTTCTCCTCTAGGGTGTTGATAGTTTCTGTCTCACGTTCAGGTCCTTTATCCATTTTGAGTTAATTTTTGTGCATGGTGTGAGAAAATGATCTAGTTTCATTCTTCTGCATGTTGCTGTCCAATTCTCCCAACACCATCATTAAAAAGGCTGTCTTTTTTCCATTGGATATTCTTTCCTGCTTTATCAAAGATTAGTTGGCTGTATACTTTTGGCCCACTTCTGAGTTCTCAATTCTGTTCCATTGGTCTATGTGTCTGTTTTTGTGCCAATACCATACTGTCTTGATGACAGCTTTGTAGTAGAGGCTAAAGTCTGGGATGGTGATCCCTCCCGTTTTGGTTTTATTTTTCAGGATTACTTTGGCTATTCGGGGTCTTTTGTGGTTCCATACAAATTTTTGGATAGTTTGTTCTAGTTTTGAGAAGTATACTGGTGCAATTTTGATTGGAATTGCATTGAATGTGTAGAGTGCCTTAGGTAGTAATGACATCTTAACTATATTTATTCTTCCTATCCATGAGCATGGAATGTGTTTCCATTTCTTTGTGTCTTCTTTGTGTCTTCTTCAATTTCCTTCATAAGTTTTCTATAGTTTTCCTCATACAGATCTCTTGTATCCTTGGTTAGGTTTATTCCGAGGTATTTTATGGTTTTTGTGCAATCGTGAATGGGATCAGTTTCTTGATTTCTCTTTCTGTTGCTTCATTGTTGGTGTCTAAAAATGCAACCAATTCCTGTACGTTGATTTTGTACCCTGCAACTTGGCTGAATTCTTGGATCAGTTCTAGTAGGCTTCTGGTGGAGTCTGTCGGGTTTTCGATGTAGAGTATCATGTCATCTGCGAAGAGTGAAAGTTTGACTTCCTCTTTGCCAATTCTGATGCGTTTGATTTCTTTTTGTTGTCTGATGGCTGATGCTAGGACTTCCAGCACTATGTTAAACAACAGTGTTGAGAGTGGGCATCCCTGTCGTGTTCCTGATCTCAGGAGGAAAGCTCTCAGTTTTTCCCCGTTGAGGATGTTAGCTGAAGGCTTCTCATAGATGGCTTTGATGAT